>PVJD01002278.1:0-210557 GCA_004026545.1 Mormoops blainvillei
CCTCTGTCTGGGAGCAGGAGAATGAATTCATCCTTAGAAAAGGAAATGCTTCCACGGTAAGGGAGTACAATTCTATTATTCTAGTAGTTTCTGTTTTTTATCTGTTAGAAATAGCTTGATGGTAGCTTCAGATTTCAGTAGTTTAGGTACAATAATGAGTTATAATTGGATTGTTCAGAAAAGACTTTCTCTTCCTTTTCTTTTCTTTTTCTTACCCTCCTGGGAGGGGGAAGGGTGTCAGTGTGGGTAGTTTCATTCTGCTTTTTAAGAGATGACTTTTGCTGTGAAGAGGCTTACTTTAGTTTGCTTGGCTTCTTGATTGAATACGTTATTCATCTGCAGTTTTGCTTCTAGTCAAAAGGCAAAGTAACTATAGCTTGTCACTCCTTAATGCGGGAGATGACAGGAAGCTGGGTTTTATTTGTTTTCCTCTTTGAAGTGATACAGCTGAGTGGGCAGATGTAAGAGTTTTCATTTTAACCAGAAATTGTGCTTAACCTCTTAGAAGCAGCTATTTCATTGAGGACCGGTGGCCCATTGGGCTTGGCTTCTGCAGAATTATCAGAGAAGACAGATGGGTGATGGATGGTTCCAGAAAATCCTGGAGGAAGTATTTACACCAGTGAGTCCAGAAACACAGTTGATTCCATATTTATAAAATAATGCAGGCCCAACTAAAACGTGCCCTGTGAGCCATATGGGGTCCATGGCCTCCCTCATGTCTTTAATCCTAATTTAGATTCTCTACGACTATGAATGAAAGCACTGACACTAACAGAAACAAGGTGCCCATCAAAGACTTCGTGAAGACAGCCACAGGGTGCTCACTGAGCTCACAGGGTGCTCAGCACCAGTGAGCACCAAAGTGGGGGCGGTGGTGTGGTGGAGAAGCATCCTGGAGCTGCCCCAGGATGGACAGCTGGAGAGTGCCACACACCTGCACCGTCATGTTAAGTCTTCACGTCGGTAATGTTGACTACTTTTTCCCCTAAGTTTCCTAGATTATAACTGAAACCACTCTCTGTAGCCAAAACCTTTGTGTTCTGAAGTCTAGGGTCGACTTTGTTCTATCACCAAAGGAAATTCTGGACCTCTTGCTAGATTTCCATGTCAGCCTATAACATACATTTATGAAGATAATTCTGACATAGGGATTATAATTTTTAATGTCCTATAAAGCAAAATTACAAGACACGTGAGAGGTCTCTTGGGATGGAGTGGTGGAAGGAGGAAACGCGGACCTTATCAGTGCGCCATGAAAAATGTAACAGCCAATGGACTTGAACATTTCTGTTGGAGATATTGACATAAAAATGAATATTAGGAAAGAGAGAGAAATTATCTTTTCATATGCAGCATCTCAGTAACCTTCGTAAAACGCAGACCTGTGGCACTATCCTGCTTGCTGCTATCAAGAGTTGCCCGTCAAGAGCTCCCATTGCTGAAACCCGACCCCTTTGGTGCCCTGCCTCCTCTTCACTATTCTTTGCTGCTCTTAATCTAATGGAGATAATACTCATATATACAACAAAATGCACAAACTTACGTGCATAATTCAGTGAGTTTTGAAAAATGTATATACCTGTGTAACCAGTCTCCCTGCCAAGATCTAGAACATTCCATCACTCCTGGAGTTTCCTTTGTGTCCCCTCAGGGTGGGTGAGTTTTGTCTGTTCCCAGACTTCCCATCAGTGGAATCACACCTGGCGTACTCCTTTGTGCCTGGCATCCACATGCGCCTGTGTATCAGTTGTTCATTTTTTATAATTGCCAATGAGTATCATATGGCATAAGTATATCACAATTTGTGTATTTGTCCTTCTTTTCAAGGACATTTAAGTTGTTTCCATGTTTTGGCTATTATGGATAAAGCTACCAGGAACATTCTTGTGCAAGTGGACATTTGTTTTTCCCTTGGATAGACAAACATCTGGGAGTGGAATTACTGTTTGTTTGTTTATTTGTTTTTTGGTAAAGAATTGCCAAATGGCTTTTCAGAGTGTTTGTACCATTTACATGCCCAACAGCAATGTATGAGAGTCCCAGTTTATTCCAGATGATAACCAGCACTTGGTATTGTCAGTTTTTAAAATTTTAGTTACTCTATTAGTGTGAGATGGAGTCTCATTGTGGTTTTATTTTGCATTTCTCCGATGACTGATAATGATGAATGCCTTTTCATGCATTTATGGGCCATTCATAATCTTTTGTGAAGTGCCTGTTCAAGGTATGTTCATTTATTGGGTTGTCTCTTTATTATTGACTTTGTAGTTCTTAATATATTCTGGATATAATACTTTTATTAGTCTTCAGTTGGTTACCTTTTCATTTACTAATGGTATTTTTGATGAGTAAAATTTCTAAATTTAAAATTTTGATAAAATTAATTTTATTTTATGTTCAGTACTTTTTTGGTACTTTTTCAGAAATCTGCCTACTCATGTTTGCAAAATATTCTCAATATAGTGTCCTCTACTAGTTATAATATTAGTTACAATATTAGTTATGTTATATATTGTATTATATGTTATATATGTATATACAAGGTTTGTCCAGAAAAAATCCAACCATTGTTAATATAACAAAAAAAGTTTGCGACATTGGATGTGACCTGGCAGCCAAGGAGAGTGGACTGGACATATGTGAACATATGTGAACATATGTGAACAATGATGACTTCATTGTACTAGTCAGTGGGAGCGGTAGATGCCATTGAGTGAACATGTGTGCTGTGTCGCCATTACATTCAAAATGACTGAGCAAGTAAAGCAACGAATCTGTATTGAATTTTGCATTAAGCTTGAACATTCCTCCATGGACACTATTCAGATGGTAGAGAAGGCTGCAGCTATGGGTAACTGGTGATTGGTAGCTTCATCATGACAACATGCCCACTCACATATCACGTCTTGTACAGAGATTTTTGGGAAACATCAAATCACCCAGGTGAGTCAGCCCACCTACAGCCCAGATTTGGTGCCCTGTGACTTCTGGCTTCTCCCAAAACTAAAATTACCTTTGAAAGGGAAGAGGTTTTAGACCATGGATGAGATTCAGGAAAATACAATGGAGCAGCTGATGGTGATTGGGAGAACTGTGTGAGGTCCCAAGGTGACTACTTTGAAGGGGACTGAGGTGTCATTGTCTTGTGTACAATGTTTCTTGTATCTTCTTCAATAAAAATGTCTCTATTTTCCATAGTGTGTGACTGGGTACTTTCTGGACATACTTCATATTTATTATAATGTATGTATGTATGGTATAATATTAATATTATGTGTTATATATTATAGTAGTTATAATAATAGTTATTAATATTAGAGTTCTCTATTATCAAAATTGATTGCAGTTGTTTATCTGTTGATACTAATCTGTAATGAGATTTTTATGGATTTTATCTTTGAAATGTCTGTTTATAGAGGTAGGTATTGCCAAGTACTATTATTGCCTCATTAGCATATGACTTTAATTGAACACATTTGTTGCTTAAAAGGCATTCACAGAATTCTGTTAGAGTATTTTCTAAATATTTGCCTTTCAAGATGTCGACACAATGCAGATTTAATTGCACGGCTGAACTGATCTTGAAACATGGAATTCTCCTTTGGATCTTTCATTGAATTGCAAAAATCACTGCCGGTACTATAGTTAGAGCTTGGAAAAAATGTACTATGAAAAATTCTTTGGAGATGGAGATTTCTCTTCTTGTTCTCACTTTTTACAACTCAGGAAGTATATAAAGCAATTATATATTATTTGTGATTTAAACAATATTGTCTTCAGGATGACTTTGCCACAGTATAAGTTTTACATATAAAAACTGTTTTAGCTAGTAATTTTAGGTTGAATTCATTAAAAAATATGGTCAGGCCCTGGCCAGGTGGCTCAGTTAGTTGGAGTGATGCCCCGTACACCAAAATATCACGGGTTCGATCCCTGGTCAGGGCACATGCCTATGTTTTGGGTTTGATTCCTAACTGGGACACATATGGGAAGCAATCAATCAATGTTTCCCTCTCACATCAATGTTTCTCTCTTTCTTTCTCTCCCTTTTTCTCCCTTCTTCTCTCCCTAGAATCAATAGAAACATATCCTTGGGCGAAGATGAAGGAAGGGAGGGAGGGAGGGAGGAAAGACATGGTCAGATCTGAAGCAAAAGCTATTCCAAAGTCATTCAGTGTTCAATAATAGTAGGTGAGGGTGGTCCTTCTCATTGAGAAAAAAAATTACTCTCAAACCCTAAACTTTACAAATCACGACAAAACTTTACCATTGCTACTGCTGTGTGGTTGGGCAAGTCAAAACATTAGTTTCTATTTATGACAAAAAATCGTGGAACTAACAATGGTTAAGTTTTCTACACAGGAAATGAGGTTAACCATTGATTGTATAATAACACACACAAGAGATTTCAATAACACACAGTATTTTCTGCAAATAGCTGCTGATGAACAATTTTACATTTTTACAAGCTCTGTAAATTTGTCCAACAAAACCTTTTTCTGCTGCACATATATCTTTACTGCCATCAATTATAACACATCATAGCAGATTCCTCTTCAGGTTATACTGAATTAGTACTTTTCTGAAAAGTACTAATTTTTTTTTGAGGTTCTGTTTTATTTTTATTTTTATTTTTTATTTTTTAAAGATTTTATTTATTTTATTTTTAGACAGAGGGGAAGGGAGGGAGAAAGAGAGGGAGAGAAACATCAATGTATGGTTGCCTCTCACACACCCACCCCGCGGACCTGGCCTGCAACCCAGGCATGTGCCCTGACTGGGAGTCAGATCTGCAACCCTTTGGTTCACAGGCTGGTGCTCAATCCGCTGAGCTACACCAGCCAGGGCTTTATTTTTATTTTTTAAATCTCTTGCAGTGCCTAGTATTTCCTGAACTTTTATGATGCCTATACTTTTTCCATGTATACTTTTCATGGAGACTAATTCTTCAGTCAGTTTCCAACTAGGCCTGGACTCTTCGATAACCAACCATTGAGGATTATCTATAACATCTGCCAATTCATCAAGAACCAAGGAAAACAACTAAAAATAAATTGCTTTGTTTTTAAATTGGCCATTGACATGGCTCCGCATGCCCTCAACTCTGAAAGCAACTGTTCTTACCAAAAGGCTAAGAGTCTTAAAATGTTTATTTTTTATGTACACATTTCTTCAGCTGATGGAATCAAGCACAATTTAGTTAACTCACATTGGTAAATCGCTTTCTGCTTAAATAAGAAATCACTCAGAAACTTACTTTGATTACAGCCTCATTTTCATTTTTTATTTTTGTGCAAAAATTTTGCTGTAATGAGATATTCTGTTTTAAGTGAAAACTATATATATTTTTTCTGACTGGTACTTTTCTGTGAGTTGGAATGTTGTGATGAGGGCTTGGTCTGGTAATGCCGGTGTGTATTGTATTCTTTGAGCTTAGCTATCATGTTATCATGGCATAATAAACAGAGCTTTGCCATATAATAACAAAATAATCCACCCTCTACTTTGCCTTGAAGCATGGCTGTTGAAATGCACTTTTCTTGTTTTGACAGGATAGGCATGCACTGGTAGCAAACATAAATGTTTTGGTGTAGTGATGTGTGTGGCATTGACAACCTGTAGAGTTGTAACTCTGATTCCAGTGCACTGAGCAGCACTGCGAAGCAGTGAGGGCGCCCCACACATTCTAAGTTTCAAAGACTCACATCTGCAGCTGTAGTATAAAAGCAACCACGTATAATATGTAAACAAATAAGTATGTTTGTGTTCCAGCAAGACTTTATTTTATAGACATTCAGATTAGAATTTTATGTAATTTTCATGTGTCACAAATTATTATTCTTTTGAGCATTTTCCAAACATTTAAAAGTGTTGTAAGAACCAATTTTAGCTCATGGACCATACAAACCTGAGTGACCGGCTGTATTTGGCCTGTGGCTCTCAGTGCGCCAAAGTCAGCTCTAAAGTGACCCTGGGCTGCTTTTGCTCTTCCTTCTTCTTGTCCCCATCTCATACCTTCATGGCCCTGCACACACTGGAACTCTCACTGGGATGCCTCTCCTCTATGTATTATTGATGCCATTTTCCCAGACACCAATACACATCACCTGCAAGATTTTTATTTTTTTATACAGCTCAGTAGCTGTACTTGCTGGGTGATTTTGCTATTCTGTAACCAAGTCCAGAAAGAACACATAAAAGAGTGAGAATCTATCACGTCACTGTTCCCTAAATCATATTAAAACAGCCTGCTGTTTCATTTTGTTTTGCTTTTAAGTAATTCACTAGACATTGTCCTGAGAAGGAATATGTGGTTTGCAGGATCAGAAAGAAAGTGCAGAAAAATGTAATTTACACCAAAAGAGTGTTGGTGGATAGAATAAGAGAATAAACATTCTAAGCACAGAGAAATCTAGTAATAAACTTTCTTCTTTCTTTCCTCCTCTGAAGATGTTTGACTTTGGGAGCAAACTGGTAAAAGGATACATGTGCTGCCCCACACAAAATTCAGCTGCTGCACGCTAAACCGACACACATTTCCTTATGCCGTTATTGCCCTTTTTATCCACTAGACTCCCCTGTGATCCCATTTCTATTTCTGCGAACAATGTCAAACTTTCAAAATTATTTAATTTGGTTGGAATACTTTAAAAATATTTAGGAAGAAAAGAACATTTCCTTTAAGAACCGGTTTGTGTTATAAGCCAGTTTTGTCACAGGCTTGTGGCACATTATAAAATATGAGTACCTTGTCGAGGTGTGAGAAGAACAATTCTAAAGCTTTTGTTGTGTTGGAAGAAGCTAGTTCTTGGATTGGTGACAGATCTTAGACCTCGCACACTACAGTAAAGAACAGGGAATTTGGAGGACAGAGATTGTTGTTATGCCAAGGAGAGCAGAAAGGATCTTACAGAATCCAAGGGAGGAAGCAGGATTCTTTTCGCCAAAAAGAAAAAAGAAAAGTTAACAAAAAATCCACATCCTCATGAAAGAAGGTTAGATTGAGTTCTAGGTAAGTACTGAGGTTAAGTTAGGCCAAGTGGTACTTCTTTTCTGAAGCCTTCCCTGATGTCACCTCATCCAGGCATTACCAACTTTGGTCACTGTGCCTCCACCATTGTCCCCTGTGGCCAACTACTCTCTTAACCTTGATGACCCTCCTTAGCATTTCCCTTTTTACCTTTCTGCCTCCCACACTGCAGGAAGCCAAAGCTGGGTTGGAACTGTGACTCCACCTCTTACCTCCTTAATAAGTAGAGCTTTGTCTTACTGCTAAATATCTTTGTGTATCTAGCGACTAGCCCAGATCTAATAGATATTTAGGAAGAAGAAAAATGGAGGACTGGATGGATGAGATGAAAGATAGGGGAAGACAGCTACATGGAATCTTATGCTGATGGGCAGGCTCTCTGACTTCCATAGCACTTCTCACCACCACGGCCACTGCCCACACGCCCAGGTTCTAGACAATGGGTGTTGAAATTCTGGCTTAGGAAAAAATCAGAGTTTAATTATGGCAACTGACAACGAATCATGGCTAAGTTGCACTGTGAGAGAACGCAGTGGTCTATATAGGGTGCGTATATATGTGTGTGTGTGTGTTTCACAGTGTATTCTCCTCTGGTTTTATAAACAAAGCAAGAAATATCAAGGGTAGTAGGAAGAATAAATTGGAATCATAGAAAAAGAAAGGTGATTATGAGTATATTAAACAATATATTAAAAGGATCAAATTTCTAATAAACCTCAATTCCCATAGATGGGGTCACCTAAAACAGTATCTTCATAGCTAGGTGGCCATAGACATTCTTTTTTCCATTCTGTGTAGCTTGAAATTTCTTCTTTCTCCCCTTAATGTTACCTGGGGCTTCCTGCAACTAGTCAAAATTATTTACCTTGTCCTGATGCCTCAACAAGCAGACCAGTCTATGACAGCAGCATAAAGGTACCAAGGAGGGAGAGCTGAAGAAAAGGGAAGTTGGAAGAACAACTCCTTGGGACACCTTTTTCCCCTTTCTGCTACTTCTCTGAACTCTAATTTGGCCTCCTAGTAAGTCTCTAACCATCCTACCTATGCTTCTCAAAGTGTGGTCCTCATCGGAGGGATCACAAGGAAAGCTTATGGACAACATAGTTCTCTGCACTATGCCCACTGAGTCAGAATCCCCAAAGTTTGGGCCCTGGCATCTGTGAAAGCTTTTTAGGGTAGCAGGTTGTTTGTATGGTATGTTCATTATTTTATTTTTTGCATAAATAATATAGTCATGTGGCTCCAAACTCAAAAAATTTATAAAGGTATATGGTGAAAATTTTTTCTTCTACTGGTTTCCTCTCTTCTCAGGTCTCCAATTCCTCATTACAAGCAACTATAGCCACTACTCTCTTACTTATTTTTTCAGAGTCTCTCTCTCTCTCTGTCTCTCTCTCTAACCTATCTATCATCTGTTTGTCTGTCTATCTATCCATCCTTAGCCTTCCCACTTGTTTTACAAAAGGGAAGCGTAGAAGTATGCCATGCCCATTGCCCTCTACTGTACTTCACTCATTTATTTCATTTATTAACATCCTTGGAAATCTTTTCATATTAGCACGAGGGAGTTTTACATTCTTTTTCATAACTGAATAGTTTTCCCCTGAATGGACATACCAGAATGTATATTATATTTAACTGTATTGCACCAACATTTATCCTTTATCTTTTTTTGGTTATGTTGTTTTTATGCCATGAAGACTTTAAAATTTCTTTTACGAAGTCAAAATAACCCATCTTTTCTCTTATGCCATCTGTAGTTTGAGTTATATTTAGGAAAATGTCAGGCATTTTTTGAGGCACTTTCACATATTACATTATGTAAAAAGTGTTTTTGCTGTATAACTTCAACTAGAAATAATTCAACAGGGTAAAATTACTATCTTCCCATCAAGTGTTTTAAATGTACCGAATGTGACTAAGTCAATTTAAGGCCATATAGGAATAGAAATTTACCCATGTTTAGCAGTTTTATGGGGGGTTTTAATCCCGAAATCTTAGCTTTTGTGTTTTAGTAAGTCCCCTGGATGATTCTTGTACACATTAAAAAGTTTGAAAACCACTTCTTCATCAGAGCTCTTTCTCCTTGTCTCACCTCGGAAAGTCTCATTCAGCCTCAAAGATACGCTATTATCATCACTGTGGCCTCTGTATTTCCCTGAAAGAAGACTTGGTATGGCATCGGGAAAAGCCCATTTCTAATGGTGTTACTGGGAATGTCACTTAGGCAGGGGTGTTGCTTGTCTCAGGAACTGAACCGAGGTAACGGTGTCCAAAACACATCCTCACACTGACCATCTTGGTAGGTAGTTTGAGCTCTAAGAACTTCAGTTCCTGGCTGGGAGACAATGCCTATCTTCAGGTTGTAGTAAAAGCTAAATAATATTATTTTAAGTGCATAGTGGAGTGCCTGACACCCGGTGAGCAGTCGATAAATGCCAGCTGGTGCGAACAAGGTAGGCCAGTTGGGAAGCTGTCTTCCGCCCCTCACTGTACCAGGGGAGGAGATGAACACAGTTGGGAGTAACAGGTGGTAACAGTGGGAAGGAAACAGCCTGGCCAATCCCTGGGGCTCAGAGAAGAAAAGAAAGAGGGCTTTTGGGAGCTGGCTGAAGACCCGGAATGTCCTATGGGTTTTCTGTTGGCAAGAGGTCTTGGCCTCCCACAGCTGCTCACCTACCAACCCTCCGGAATTTTATATTTCAGGCATGAGATGATTTATGGATTTATTGAGAAGGGTGAATAACGAAGAAATAAAATATCCATAAAAAGACCAATTTAGTAAAGACCTCCATCCAATCTTGGCTCACCGCTCCTCTGCTCTGTGACCCAGAGTTTGTTGGTGGGGTCACAAGCTGGTCATTGTCCCCGATCACACTGGCTGTTAACCTTGCCCTAGTCTTCCGCAGTGTGGAGGCCTGGGGCCCTCTGCTATGCTGTGAAAACAAGCAGCAATATAAATGGTCTCCTGGCTACTGGATCCAAACCAGTAAGGAAAACCTGCTTTACAAGCTTCCACTGAAACTTCTGGTAGAATAAGCAACTGATGATTCTACACCAAATGTCTGGCTTTTAGCCAGGACTAACAACTGTTCCCTTTTTGCAAGCCATATTCTAGTGACCATCAGAGTCAGAATAGGCATTTTGATTCTAGAGTATTTTTTAAAAGAAGGTGGAAATCACAGTACCATTATGCAAATTAACCATCGATTTAGACCGGGGAAAAAATGAGCTTAAAAACTTAAAAGAAATTGGTTGATCTCCAATCAAGCATTCTTTTTTAAAAAAAGCCTCAGTAAGTTATTACTATTTTTCAAATTAGTAGTACTCATTGCTGTTACATTAGATTGACAGGTTTAGCAAATAAAAATACAAGCAGTCCCCAAATATCATATGGGATATACTTATGCTAACAAGTGAGTGGTTGTTTATCTAAAATTCAAATTTAACCAGGTGCTGTTTATTTAATCTGGTGGCCTTAATTTGGATGCATTTTTACTTGGATGCCAAGAAGTATGAGGAGGGCAGGGTTAATGTTTTAAAATTCCCGTGAGCCAGTTAAACCTCTTTGTTAAGTCAAAAGATAATACTGACCTTTTCATTTTGACATTTGTCCTCTACTAAAATTAGTTATATATTTTTCACCATGCTTTAGAATTAGGGTTTTTATTATTCTTTTAAAATATGTGAGGGAAAGAATTAATATGTATTGAGTACTTATTAGATGAGAAGCACATTTCTAAGCACATTAGATGTTATAGTATTTACAGATTATTGTCTTGTATCATTTCAGTTTGAGAGTGCTCAGCAGGACAAAGCTATTATCATCTGAATGGCTCAGTATATAAAGTGGCTAAGTCCATAAAAATTTACTGAACCCAAGAGAATCAGAAACTATGCTAAACAATAGCCCTAAGGGGGCATAATATTTATTCATTTATCTTTAGGAAAAAATAGTCTTTATCTCAAGCACTAATGCTCTTATTAGCAGCAGACCACACTAATTCAAGCTTAAGATGAAAAGAATAAATGAACTTTAATGAATTTACTAATTATTCTTTCTTGTGGATGTAGTTATTTACTCAGCTAACTTCTATCCTGTGGATATAAATGCCAGGCAAAGAGGCTGGTGGCTGTGTGACCTTGGTTGCAAAGGGCCCTAGGCTGTGAACACAACTGTGCCTTCCAAAAAGGTTTCCCCCAGGCAGACAGTCAACAGTGTGAGGATACCTCGGAGGCTCTACACTCTGCACGTGGACTCAGATGACCCACTTGGCACAGCCTGGAAATCCTAAAGGATTATAATGGGAAGCAGGTAAATAGAATTCTCTATGAGTTAGAGTAAATATAATTTATAGGAATTGCCTTAGTGACTGACGTTATATTAGGGATGCAGGTACACTTTGTACTAATTGGCCTGATAACATCACCTTGATAGATGAGTCTACTTGAGTATAATTTTAAGTCCATTTTTCAAGTAGTCTATCATAGGCAGACAAAATACTCCACAGTGATGGGTATAATGTGCTTGGTTTTTTTCTGTGAGGGAATTTCATGGGCATCCTTGTGATAACTGTACTAGTTTGTTTGCTATGGCATGCTTGACAACAAAGACAAGTGATGCATGCTTTGTAATGCTGCATATCGCATATGTTCGTTTGTGTGAATACACACACACACACACACTCTCACACAAGATCTGTTCAGAAAGTACCCAACCGTGTACTATGAAAAGCAGAGACATTTATTGAAAAAGGTACAACCTACATAAAACATTGTACACGGGACAATGATGCCTCAGTCCCCTTCAAGGTAGGCACCTTGGGGCCTCACATGGTTCTCCTGGCATCTCTTCCACTATTCAAAACACTCTGCAAAGTCCTTTGTTGAAATTGCCATCAGTTGCTCTGTCTATATTTCCCTGAATCTCAGCAACAGTCTGAAATCTCTTTCCTGTCAAAGGTGATTTTAGTTTTCGGAAAAAGCCAGAGGTCACAGGGCACCAAATCTGCGTGGTAGTGGGGTTGAGTCTCCTGGGTGATTTGATGTTTCACCAAAAAACTGCATGAGACATGTTGCATGAGCGGACAAGTTGTTATGATGAAGCTCCCAATCACCAGCTGCCCATAGCTGTAGCCATTTTTGTCCTATTACATCCCTCAACCAATGAACAACATTGAGGTAGTCCTCCTTATTAATTGTTTGGCCTGGAGGGGCGTACTTGTGATGGACAACACCTTCCCAATCAAAAAACACAATTAATGTGGTCTTGATCTTGCTGTGACTTTGCTGTGCCTTCTTTGGGCGTGGGGAGCCAGGCAACTTCCATTGGGATGACTGGGCCTTTGTTTCTGGATAATAGCCATCTATGTAGACCCACAAATCATCTCCAGCCATGACCTCCTTGAAGAAATCTGGTTCATTGATAGCAGTTTGAATTAAGTCATTAGTAACTGCAACACGAAGTTCCTTCTGCTCTGGTAGCAGAACTGCAGAATGAATTTTGCCATGACATGTTTCATGCCAAGATCCTGCATCAAAATATTGGACACAGTAGTTTTTGGAGTCCTCAGATCAGCTTCCAGTTCTAACACTGTCATTTGCTGATCTTTGTTGATCGTAGCCCATACACATTCAACGTTTTCAGGTGTTCTGCTTGTTGCAGGTCTTCCAGAATGTGGATCACTTTCAACAGATTCTTGACCATCTTCGAAGCATTTGTGCCATGCTCTTATTTGCACTACACTCATTGCATCGACCCTGAAAGCTTTCTGAATCATCCGAATAGTTTCTGCAGAGGAATGTTCAAACTTAATGCAAAATTTGATGCAAATTTGTTGTTGTACTTGCTCAGTCATTTTGAATGCAACAGCCACACAGCACACATGCTCACTCAATGGCATCTACTGCCCCCACTGCCTAGTACAGTGAAGTCATCATTGTTCACATGTGCACATTCCAGTCCACTCTCCTTGGTAGGTTACATCGATGTCACACAAACTGTTCTCATTAAATTAACAATGGCTGGACTTTTTCAGGACAGACCTTGTATATATCACCTACAGATAACCACAGATCTTTCAAAAGATTAAATGACCAGAGTTACCTCACAGCTGTAACTGCTTGGTAAGATGTAATGTGTCTTAAACTCAAAGTTGACCTGAGAACAACAGTTGGCATTCACGTTCTTAAAGTCATAGGTTCAATGGGTGTTGGAGATACTGAGTTAGATAGGCTGAAACCAGGGAGTGGAAAGTGAAGCATTGAGACAACCCCCCAATTTCACTTAAATTAAAGAAAAAAATTTTAACTTCAGATGATTGAGTTACAGTGCTTAGAGATGTCAATTTTTCAGATTCCATAGCTACTTGATTTTTCCTCTTGAAATGCTTTCTGTTTGATATAAAAGTATGAAGTAGATCAATGAGGACATTGAAATTTTAATCAGCCTGGGTGTAGGTGGTCAAGCCTCCAGTATGTTCAGTCATGATATTCAGCACCAGGGCCTTCAGTTCTCTTCCATGTCATTTGAGGTGTCGGTGACCTGGGACAAATTCCAGCTTGTGTCTAGGTTGCCACAGGACCACCTCCATTGTATTCAGAGAGGGGAAGCCTGGTTAAGGGAACAATCTTGAAGACAAGAAGTCATCAAAGGCAGCATGCAGAACAAGATGTTAGTATGTGGGAGGAAGGAGAATTCCTACGAGTTCTTCTCTGATGATAAAGTAAGGTGAGATGAGTTATGAACATGGCGCCATTCCTTTTCATCTGCTTGGAGACTTTCATCTTTCTTGAATACTGGCAATGGATTCTCCTCTGACTTTTCATATTTTAACTCAGTGTCCAGTTAGAATAAACTCACACTTCACTCTTTATGTCTTCAATCTGGTTATATTATATTTGAGACTTTAATTCTATTGCCACTCAACATTTTGGCAATCATCAACTTGAGACTCAATTAAGAGCAAAATAATTACCAGACATCCTGCCACAGTGGAATTTGCTTTTTTCAGTAATCTATAGAGTCTCGGTTTAATTTTTTACAAAGTAATTAATCTAGTTAACTAAAGTCTTTTCTGTCCCTATTTAATGTAATTCAACAAACGTTCATTGAGAGCCTGCTTTCTGCTGGACACCGAGTGATGGTTTCACTCAAATTGGTAGGGATTCAATGTAGAATCCTGGCATATGTAGCTTGCTGCTGGGAAGAACTTTAAAAATCACCTGGTCTAAGTTCCTCACTTTATGGAGGGTGATACTTCTTGACAAACTAGAAATTTTATGCATAGAAAGCAGGTTAAGATCAGGTTTATTCCAAATAATAACTGTTTACTGTCATTCAAAGTGCTGTGTGTGCTTCAAATGGAAATTTGAGTTCATTTCAAAGCATCTTTCTGAGGGAATGAGAAAGGTGAGATTTAAGATTAGAAATCACAGCATTGCCCTGTTGCTCCTCCTGAGGACAGAAATGCCTGGCTCCCAGCTCCCCAGAGGAAGTGAAAGGCAGGAAGCTGGCTCCTCCCAAGCACCTGCAGAGGAGCTCAGCATCTCTGGGCCGCCTCCACTCTCCTACCCAACACCATGCTCACCAGTGCCTGTGCAGGTGGCCTCCAGGACTGTAGATGGTTTCATCAGGGAAAAATAGTTGAATTCCAAGGGCTCTGAAGGAACAGATAAAGCAGCATTCACAATTGCACATACGATTTCTAAGACATTCAGTTGCAGGTATATATTACAAGGCAAACTTTTTTGTATTTGTTTTAATGAGGGCTCATAATCGCATCATTGGCTGCAAAGGGAATAAAGGAATTTTGGGCCCTTTGGTCCTCTTTTTAAGTCATACAGATAAACAGAGAATTTGGAAGAATAGAGATCCCTCTCTTATGAGTAGGGTGTCTCTGAATGTTGAGTGTGATTTCTCTTTGAGATTTTGCTTATTTCTGTGATTTTTGTCCATGAATACCTAACCAGGAAAAAAATTAAATCATGTTTCTTAATCTGTCAAGAGCACGTGGACATAGGAACAAGAATAAAGATGTTCTTTGGGAGGTGTCTATACTAGCAAAAAGACAAAACAGACAAGCAAACCCAGTGGTTAAAAGGATTCAAGACAACAGAATATTGTCGCTCAAGCTAGTGTCTTTCGATAGGGATTGGCAAAAGCCAATGAAAGATTGTAAGCCTATAAAAAGGGTGTTGCATATTTGCATGAATTTCATGGGGTAATGTCTGTGATAAATGTTACATAACTTGATGTATATTATGAACACATTTATACTAGAAAGGGTATACTAAGCTCTTAAAAGTATTTTGTTTTATTTTGAGCCTGGGATTATAAGAAAAATGTAACTTTCGCATTTTAGATATTATATCAGTTTTCTAGGGTTGTGAAATACCAGACTGGGTGGTTTAAACAACATAAATTTATTTCTCACAATTGTGGGGGCTAGAAGTTCAAGAACAAGTTGTCAGCAGGTTTGGTTTCCTCTGGATTCTCTCTCCTTGCCTTGCAGATGGCTGCCTTCTCTTTTCATCTTTACACAGGAGTCCCTTCGTCTGTGCATGTCCGTGTCCTAACCTCCTCCTCTTACAAAGACGGCAGTCAGATTGGATTAGGGCTGACCCTAAAGGCCTTATTTTAATGGAATCATCTCTTTGAACACTTTGTCTTCAAATATGGTCACATCTTGAGATGCTAGGGTTGGGACTTTAACATACGAATTTGGTGGTGGAAGAAATTGTATATTCAGCCCATTACATATACTGCAGATTTCATTTTCAATGAGCTTGCAGTCAACTTGAAGACAGACAGATAAGAAAGGTAAAACAGTGACTAATACAAGGCACTAAGGAAAGAATGACAAACTATAACTGGTGTGGTAAGTCTAAGAAAACATAAATCAATGTGGATTTGGATAATCAGGGACATACTGGGAAGCAGCTGTGATTAGCTTGAGGCATTGAAGGATTGGCAGGCAGTAAACAGAGGGAAGAAAGTAGGACACGCCAGACAAGAGGGTAAAAGGATAATGAGGGTAAGGGCAACAGTAATGAGAAAGGAGCACTTTTAGAACACTTGGTACATCACTCCTGAGTGGAGTGACAGAGATGAGAATATGACATGAAAACTAAGCTGCATAAATCCATCAGGGCTAAGTTACGGAGAGCTCCGAAAGCCAGGGAGAGAAGTCAGGGAGGAACCCAGTTAGACAATGGAGCCTTCGTTTATTTCCAAGGAGGGGAATGAGAATGTTAAACAGCAGTTCAAGGAGACTCACCTGCCGCCAGTATGATGGGATCTCTGGAGAACGGCAGAGTCTCAGGCAGAGAGACAAACAGGCTGAGCTGGCTTGAAGTGAGTGGAGCAGAAGGATGGCCCTGAGATATTTCAAGGGAAAAAATGCCCGTGATGTAATGAAACAGAAGGTACTGACCAAGCTTGTTTCCTAACCTTTGTGGCCCTCTTCTTCCTCAAAGATGGGAGCATGTAATCCCCACCTTCTCCATTTCTAGACCTGCCCTACTGTGATAAATCAAATCTTCCTGGCCTTCAATCCAGCACTCAGTGGTTTGGTGTCAGATAGATCCCTCGTGGTATCCGAGCTTGATTATTGGACTCTTACTTTTCATTCTTGAGCTTTTGACCTGGTCCCTCATTAATTTCCCTTCTTAGAATCTTTTAGCTAACTCTAGTTCCCTGTTAGGGTCGGTCCCACCTTCTCCTTATCAGATTTCCTCCCAAGGATGAATGTGTTTTTCCTGAAATTAAAAAACCAAAAAAATTCTGAAAAGGTATAAGCCAAAATGGTAAGTGTGATTATCTGCATGGTAAGATTACTCTTTCTTTTTCTTTTTTCTTTTGCTTTTCTGAGTTATGTGAGCTTTCTTAATGATACATGTAGTATTTTTCATGCAAAATTAAATAAGGAAAAGAAGAAATATTTAAGCCCATGTATTAAAGGGAAAATAATTGGCTATATTAGTTGTTGCTCACAGTACAAAACTGGTATCATTGTTCTAATAAAAACACATCTTCTCATAGGAAATTAACAAGAAACTCATCTCCTGTCTATGAGGGAAAAGGGTGAGGACATTACTTCATTCTTACAACTTCAGGGAAACCATGTGCATTCTTGGTTCTCATTCTGAAGTGGAAATAGTGTTTTCTGTTGAAATCCAGCCATGAGAGAAGGCTGTGCGCTCTGAGGAGACAGGCTTGTTTCAGTCAGTGACCTGCTGACCTGTAATACTCAGTTCTCAGGCTGCACAAAACTGCTTTGACCTGATCTGACAACAAACGCCTGAGGGTGACATCTAGGCCAGGCACAGAATAGAAATCTGACCTGAGAAGTCTTCTATTAAGTTCTGGCCTAAAAATACTTTTCTCCTCTCATTTCAGGCAATGTTCAGGTCTCTGACGATGAAAACTCTGATGACATATAGGAAGGGGTCTTCACAGTTGAACTCTGACCACCTGCCTGAGATGAGTCAACCAAAAGAGAGGACATGGATACCACAGTAGCCCTCATCCCAACTGACCCTTGTGTCCTCCGAGGGAGTATGGCACCACCATTACGTCACAGTGATGTGGATGGCTTTTGGGCGCCCCATCAGACTTGCTTGCCCTGGGACGATAATGCTTGCTGACTGTTGTATCCAGGGAGGACACTAGCCTGTGTGACCCTGAGACGATGTTTCTGTAGGCACAACTTATGGGTTCCACAGGGAACTGTGGAATTAAGCACTATGCAGTTGGCTTTTTCCAAAACACAAACTTTTCCTTTCTATAGCTTAATCCTTTGGATCTGATGGGTTCTGTATAGAATTATATTTTGTCATGTTCATTCAACCCGGAACCATCGTTCCATGGAGACCCTTATTCTCAACTTACCTTGCTCCAAAATGAATGTCACCTGTGTGCGCGCTTGGCCATTGTCATTGCTTTCTCACCTTTGCAGTCATCAACAGTACTGTCACTGTGACATGCTACTGAAAAAGTATAAAATAAATCTTTGTAGAATTCATTTAAATTCTCTGCTCTTTTAAAGCAAATTCTTAATTCCTTTACCCCTTGAAATCTTTTGCCTCATGTCTGAAAAATGTCAATTAAGGAATTTTCTTTATAAAAGTCCAGACAGTGAATACAGGCTTTCCTGTATTTAAAAAAAAAAAAAAAATCCCTTAAACTCTGTGGTACTCTATTTCCTCATCTTTAAGATGAAGGGGTTGAAAAAAATAACCAAGTCCCATTTAGTCTTTTGACTTCATGATACATTCACAACTTATTTATTCCCTAATCCACGACAACATACTCCAAACAATACATATTTGGTATTGTTTTTAAGAAAACATATTTACTCATGAGACATGATAACTGTTTTAATGAGCTAATTAAAAAAAAGTGTTACCTCTTTCTAATAAAATCTAAAGAGCTTATTTCAAGTCCTGGTTCTACTAATAAGTCATGTGACCTAGGACAAGGTGCTGAGGTGGTTCAGTTTCAAAAAAAAACCATTACCATTTAATCTTAAAAGTGTTTCAAATATTGAAATACTGCCCTGGCTGGCGTGGCTCAGTTGGCAGAGGATCACCCTGCAAAGTAAAAGGTTGCCAATTCGATTCCTGGTCAGGGCATGTGCCTGGGTCGCCGCCCAGTCCCTGGCTGGGGTACGTGCAAGAGGTGGCCAGTGTTTCTCTCACACATCGATGTTTTTCTCCCTCTCTTTCTCCCTCCCTTCCTCTCTCTCTAAAAAATAAAATAAATAAAAAATTTAAAATAAGTAAATATTGAAATACTTATGACTGAAACAGTTAAAAAAAAAGAAAGAAAAGTTTGAAATTTGTTTCAAAATAACCTAGAGGGCTGGAGAGGGTGGGAATAGTTTGGGTCTATCATAATGAAATGCCCCATGTGTTGAAAATTGCTCAAGTTCAGGGTTTATTTCAATTAAGTCACAGTAAGGATAAAATTAGATAAAATGACCAAAACCTGTGAAAAGTTAAAAAAAACTTTAAAATATTTCCTAATGCAAGATCTTTGTAGCAAATCTTGATTGACACATGTGTGAGCTAATATAGGCATTTTTAACATCCATGCCTTTCTGATAGTAGAAGCTGTCTAAATAAAGTGATTTTTTTTCAATGCAATCAATTTTAAATTGAAAAATATATGTCAGCTTGACAGTATACCAGTATTTCACCTCTGAAAAATAATTTATAGCTTCTAAAATATACTCACATAAATTATCTAATTTGATCTTTGACAGGAAAGGCAGGTATTTGCAACCTCATTTTTCAGATGAGAAACTAAGACCAAGTATGATTTTTCATTAGGCCAGAAGAGTTTCTTAATTGTTTCATGTTTATCATGCTTACCAGGATCTCAAAAGAGAGTCAGGTGGTTTGGTTTTTTTTAGTTGCCATTTAGAAGCTTAGAATCGTTAATCTGACTTTAAACTGGATTACACTACTCCACACTTTGCCCACGCCTGCGACTGCTGTAAACTGCACACTGACTGTGCTCCATGAAATCCCAGAGGTCCTTCTCACTCCTAGGGAAGCAGGTCTCAATCCAGGTCAAACTGGAAAATCATGTTATGACCGTACTGACTTGTCTGAAATCTAACTTGAGAAAAGGTTAATTGTAAATATTTTCAAAGGAATTTGGTCCTGAAAGAATGTGAAGTGGTGGGTATAAACAGCCACGCCCCTTTGGGAGAGCATTCTGTGGCCAGTGTCCATACGGAGAGGCCGGGGAGCGTCAAGGCCCCAGGGAGTTTCCAGGGGTGATGACAGACCTCTCCTCCTCCTCTTCCCATGAGACAGAGTGGGGATTTCTTCCATTGCAGAATAGCCCTTAGGACTTCCCCAGGCTCCTTAGGAGGAGGTAGCAAAGTGGGGATCCCCAGGCTTGGAGACTCCTGAAGGTTCCTTTAGGCCGGGGTTCTTGGCCCAGGCTGCATTTCAGAATCACTGGGAGTTTATAAAATACTGATTCCTGGGCCCCATCTCAGTCAATTAAATCACCCAGACAGGAAGGGCTCAGGCTCGGGCCGTTTCAGAACCTTCCGGGTGGCATCAATGTGTAGTAGGGGCTCAGTACCACTGCACTAGGCTGCCTGCCTGGTCACCGCAAAGGCCTGGGCACCGCACTTCCACAATCGTGCAGAAAAACGGTAGAGTGTAAAGATTGGGGGCTGGCCCCATTTCCTTCCTGTCCGTCAGCAGCCTTCCTTTGTGTTCCACTTGGTTCTCCTCCCTCCCAGGCCTCCTCTTCTATGGGCACCAGTTCATAGGCAATGATCAGGTGCCCATTCACATGAAAATACATAAAACTGATCACCTACAATGATCATCCTCTCAGGAGTGTCAGTGTATTACCCATGTACACTATAGAATAAAACCAAGGGAATGAAGCTTAAATTCACAAAGGACACCGGGCTTTGGTGCACCCCTCAGTGCTACCTCCTTCACTACACCCATGCTTAGGACCTGCAGTACCTGTCTGCCAGAAGACACCTGCTTTCTCTGGCCTTCTGGTCATGACTCTGAGGGCTCCACCTGACACAGCTGTGTACGAGCCGGGTCCCTTGGGAGCAGTGAGCTGCAAAACCTGAAAGAAGCAGAGAAACAGAACAACACACACTGACGCCCAGAGACATTCTGAGTGACTTGACAAGTGATCAGAAGGCAGAATAATTCTGTTATGCCGGAAACCAGATTTCTTTTCCTGAAAAAGGAATATATGCTCCAAGTAAACATGGGGAGATAGAATATGATTCAGGAGTAAGGAAGCAAATAGACATTTAGCTCAACCCTGCTTAACTATATGACAAGGAGTCAAAACCAAACTGTGTGTCTTGTGTGGTTTGAATTGGAGCCATAGATGAGTGAGAGTGCAAAGGCTGAGTCATTTCCTGCTTTCAGGACGTTTCACTGGAGAGCGGGCACGAGGTACTGCTGCCCAAGCAGCATGGGCTTCACACAATCCGAACGACCTGTTTACATCAAATGAGATTTACTGCGTTAACCTCCTCGGGGAAAGTCACCACAGAACAAATAATAAGGGTGGTGCATATGGCTTGGCAATTATCGGAGAGAATCAAAAAGTTGTCCTTTCGAGTGGTTGGTTCAAAATATTTATTAATTAAATGCAATCAATGTTTGAGCCCCAACTGCTTATTAAATATGTAGCCCAGGATTCTACATGTGACAAACTAACATAACTATAAGTGACATATATATAACGTAAGAGACTTAGCCATGTTGCTAATTTGCCCAAAAGCTCTCTGAACCAAAACCTGTTTATAATGTGTCATCAGAGAAGGTGAGCAGAGAAGAGATATAGCCTATGTAAATATAAATCTATATTCTGTCCTAAGAGCTGGCACGTGACTGGTGAATGGTGACCATGGTCAAGGATGAAAATAAACAAGCAATTGCTATATATACATTAAACTTCCACTAACTTTTTTAGATCTGACATTATTAAACAGAAGCAGCACCAGTGAAGACATTTTTAGATGGTCCTGTTCTGGTAAAAATATTTGAGGTTATTCTATTTTTAGAAATTTGGAAGGCATCTGTTGACACATGGTTCTGACAAATTACAAACACCCCCAAATTTTTGTTAGGAAAGCATGTTGTCAACTAAAATGTGTGGCTCATGATGACTGGGAAATGCTCCTGTAGTAATTTAATAATAATCATAGTGATACATCTAACCTCGACTATTTCAGAAATTCTGCTTACCATATCCTGTTGGCTAAGTTTGCAGGGGAGCCTTCCAGTTTACCTTAATAACGGTGATGATGACATCTAAAATTAATGAAACCCTATCCATGTGCCGAGGATTGGGTCTGGCGGCTGGGTGTATTATCTCATAAAATCATCATTATTTTCATTTCGCCTATGAGGAAAGCAGCTCTAAAGAGTGACTTGCCCAGTCAAAGCCACTGTGCAGAGGCTGCAGATTTCATTTCCAGGTCCCTCTACTTTGCATGTCTTCACTCTTTAGCACTATGCTAACTTGTCTCCCTATAAAAACTCATCAGCGAACTAAGACAAATCAGTCTAGTGAAGCTGTAATTGGAGTGTAGGCATATTTAGTTAAGCTGTATTCAAATATTTCTCTAGCATTTTATACTACTTAGTAACTTTTATTTTATTTTATTTTGTTTTATTTTATGGCAGACAAAATAAAATCAATGAAATATACATTTTGATACAGGAACAAAGCTTAACAACTTTGAGGTAAGCAAAGATTCTTTTTTTATTCTTTCTTTTTTAAAAAAGATTTATTTATTTGTTTATTTGTTATATTTTATTGATTATGCTATTACAGTTGTCCCATTTTTTTTCTCCCCTTTATCCCCCTCTGCCCAGTACCCCATTCTCACAAGCATCCCCCCCCTCCTTAGTTCATGTCCATGAGTTATAAATATAAGTTCTTTGACCTCTCCATTTCCTACACTATTCCTAACCTCCCCCTGTCTATTTTATACCTATTAATTATGCTTCTTATTCCTTGTAACTTTTCCCCTATTCTCCCCGCTCCCTGTCCCCACTGATAGCACTCCATGTGATCTCCATTTCTGTGATTCTGTTCATGTTCTAGTTGTTTGCTTAGTTTGATTTTGTTTTTGTTTTTTTAGGTTCAGTTGTTGATAGTTGTGAATTTGTTGTCATTTCACTGTTCATAGTTTTGATCTTCTTTTCCTTAGAGAAGTCCCTTTAACATTTCATGTAATAAGGGCTTGGTGATGAACTCCTTTAACTTGGCCTTATCTGGGGAGCACTTTATCTGCCCTTCCATTCTAAATGATAGCTTTGCTGGATAGAGTAATCTTGAATGTAGGTCCTTGCCTTTCATGACTTTGAAGACTTCTTTCCAGCCCTTTCTTGCCTGTAAGGTCTCTTTTGAGAAATCGGCTGATAGTCTTATGGGAACTCCTCTGTAGGAAACTGTCTCCTTTTTTCTTGCTGCTTTTAAGATTGTCTCCTTATCTTTAATCTTGGGTAATTTAATTATGATGTGTCTTGGTGTGGTCCTCCTTAGGTCCAACTTCTTTGGGACTCTCTGAGCTTCTTGGACTTGTATGTCTATTTGCTTTGCCAGACTGGGGAAGTTCTTCTTCATTATTTTTTCAAATAAGTTTTCAATGTCTTGCTCTTCCTCTTCTCCTTCTGGCACCCCGATGATTTGGACATTGGAATGTTTAAAGTTGTCCCAGAGGTTCCTCAACCTCTCCTCATTTTTTAAAATTCTTGTTCCTTCATTCTGTTCTGGTTCAATGTTTATTTCTTCCTTCTGTTCCTTATTGTTGATTTGAGTCCCAGTCTCCTTCCCTTCACTGTTGGCTCCCTGTATATTCCTTTATTTCACTTTGCATAGCCTTCACTTCTTCCTTTATGTTGCAGTTATACTCACTCATTTCTCTGAGTCTCATGATGACCAGTGTTTTGAATTCTGCATCTGATATGTTGGCTATCTCCTCGTCACTTAGTCCTTTTTCTGGAGTATTGATCTTTTCTTTCATTTGGACCATACTTTTTTGTCTGGACACACCGGTTATATTGTAAGGGGTGGAGCCTTGGGTATTCACCAGGGTGAGGCAACCCACTTCACTGGATTGTGGCACTGTATGTGAGGGAGGGGTCAGAGAGGGACTGATGTTGCTTTTTTGGCTCTTGCCCTGCTTTCCACCACTTACTCCACTTCCCACATGCAAATTATGCCCTTTCAGGTGCTGCCCTGTGCTAATTCCCAGTTGGGTGGGCTCGTGTACATTCTAGGACCCTGTGGTCCACTCCAGTGTACTCTCCTGTGAGACTGGGAGTTTCTCCCACCACCGCAACCCCCACAGATTTTTACAGCCAGAGGTTTTAATGCTTTATATTCCTAGTGCTGGAATCCTGGGTTGTATGGTCTGTCTCACTCCCCAGTTGTTCCTCCTGGTTAATCCGTATGCAAATGTGGGGCCGTGTTGTCTGCCAGCTGCTGCCTCATCCACCTGTCTGCCAGCCACCACCTTGCCTTGTATCCTCTCCACCCCGGCTGCCCATCTGCACTTCTGTCAGTTTGGTTGAATGTTTCTTCTTTAACTCCTTGGTTGTTGAACTCCCATACAGTTCAATTTCCTGGCAGTTCTCAAGCAAAGATTCTTTAAGACACAAAAAGCTGAAATAGTAAAAGAAAAAGCACGTAAGTTGAACTGCATTAAAAATTTTTAAATATCTTTTCTTCAAAAGACACCATTAAGAAAATAAAAATAAATCTATTTATTGAAAGAAAATATATGTAGTGGAAATAACTGACAAAGGACTGTTGTCCAGAATCTATGTAGAACTCTAATATCTCAATAAGAAAACAGTAACCCAATAAAAAACATGGGCAGTGATTTGAATCAACACTCTGCTCAAGAAGATATGGGTGGCTGATAAGCAAATGAGAAGACACTTAACATCCTTAGTCACAGAGCAATGCAAATTAAAACCACAGGGAGATAACCACTGTATACCCACCAGAAGAGCTCAAATTAAGAAGACTGAAAAGAGCAAGTGTGATCAAGGATGCAGAACAAGAACCCCTACACATTTCTGCTGGGAATGGAAAATGGTGCAATTGCTTTGGAAAACAGTTTGGCAGTTTCTTATAAAGTTAAATATACACTTACCATATGACCCAGCTATTGTAGCTGGGTATTGACCCAAGAGTAATGAAAACACAGCCATGTGGAATTTTGTCTACGAGTGTTCTATTAGTGTTTATTCAACTTTACTCATAAGAGTCTCAACTTGGAAAGAACCCAAATAACCATCAGCTGGTGAATTAATAAACAAGTTGTGCTTCATTCTTAAAATGGAATCTTCCTCAGAAATAAAAAGGCATGAACTACTGATATGTGTAACACTGTGGGTGAACTTCAAAAAGTTATCCTGAACAAAAGACACCAGACACAAAGAGTACATAGTCTAACAATTCCATTTATATGAAATTCTGGAAAAGACAAATATAATCTCTAGTTCTCTGCATCATCTGGTTTTCTTTTCTACTGGATCCTTCCCGTTAGAATAAAATGTGTTGTTCTCTCTCTCACTCCCACCCTCATCATTAAAAAACATACCAGTTGTTGCCTAGAGCGAGGGTTGGGAGATAAATGTATTGCAAAGAAAGGGGAACATGGAAATTTTTGCTATTCTAGAAACATTCTACATCTTCATTGTGGTAGTAGTTACATGCACATAAATTTGTCAGACTCATCAAAATACACAAAATGGGTGTTTGGAACTGTGTGTGTGTATATATATATATATATATATATATATATATATATATATATGCAGTTTTACATATAAATCAAACCACCAAAACTTTTAAATGTCTTGTCTTCAAAAGGTACCATTTCTGTACAGGATGGGGCAAAAGTAGGTTTACAGTTGTGAGTTCACAAAGCAGTTTATTCTTGTATTATTATTTATTAATTATTGTATTATTTTCCATATGAACAACTGTAAACCTACTTTTGCTCTACCTTGAATATATAGTTATATTTATAATTTTATATATATATACTTGTATGTGTGTATATGTGTATATGTGTGTGTATATATATATTATTTATTTATTTATTTATAAGGTTAAATGTTAGTAAATGGTACAGAGAAAAACAAAGTGAGGAAGAAGGATGCTGGTGCATGGGGACATGGTTTGGGTGTCATGTTTAAACAGGCCGAGGCAGGGAAACAAATGGGGGACACTGCAATGATCCAGGAGAGGGGTGGCGATGACTCAGAGGACATTGGCAGCAGTGGAGATGGCGAGGCATTGTCAGACCCTGAAGGAAGAGACAATCGGATTTGCTCACTTGGGGTGTGAGTAAAAGAGGGGAGTCAAGCATGAGTCCCAGACATGAAGCCTGAGCAGCTGAGAGAACAGCACTGAGATGGGGAGATTTTCACAGAGAGACTGTCGGGGAAAGGCAAGGATTCATTTGAGAACATATGAAGCTGGAGTCGTATGTTAAACATCCAAGTAGAGAGAGAGGTTGAGTCGGTGGACATGAATCTAGATTTCAGGAGAGAATTCTAGACAGGAAATGTAAGTTTGGAAGTCATTGGCATATCAATGGTTTTTAAAGCACAAGACTGGATGAGTTTACCGAGAGGACAGAGAAAGAAAAGGGTTCCAAGTACTGAGCCTGTAGCACTTCAGGGTCAAGAAGCCAAGGGGATGAGGAGGAATCAGCTTAGAGGCTGAGACGGGAGGACCAATGAGCTGAGAAAAACCAAGAGTCTATGTTTTCCTAGAGGCCTTGTGGGGGAAAGGGGCCCCGGGAAGAAGTGTTTTTAAAGGAGTGAACAGCAGTGCTAAATGGTGCTGACAGATCCAGAAAACTGAAAACTGAGAGCTGACCGTTGGGCCCAGCAACGTGATGGTCAGTGGTAACCTTGACAATAGCAGTTTGGGTGGTCTAGGGGGCAGAAACCTCATTGCTGAGAATGTGAGGGAAGTTATTAGAGACCATGGAATAGAAAACTTTCTGAAGGCATTTCGTTATGATGGGAGATATGAAGTGGCACAGAACCATACGGACAAGCAGCAATAAAGAAAGGACTGGGAGAAGTAACAGGGCTGATGCTCATGGGGGTGATTCAGGGGATAGGAGAAATGGGTGGAGGGGAGAGAAGGAGCAGGAAGACCGGAACTACAGAAACACAAGATAGGAAAGGGCCCTCCAGTGACACATGTATTGTGATTCTCTGGGTGCTCCCAGTGCAGTTCTGGCTCAATACCTTCTAGATGGCAGACCATTTGTAGATAAAGAAATCCTCCCTCTGCCCAACTGAATGTCTGTGGACCATGTTTGCTCTGACCTCTGACCTCTCCCCTCACTATGAGCCTGGCTCCCTAGCCATGAATTCTATTACCAAACTTCTGAGTGTTGCAAACACCCTCCTCCAGCATATAGGATATGACTTCCTTAAAAGTAGCAAATACATTTTCACATTTGATGAATTCTCCTCCCAAATATTTTCTGGCAGCATGAAACCACGTGAGCTTATTTTAGCTCTCTCTGTTGTTTTTCCTGTGGCATTTTCACTGCGCCAGCCCAGCTAACGAATGAGTGAGGCCTGGTGGTGAGCGACCACTGTGGTGCTGGTGGGCTGTGTTCCTAGTGCAGGACACAGGTCAGGGAGCAGTCCTGTGGAGTCCACCAAAACCACAAAGTTAAAAAAAAAATCTGTAAACAAAGCCACTAAAAAAAACACACCAAGGGTTGCCCAAAAGCTCTAACCAGCCAGTTATATCCTCAGTGATGGGGTAGAACAATTTTAAGCAAAAAAAGTCCAAGGCCTATAGTACTGTAGGATGATGCCTTCACCTACACTTAATCATTTTAACCACTGTAGGTATACCCTGTCAGGAGCATAAATATCTTGAAAGTCTTTGTGATTTTTATTACTCTTAGAGTGTGCTTCTAGTTTCCATGTGACAAAATTGAAGTGCAGATTACTACAATTACCTTGATATCTCTGGTCACTAATGGTTATGTGAATTCATTCAGAACTCCTTTACTATGGTCTTGTATGCATTAGGCATTGTGCTAGCCAGCGGAGATGTTAAGAGGTTGAGGTCAGGCTCCTTGCTTTCAAGGGCCTCACTGTAGCCAGGGAGACACGCCAAAGGAGGATGGCCATATAATGAGGTAATACAATGGAAGTGATTGCGTAGGCTATTAGAAGAATACAAGTGAGGAACCTTAACCCATCTGGAGGATCTCTGGAGGCTGAGAGGCCAAGGGGATGAAGAGGAATCAGCTTAGAGGCTGAGACGGAAGGACCAGTGAGCTGAGAAAAACCAAGAGCCTATGTTTTCCTAGAGGCCTTGTGGGGGAAAGGGGCCCCGAGGAGAAGTGTTTTTAAAGGAGTGAACAGCAGTGCTAAATGGCGCTGACAGATCCAGAAAACTGAAGACTGAGAGCTGACTGGATGGTAGGACCACCAGACACAAAACAGATGACAAGGAGATGCGGGGGGACCGAACATTACCACATCATGGAGTAGGAAACCGGGGTGGGTGAGACTTGAAGCTGGAGATGTGGGCAAAGGCCAATGGCAGCCAGGCCAGAAGGCCACATGAATGCATCGAGCCCGTCAGGAGCATCTACTAGAGGCTCTGCAGGGGACGGAAAGGGCCAAAGCTTCATTTTCAGATGGGTTTCTTGTGAAGGAATTTTAGGGGTGGGTGTCAGCTGGGTTCTCCCAGAAGCAGCCCCTGAATCAAGGATTTGAGTTCAAGTGATTTTTTTTTAAGGAAATGATTAAAAAGAAACTTATAAGGAAGTGGGAGAAACAGGATAAAGTAATAAGCCAAGCAAAGGAGAGGTTTCAAGTGAAGTGCAGGCTCAGCTCGACCCTGAGTATTGACGACACCTTGGAGTTTGTCTCCCTGGAAGGCAGTAGCTGGGTTTGTGAGCCCACCCTGGGTTGTCATCATTTTCTGGCCACTGGGGGAAATGAAGCCTCTTGAGCAGGTCCTGTTTTCCCTGTGGGCCAGGCAGCTCACTGACAAAGGACTGTCCCCTTGCCCTCACAGGGATCAGCAAAGCATGCAGGAGCCAGGGCAGGGGGATGTTGACAGACAGAGCTAGTGAAGGGGCGGAAGCAATTTGAGCAGGACACTAACAGCATCCACAAGGGGACTAAATGGAATAAAGTGGGACTTAAAAACAACAACAACAACTTTTCTATCCCCTACCCCATTCCTAAATCTTACCCCATCCTTGGCTGCCAATTCACTTCCAAATAAGTAGTGACATGGTTGACATCCTTGGGCTCGGTAAGTAAGGGATAAAAGGCAAGGTGATAATCAGGGATGAGGCGAGGACAGCCAGAGTACTCATTAATCAGCAGTGAAACCAAGTCGAACATCTCCAATCGCAATATTCTAAGTAAAAAAATATGTATAGCAGTGGCATTTACCCGGCTTGAGATGGGAACCGGTCAGGGGGTGCTGCAGGTGAGGGAGGACAAGGGCTGAACTGGGATCAAAAAGGAAACAATGGGTTCAGGCATCATTTAGCACCTTAAAGAGGCAGATTTGATCAAATGTTAGTGATGAGTCAAGGAAAATACTCTGGTTTCTAGCCTGGGTATCAGAGTGGATGAAAATACCATTATATGAGACTGAAAATATAAGAAAAGGTATGAGTTTGGGGTAGGAAGAAGATGATAATCTATTTCATAGTATCTTATTCTTACTCATTTTAGTATTTTTGGTACTGAGACCCAAACCATCTATACCTACAGTTTGCCATCTACATTAACATGGCTTGATTGTTCAACTCTCTGCGTTAATAGAGTGAGGAACTCTTGCCCATGAAAATGAGGTTGAAAATAGCTTTATTGTTATAAGAACTTCCCCAAATCTATCTATCCAAACCACAGACTACTCAGCTAACCGTCAGCGGAGTCAGTACCCACTCTTGGGCAACAGATATTTCATCAATGACTATTTGGTCTTCAAGGTCTACTTTGAAACCCTTTCCTTGCTGTGTCCTCCAGTCTTAACCTGTTCTGTCACAAATTTCACCTAATCCCAATTAGGCCCCCCACATTGAAAGACCCACCCATAACTGCACCCCAGAACATCAGAAGAATCCTGCCTTTGACCTATACCCTCTGAGACACCATAAAGGCTCTGTTAGACTGACAGCCTCTCTTACCGCAATAAGTGATAAACGAAGTCATTCTGCTTTAATTAGAGTAGTTTTGCATAGAGTTCTGTTTTATAAACAGACTATTTCAGTGGTATTTGGGGGGATCCAGGTTCTGACAGGACCCAAGATTATTTACGACAACCACTAGATCCTTGCAGAAGAAGCACATTTCTTCTTGGTCTTCATAAGTGCACAGCTGGCAGCAAACTTTTTTCCCCTGGGTAACATTCCTTCTACACAGGTGTTGAGTAGACACGCAACATCAAAAGCCTCTAGTTTCAGTTATTTGCCATTTTAAAGGTTTAGACATCTTTGAAAAGGATCGGAAAGAATCCGATAATATTTCCAAAGCTTTCTTTCTGAAGAGTATGAGTAAACCTGAGATAGCTTGGACTTGGTGTATACTATTATTTGAAGTGATAAAAAACTAAAAATTTTGTGAAAGCCCTTGAACTGTGAAGAGAAGTATGTGGGCTTCTCTGACCTGTCTCCTGGGAAGGACAGCTGGGTGAACTCTGCCTTTGGAACGTCATGCCTTCTATTTTTACAGACAATGTATCTCAAGAATAGAGGTGCTCTGTACTGGCCGAGTTGCTACAAATAAAAATTACGTATTTTCAGAGCTTCTGCTCATTAAATCTTGGATAGTCTGGACAGCATCTAGAGAAACAGGCTCCTTAGACACTGTCAACCCACAGCTGTGACTAATTAGCTTCTACCATTACATTGGTCCCCAGTCAGAATCTGAGACAACAGTTAAAATGGAATCTACATCAACGGCTCTCAGAGGGGGTGGGTGGGTACAGCTTTGCCCCTTGATGAACATTTGTCACTGTTTGGAGCTATTGTGCATGTCACAGCAGGGACTGGTGCGCAGAGTGCCAGAGCATCTAGTGAGCAGAGGCAGAAGATGCTGCTAAGCATGGTGCCCTGCACAGGACAGCCCCCTCAACAAAAAATTATCCTGCTCAAATGTAAAAGCAAAGAAAAGCAAGGTAGGTTATAAACTACTGATTTAGGCAGTTTTATTGCAGTGGGGAACTAAGGCAAGTCTCTCCGAGTGCTCAGGTGACTGTTTCTTCCCTTCTACAACCCTCATCCCACCGAATCTGCGCCCCCTCACCCATCCGGGTCCAGCTCACAGACAGCTCCTGAGACAGTCTTGTCCCGCCTTTGGGTCCCTGCTGCACTGTGGTGTATCTGTTTTGACATCGCCACACTTTGCCTTATGTCAGTGTCTTTTTGGAACTTGCCTCATCTCCCCCTACATGAGAGGAAGTCACATCTGGAAGGGCCCCCGAGCTTGACATTCTCCAGTATTCTCACCTTTTTGTTGTTGTTGTTGAATTAAGTTGAAATGGATTAAATTCAATAGCCGGTTCCCTTTATATCCAGCAACGGAATGAGTCACAATGGACAAGGGTGTTTACTTTCAGTCTCTGGTCTGTCCTTGTCAAACTTCTCCCCTCAGGGTTACCTTGAACTGAAGGACGTGAATCATCCTTCACCATTTTCTCTTTGGATGAAGCCAATTCCCTTGTAAGAAGCAGCCCCTGTTGTGGACTTCTTTGGAAAACAAGTCAGGAACTCTAGTGAGTAGACAGTCAGGCAGGAATCAATACTGACGAAGAGACTGCTCCAAGCTTTATACTAGATGAGTGTTTTAAGATGCTGTGGTAAGCAGAAGAATGGCCTCCCGATGATGTCCGCATCTAATTCCTAGAACCTATGACCATATTACAGGGCAAGGCAAAGTGCAAAAGGGAGTGAGGTGGCAGATAGAATTGAGGTTGCTAATCAGCTGTTCGTGCATTGGGGAGATTAGCCTGGGTTCTCCAGGAGGGCCCCTGCAATCACAGAGGTCCTTAAATGTAGACGAGAGGCAGGAGGGGCAGAATCTGAGTGGGATGGGAAAGACTGGCCCAACTAGTGCTGACTTGGAAGACCGAGGAAGGGACCACCCGCCAAGCAAGTGCGGGAACTGGAGAAGGAGGCACAGACTTCCCTGGAACCCGCAGAAGGAACACGGCCCGCCAAAATTTTTATTTCAGCCCACTGGGACATAAGTCAGAACAGTGACCTTCAACACCATGTTGTTTTAAGCCCCTAAAAGTGTGCTGATTTGTTAAAGCAGCAATTGGAAATTCATACAGATGGAAACTTGTTTGTTGCCTGGACAAATAGGTGACACTTTCACGTAGCAACTTCTAAAACCTGCTTCTTACTGTATAAATTTCTAAAGCTTCTTCCTGATCAGCTTCTCACAAATAGTTCCTAAGACCAAGGGGAAGATTTTGGAAAAGCCTACACTGAAATGATTAAAGACAAGCATGAAGCTTTTCAAGACTTCAAGAAAAATAGGGGCAAGACAGACTTATTTTCTAGGCTTTGTCTCTTGAGGCCCCCAATGCCGTAAATTTGGGAAAAGAGTGGGAATAAAAAAGCTCTAGAGCTAAGAAACTTCAAAATCCTGTGCTTCCCTAGCAGGCAAAATACATCATTTGAATAGGACCCTAAGAATGGAGGGGTTACACCTGAAACTAATACAAAATAATATTAATGTAAACTAATTTTAAAAAAAAGAATGGAGTGGGGGGATTTGTATGGACGGGGCAAGATTAAGTGGCTAACTAGTTAAGGTGTCGGATTTTAGGGGATGCCAAAACTACTACTGAGTATTAAAGCGTCCCGAAAGCACAAATGAACACAGAAGGCAGCACCCGCCAGGATTTCTCCCACAGAATGTGGGGTTAGGCAACTGCTCTGCTAAGCAAGTCGGGGTAGGGCCCCTGCTGTTTCAGGAAAAGGGTCTCTGAATTCAGGGTAGTTGTGGTCAGAGGGGCCGGGCAAAGCTTGGAGACAGAGTTGGAGCACTCGAAAAAGTAACCGTGACCCTCTTTTTCTGTTCCTTACCCTGCTCTTCCTCAAAATCAAGCTCATTTCAGAGTATCCTACTGAAGGGAGCTACCCTGTTATCCTGTCTCAGGGTGGCCCTGGTGTGTGAAGGGATTCCTCTGCGGTGACATTCAAGGCCATTTTTCTAAACCATGTTAGGGTTTTGAAGTAATCTCTGACTTTTAGGAGCCTAGGAATATTAACTTATCTCTTTTGTTTTATCATAACCAGGTTCTCAGAAGTGACAAGTTGTTTGGTCGACATGTCAGGATGAAGTTGCATTTCAAATAACCAGAACTCTTAAATGATTCTGAACCTCTTATTGTTACAGTGTTTACATGTTATAGAACAACATTTTATGGAAAATATAAACACATTAGCTTTTAAACAAAACAGAACAAAACCCACACTGGCTTTACTATGAAAACGGTATATTTTAGGATGAGTCTGGTGTTGAGGAGTTGGCATTAGAATATAATATTTTAGGCGTAAGATCCTCTATTCCTTCTTACTCTGAAGTCCAAATTAAATGAGAAGGCTTTGGGAAGTAGTAAATGTATGCTATTCAGTTTTTTGGTGCTTGGATGGATTTGAAAAAGGTGATATATATGAGATCTCATCCACCAAAGAACCATTTTAATGTCTTTAACAGACTGAAAATAATGTAAAAGCAATCCTAAGCTCTAATTCTCAACAGAAAACATGTGCATTTCAGTTATATAGAACAAATCAACGAAGTTTGAATATAGGTAAGATTAACTGATAGAAATTCAAGCCCTCCTCCTGGTTTCTCTGAGAAACATCAACGACATTGGCTGGGTGGAGAAAACCAGTGGGGAATAAAAAAGTTCAAGGAATCCTTTTCCTTCCCACCAGTGCCCTTTGCAGGGGGGGCTTGGGGGCTTGGGGGCAGGGGAGGTGGACTTTAGTTCTCTAGAACCTCCCCTTCCCTAAAGTCATTTACCAAAACCAAACAACTCACAAGTCAAACTGGGCTTGTTTGGCTAACGTAGCTTCAAAACAAAACAGTTTTTCCAGTCCACTGGCTAACTCCACGCCTGTCCCTACACTCCCCCTTCCCAGAAATTCTGAAGTCTTCCCAGCTCCTCACTGATTTCTCGGTAAGTGGGATTTAAGAGGCAGGGCCCTAGGTTCTTCTGACACCTCATTAACACCTTGTTATAAAAGAGTCATCTCTTTGACCTTGATATTTTTTCCAGAAAAGTGAATTATTTATTTCTTCTTATAGCCAATATGCTGCCCAGAAGCTGCCCGTTTACCTGACATGTTTTATTAAGGAGACCAGATGTCCCTGCAGTAAGTTTTAGGTATCATACCCTCTGACAACAGAGTACAGAGGAAAAACAGAACTTCAAGTTAGCTGTGCACAAAGACTTCATCTGCCTTTGTGAATTCAATTTATTTTCTGAGATATTAGCATACAGAGGCTAAGGACCGACCCATTCTACCTTCTAAAATGCAAATAACTAATCTGTTTTCTTGCCTTCCCTCACCCCAATCCCCACCCACCCACCCCCACCCATTGTCCCCTCCTCTTTTCCTCCCCAACCCAGGAGTTATTGAAAGCTATTAAAATATGGAGTTTTACTGTTTATATCCCCGTTAAGTCGATTCTGGACAATGGTTTACTTTGATGCTCCTGATGTCTACACAGGCCAAAGTAATTAGTCATTAGCATTTATATGCTGCTAATTACCACCAGGGAGAGGTGCCTGGGAGCTGCCAGTTTGTTTTGTGGGCTGGGGAGGAGGTGTGACTCTATCTCCTCTGATATTCGGGTGACCCCAGCCTAAGTGGCTGTAGGTTTGACGTGGCATTTCACTTTCAGCAGGGGACATTCTTCCTGCCACGTGGGCATTTTCATGCTAACACAGCCCACTTGTCAAAACTCTTAGCAACTGTGGTGACAGATGTTACATGATACACGACTAGGTAGAAAGCTGGCATCTGACACTTTGAGCTGGCCCCGCACACATGTCATTGTGCCGTAAAGCACAGACACTTCCCACAGGACCCAGATACACACTTCTTGCCCAGCTTCTGCTGGATCAATTTGGAACAGATGGACCTCTGTTTCCCTGATGTGTTATGACAAGCAGTAGCTACTGATCCTGCCTCCACGGGCCACTGGTGTCTAATGCTGCTCTTTTTCTCCATCGCCCATTAAGTCACTGTTCTGTTTTTGAACAGAGAGTTTTTAAAAAGAGGGAAGAGGAAAAAGATTACTTGATAGTCCTGAGGGAGAATGGGAGAGTCTTTGGGCCTAGGGTTGTTCTCTCATTTTTTAAGCTTTCAGATCTGGGTCAGCACACTGCCATCTATACTAAGTGCTGGAAATTTTCCTAGGCCCCAGCCTTTGAAACCAGGTATCTGGGCAGTGTTTTGGGGAGGCAGGGCGGGGGGAAGGGCTGGGGCAGCCAGGGCCAAATCAAACCTGGAGCTCCACCCGAACAATCAGCCTTTACTATGCCTCCCTCTTCGCTCAGGGGCTACGTTTGCTCCCTTTCGTCCTTCCAACGTGCGTCATCTGAGGGTCTGTAGTTTCACTTTAACCTGATTTTATTTATACAACACCATCAGGATTAGACTGACTGAGATCTCCTGTGGGAGTCACCCCATACATAGCCCAACCCCACGTGGCAGTCCTGGGTCATGCATGCCATCGAGGTGTCCCTGGCACCCCAAATCAAACATATCAAATCACATGGGAGTTTCAACATCCAACTGGGTAGCAGAGGGTGGTTTTGGGAACCAGGGCACCAGAAAAGGGGATCAAAGTTAGCTTAGAATGTCGCCGTGAACTTCCAAAAGCAACACTGCCTTCCCTTCTGACAAAGTCCACTTTCATAGTGTGGGGGCCGCCTTCCCCAGGCACCGCTTGGCGGTGCTGGCCAGGTTTGTTTGCTTTCGAAAGAGAGTGTAAAATTATTCCGTTACATTAGTGACAGTTACACTGCTTACAAGCTGGCTGACATATAGCGAATTCACTGAGTGTGAAACGGGCCTCTGTGGGCCAATAGGAGCCGAGGGAAACCGCAGCATAATTGACAGCCTGAAGGCTCTATTCAGGGATGATGGAAAGGAAGCAGCCTCCTGTCTGGGGACCAGGTAGCAAGAGACACAGACAGCTTAGCCAGTTACTCCATGACCTTGATCCTGGTTCACATCGAGGATGCAAAAAATCCACCTGGAATTTAGAAATTGAGTCCCAGCAAAAGATGCAAAATATCAGTGCTGGGGTTAGCGGCGTGGAATTTGGAGTCAAACATCCACACTTGAGCTGGCTCTTCACTCGCTTGCTGTGAGAGCTTGGAAAAATTACTCGAATTCGGTTTCCACATCTGTGGAATGAGGATAATGACAGTGTCTATTTTAAAGGGTAATCGTGAGGGTCAAATGAAGTAGTGCCTGTCAAATGCTCAGAGCAGTGTTTAATACCAAAGAAATGCTGCAAAGATGCAAATATTATTATTTACATTAATAAAGCAGGGGGTGGGGAAGAGATGGTGAAGGCGCAAAGACATAGGATTTACATATATATGATTATGGTTCCCTTTAAAGATTTTTCCCTAATGTGCAGATGCTATCTTGAGGATTCAGTAAATTCAACCTATCCCAAAAAAGGGGACTGAGAATTGTTTTGCATTCCTATCTGCAGGATACAATCTGACAGGCACTATCACTTTATCCATTAAGGTGTGTGGGGAATTTTCTCTGCTCCTAAGACTATGACCTTGGAGCAGCTACATGTCTCCAGATGGGGCCTGAGATGCCCGTTAGAAGCAGTAATGCCGCAGAGGGATGGCACGGGTAGGTTCGTTCTCTTTGCCACTCAGCGTTCTTTTATTTATTCTTAATAAATGACATAACTATGTAGTAAAGCAGCCTGATATAAACATTAAGCAATAATGGTAAAACCAAATGTTTAAATAAATATGGAAGAACCCTATTCTCAATTTCTTCAATGTCATAAAATTCAGTTTAATTTAACATTGATTTCGTCTCCAGGCTTAAAGAGAATACTTTTTTCTGCTCACCATTGTATGTTTCTCTTGTCCATTGTATATTAAAGGGCCAGTAATTTTATTCTGATTAATATCCAGGAATACTAAGCAGCTCATAAAAGAGTCCTACAACAGCTTCCTTAAGTGAGGGAAAGGAAATGTTTAATAATCAGATCATAATATTTTATTTTAGGTCAAAGATTCAAATTTTATCCCAAGTACAAAGCTTTTCAATGTCACAAAGAAATAAAAGGCCTTCCCCCCAAACACATACATTTCAGGGGTGACTTAGAAATTTGTTGCCTTTATTGACCATTCTTATAAGACGACTGGCCACTAGTAACAGTAACAGAAAAGAAATCGCCTTACTGGTGTGCTCTCTGCTCTTAGTCTAGCTGGTTTTATCTTTCCCAGTGTCTCCTCTGCTCTTTGGTTTCATTGATTCCTCATTCTATTTAAAAAGTGAAGGAGAGATTTAAAAAAAACAAATTCCAAGGTAGTGTCTCTTAATGTGATGAGCACAGGTCATATTTTATTTTCTAATGAAGTATCTTCCTACCTCACTGCAGGTAGCCCTCTACTTGTATATACCTTTCAGTTCATTCCCATAAAAGCATTTGAAGATCAGATGTGTGAAAGTGGAAGATCAGATCCCTGTGTTGCAACAGGTTGAAACATCCACGACCTCATCCCCAGAACAAGCAAATATGTTTCCTTACATAACATAAACAATTTTGTAGCTATGATGAAGTTAAGGATCTGGAGCTGTGGAGATTAGTCCAGATTACCCAGGTGGGCCCAATGTACTAACAAACATCCTTAGGGTAAGGAGGCAGCACATCAGGAGGAGAGCAGAGGCGAGGCTGCTGGCTTAGGCGATGGAGGAAGGAGCCTCCAGAAGCTGAAAAAGGCAAGGGACAGATCCTCCCCAAGAGTCTCCAGGAGGAAGGCGGCCCAGCAGAGCCATTTTAGACTTCTGACCTCCAGAACTGTGAGCGAAATATGCATGTCATGTCTTAGCCGTTACACGTGTGTTAATTTGTTATAGTAGCAATAGGAAATGAGTACACATGTTATATGGGGGCTTTGGTTCCCAGGGGAATAAACTATGTTATAAAATTCCTTACTTATAATTCCCACTTTTGCTGCTGCTTTCAGAAGCTCAAAGGTTCTAAACAAGTAAGAATCTGCACAGGTACCCAGGTCCCTGGATGGGGGAGCGGCAGGATGTGTGTCTAAAGGGGCCCAGTCCAGCCATTCCCTGTCACCGCAGGACTTCAGGAAGTTAAGGCGGATATTGACAAATCCACCTCCAGGCCTCTCCCCTCTCTGATCTCTAACCTGCATCATGGCGTGTGTGCGTAAAAGGAATTTGTCTTCTTCTGTTACCCCAGCCAAGCGCTCTGGTCCACTGTCCCCAAATGCTCATGGCTGGCAGCCGAGGCTCACCTGGCTGACTGATGGTCCAGCTCACCTGCCTTTGTTCCATGCCCACCTTTGAGAACTGTAAGGAGACAAGACAGGGGGATAATACCTGCTCTGGAAGGTTTTTAAACAAAGATACACACTTGTTTCTACGCTTATCCTAAATTTTTGCTCATAACGTAATAAATGTGATCTGAAGAACCAGTGTAGGAAGTCTAGGGAATTAAGGCTTAATTTACTTGATGTGGTTTGGAATTGCCCCAATCTGCTTTCTAGTGACAAACTTAGCAAATGTGACCTTCATTACATTAAATACTGAGATAAATTTGATCACACTTTGTAAAGATGGGCCGTTGGGGTAGATAAGCCAAGCGTTCTCTACCACGAACCAGTTCAAGCTGGACCAAAAACTTTTCCCCTAAATTTAACGTTCTAGAAAATCAGTCTCCTAATGAAACCAATATTCTATTGGCCTAAAATCTTTGTGTTACGATGCTGCTGGCTGTGGCATTACCCAGCGAGCCCCTTGACACTATGCGGGGTTGTTCTATTACAGATTTTAGGCCTCTTAGGGTTCGTTTTGAAGAGCTCAGATTTTTGTTTCCAGTTGGGCAAGGAGAAGATTTCAAGTATTGAGACAAATTTTGGTTTAATTAAAGGCCAAACTGGAGCGGAAAGAGCCCTGAATGTGTCATCGAAAGACCGTGGTCCTCTCAGCTCTGAAACTTCTCACAGAGACACTGGCGAAAATGTTGAAATTTCTAGGACTCTGTCCATGTTCATAAACTGAAATATTCATGGCACGTACCTCTTGGGGTTAGTCTAAGGAATAAATGAAATACTCTATGTGAAATGCGTAGCATAAATCCTGGCACATAGGGTGCACTCAATCAACCTCAGTAATTCTGGTTATTTTATTTTTATCACTATTATCTTTGACTCTCTCACTGAATCGCTTGGTGAGAGGCCACTAGTTCCATTTATTTCTTGAGTTCCTTTGATGTGCCCAGCATTCCAATAGATGCAGACTATAAATGCAAGTGCCTTCAAGGAACTTACCCAGGAAAGGCATTGATTGGATAAAACAAAGTTCTACAGCTCTGAATACAGGTATAAATAAAAAATACAGCTGTATAGCTTTACAGCAACAAGAAATTAATATCAACCTACCCTCAGTTCACCAAGTTTAATTAAAGCAGGCATTTTCCCAGGATGCCTCATGAGGAAAATCCTATGAAAAAATGAAAAGCCTACAATATTTCTGCACTATGTGAATTTGGTTTTTAAGAGTTATAGGTCCCTGGGTTTTTCTTGAAAGTCACTGAATATTCACCTCTAGGTACCAGTTGGAGAATCAGCAGAAATGTAAGATATGACAAGTTTAAATCCTAGTTAGCAAGATAACATTTAAGCACAGGGGACAGCCAGACAACGACACGAGAAAGTACATAATTGGTGTGATCTGTGTGGGGAATCAGAAGCGGGGAGGTATTGACGAGTGGAGATATGTTGCTCACCCTTGGTGTTTGGTTCTAAAATGATGACAAAACATGTAAAGTGAGAACCACGATCGACAACTCTGGCTGAGTCGAGACACCAAGACCCTTTGGCTGTGATCCTCTTAGAAACTGCCACACAAGCGAACTTTACTTGACCCTGCTTTCCACCCAAGCATTCTTCCCAATTCTTTTTTTCTTTAGTGACAAGTTTTTCTTATAAAAAAGAAAATGTATGCTCATTATGGAAAATTCAGAAAACTCAGAAAAGTATAAAAAAAAATCATTTGTAACTCAATACTACAGAGATAACCACTCATAATAGTTTGTCCTTTTCCTAGGAATTTCTAAAAAGGTTAAAATTTCATGTATGTAACCAAGATGTCAACTGAGATGACCCTGAACTTTGAGATATAGAAAAGGCTGGCTCAAGGCCCCGCCGGTATCTCGATGGAGTTGCAATTCATTCTCTAAATTGGCTTCAAAATCCCAGGGGTTTACAGTCTCAGTCATTTCTGACTCCACTTCTAATTTCAGTGAGTTTAACCATGAATTCACCCTTTCAAACTGTTCTTTTTTCTCTATTCCCCAAATCTAAAGGTTTGACTTTTCTCCCTTGAAACTGCCACAAAAGACGTTTCTATATTTAGCAGATTTTACTGAACATCGAGGGAAATGAAAGGGGTTTACGTTATAGGAGACCTAAAACTGAAAATTAATATCCCTTTCCTGAAATCTTTTGATTACCCCAGCAAGAAGGATTTCTTCCTGACCCTCTCTCTGCATCCAGCCCTTCTACCTTCAATGTTATTTAGAATCACCTTTTCAGGTGCTCCCAAGGGTGCACTGGGATCTTGATGAAAGTTGTGCCAAACATTTAATTTGTGAATAACTGATACATATACAATATTGAACACCTTATATCCTTCTGCTTGGTCAGACCTGGCTCTTTCCCTGTGTCCCACGCTCTGTGGGTCAGACTTCGCGGGACCCTCTTGGCCTGGCTAACTCCTACTCATCATCGTTCAAGTGTCAGCCATTATCTCACTTCTTTCAGAAAACATCTGAGGCCCCTACTGATCCTCCCCCAGATCACAATGTATTCATCTAGAACAGCCTATGTGAACCTCAGCACTACTGACATTTTGTTTGGATAGTTCTTCGTCGTGAGCACTGTCCTCTACGCTGTGGGCTGTTGGGTAGTTTTTCTGGCCTCTACTCACTAGACACCCATGCACACTCTCCACCCCCACCAGCCATGATGACAGAAAACATCTCCAGGCATTGCCAAATATCCTTTGAGGGGCAAAAACACCCAGAGCTGAGAACCACCAGGCTGGAGATGGGCATGTGACCCAAACTGGGTTGATGTGAGGTCTTCCCTGGGTTTTTTTGGATTATAATTGAAAAAGAGGATCTGGTCCTGTCTGAGTCAGGCCCTGGGTTGATGTGAGCTTAGAACTGATGGCAACCTTGCTTTCTGGCCTATGGAGAGGGCCAACCTGAAGTAAGGGAGGAGAAAGCCCACAGAGGGAAGAAGTACAGACTGTTGGGGACAGCCAAGTGTCTGGTTCCGGCTGGCACTGCGCTCCTGCTGTATTCCAGCCTCCTTTCCTTAAGCCAGGGAACATTAATACCTTCACCTAATCAATTTTTGAATTGGTCGCATGGTTCCTGTGCCTGTGAGAATGCTGAAAACATGTTACAACACTCCTCTTTCATGCTCCCTCACCTCTATAAGCTGTATTCACTCACCTGTTTCTGCAACTAGACTATAAGCTCCTTGAGGGAAGGAACCCCTCATTCACTGTTACATACGTACCTGGTACCTAATATGCTACTTGGTACATGATAGAAAAGCAATACATATTCATGGGGTCAATTTAATAAATGAATGGGTGGATGGATGAATAAATGGATGAGAGAATAAAGCATAATGTTACTCTCCAGCTCCCCTTACACCCACTCTGTATCCCATCCTTGTGCCTCCAGAGGACCCTGTGGACAGGAACCAAAGAGAATTCAGAATTCTCTTCCCCAAACACTGTTTACGAACTAGCTGCAATGTTCAAAAAAATTCCAAGGACTAGCTGCTGTGGCCCCACGGGCAATGCATGACTAGATAAATTCCTCTAGCAGTAATGAAATAAGACAGAGCCAACTCCCCAGGGAAGAATCTGTGATGCAAGAGCAGCACATGACAGGAGACAGTCCTCTGAGATCTCTGTGGGCCGGCTAGGAAAGATTCTCCGTCACTGTCAGAATCCAGTGTCACTGTAAAATATGACCTAATTAAGGTTTGGGTTGCGACAGGTGGACAGTGCTCCCCATGCTTAACCATCATACTGATGCCAGGGTAAAAATAGTAACCACCTCATGAGGTTGTTTTAAATTTATTAATACACTCATTGCACTGAGGACTGTCCTAGGAAAATGGCCAGTGCCTAATGAATGACAGTTTTTGCCATTAATGAGTGAACCAATCAATGAATCAATTTGATTAGGATGTCCAAAGTAGAAGTTTTACTTATTTTGGAAATTGTTTTCTTCCTTACAGGCAAAACCCTCTGTATACAAAGACAGAAAGTCTTGAGGAGGAAAATGAATTTTTTCTTAAACCTTAAATTAATTTACACTTTATTTTTCAAGCTAAAAATTCCTCATACCTCCAACTATTACAATCTAATGAGTGAAACCTGTTATTCAAATGTATTAACATAAATAAATCTTAAGTTAATGGCCAGACATAAAAGATTTATGAAATATAAATTATTCCTTCATCAAATATTTATTCTACACCTCCCGTGTGTCAGGTCCACTGTCCGCATGGAGCACGCAGATTAACAGCTGGAAAGAAATTTATGCAAATATAATCATGATAATGCTGAGGAGTCCATACTGTTATGTAACGGTCTGGGGAGGTTCACAGAGCATTTTTGGAGGATGGGATATGTATGCATAGACCTAAAGAATAAGGTAACTGTGTAAAAGTTGGGGTGGGGGAAGGTCTAGAGAATTGTGGGGAATGACTCAAGAAGGATAACAATATTGATACATTCCAGGCAAAGTCCCAAAGTAAGAAGATGTGTGTCTTCTCATTGCAAAGAGCTGAGGTGCCAGTTTCTGGAATGAAAAAGAGTGAGAGACAGAATGACATATGTTGAACATCTCCAGCTAGGTCTTGAGGACTTGGGCTTTTATCTGAAAGGGAAAGGGAAACCGTTAGAGTGTGAGGAGAGACGTATGTCTATCAGATGTGCTTTAGTGGGAAGATGAGAGGTTGTCAAAGAATCCACCTGAGAAATGATACTCCCTTGGACTTGGTGTGTTGATGGCGGTATTATAAGGTAGAAAATGTATTGAGAGGGACATAGGAAATAGAATGGAAAAGACTTGGTGATTAATTAATGAGGAGAGGGCACATGGTAAGGAGGAGGTTAGTAGAGGATAAATCAGGAGTGACTCCTAGGTTCCTGACTTAAGCAACTGAGTGGGTGGTGGTGACTTTTACTAAGAGAACACTTGAGAAGACACAGATTTGGGAGTAGGAAGACAGTGAGTTCTGTCTTAGAAAACATTAAAGTTTGCATGCCTGTATGGAAACATCCTGTGGACACGACCAGTCCACCACTAGATGGACAGATATAAAAGGTCTTCGCTGGAGAAATGAGTTTGAAGATCACTGGCAGGAAGACAGTAACTGGAGCCTCAGGAGTGACACCACTGAAGGGTTTGTAGAGTGACATGAGCCTAGGAGCTCATGAGCTCTTAGGAAGTCCAATACGGAATGAACCATAGAAAAGAAAGAGCCCTCTGAGGACACTGAGAAGGAGCAGCCAAAGCAGATGGGTTGCCGGGGCGAAAGGCAGAGGCGGATATATCATCACAAAACCAGGGGAAGAGAAAATGTCATGAAAGGGTGATCAGTTGCATCAAACACTAGGAAGCTGATTTTTCAGTGTGGATTTAAGAGTGCATTAGATTCAGCAGCACCGAAGTCTTTGTCAATCTTAATACGAATGTACAGAGATAAGCTGGGGCGACAATCTCCTCGGTAGAAAGGGAAAGGCCTCTGATCCCAGGCCAGCTGTTCTTGTAGCAGCCTGTGCTTTCTTCCCCGAGTGAACCGAAAAGTCAGCATGGGTGCCAGGACTATAGGAGACCTACACACTAGGGAAAAGTCATGCAGGCAGGAGATGGGAACATGGGGACAATTTATGGAATGGCAGCACAGGCAAATTTTATTTATTTTTCTTTTATTATACTACTTGTATAATGGTATATAAAACTTCCTATGGATTATACTTTGGGGGAAAATTCTTGAGTTAAAGGAAATACGGAGGCTAAATTGGGAGGGGAGGGATGCAGTGGAGGACAAAATAGGACACCGGCAATAGAGCTCTTTGGACATGGTTGACCTTGATGGTAAAGGACAGAGTCAAAGCAGTGCTACCTGGGAACCTGTGCTCAGGGGAAAGGGTGAAAGTGCTGAATGCTGATGGGAAAAGGCTGCAGAGAGGGCAAGATAAGAGTCACAGGGACAGCACGAAGTCCAGGGAGAAGGGGAAGGCTGTGTCACCATGGAGGTTGGGGGACAGGAAGTTGGCAGGGGTCTGCTGAATTGTTCTGTCTTCTCTGTGAAGTTAAAAGCGAGGTCACCCCTGAGAATAGAGAGGACAGCAAGTAGTCAAGGAAGTGAGGAGCATGGAGAAGGGTTAAAATATGTTTCAAAGAGCTTTTTACTAAAGTAAGCATGGTTCAAGTCTGAGGACCTTGCAGTCTTGACTATTCTTACACATTACAATTAAGTAATACATATTCAAGACCATCGATATGGCTAGCATCATATTCTAGGCACCAATTAAGAAAATTAATGATTGCAATGGAATATATAAAGTATTAATTACTGTGAAGGTAGCCTTTGATTAATTATATTTGATTAAGTTTATAAATAAAAAAATTACAGGTTAGCTCTGGCTGGGTAGTTTAGTTGGTTAGAGTGTTATCCCAATACACCAAGGCTGTGGGTTCGATCCCCAGCCAGGACCACATTCGCGAATCAACCAATGAATGCAGAAGTAAGTAGAACAACAAAGTTGAGGTTTTTCTCTCTCTCCTTTCTTCTCTCTCTAAAATCAGTCAATCAATAACATTTAAAAATAGACAAGTTATATTTTCAAACATCTTATAAACCTGCCACAGTTTTATGTCAGGCACGAACCAAGAATTTTTTTTTTAAATAAAAATGAATTTAAGCAGATTTTGCTGCCTGTCCTTGTGTAGTATTTTACCAACTTTTCTGTCATTTTCTAACCCATCTAATAGCGCATTGTTATACATGTATTCTGTAAAATAGAGGTGTTTTCCATTCTCTGCCACCCTGCTAAATAAACTTCACTGCTAAAACATTACCACGTTCTTCTTCCAATACACTAATTATTTTCCCTTTATTAAACAACCATAGCTAATAATGCACATTGGGTCTTAATTTTTTTTAAGTGCTATCACACACATTGTCCTATTTATCACCATAAGAACACTACAAATTATCAATTATGGTCATCATTATACAAAGAAACTGAGATAAATGACATGACTAGCAAAGAACAAAGCTAGGATTTGAACCCTTGTGTTCTGATCCTTCAACTCAAATACACTTTGCTGTATCAGTGTTTCTTAGTAGCATATGAAAAATCAATGTTTAATTTAGAGAGTTCTGTATTTCAGTGTTATTTTATGTAAATTAAATAACTTAATTTAAATAAAAACAATAAGTAAATAGAGATAGTATGCAGATTTTGCAAAATTCATGAATATATGTGTATATGAATTAAATTTTCATAATCACTGAAAGATAGGCAAAAACTGATGCTAATTCTCCCCTGTTAAGATAAAGGATTGGTCAAATGAGTGACTGTGACATTAGCCAGGGTAATAGAGAGATGGGCCTTCTTTTAGAAAAACCTATAATAAAATCCAACTCCCTCCCACTAAAAAATCAGCTAAAGGGGAAATTATATTACAAAATGACCTTTCACTGTGAGGATGCTTCAATCTTAGTTATAGGTAACATTTATGTTTCTGGTGCTTGGCTCTGGGCTCTTACAGGCTAAATTAAATAATCCTTCTACTACCTTGTAAGGTAAGTACATTTATTAACCAAATTTTTCAGATGAGGAAGGCTTATCAAATTAATAAACTTTCATGAAGCAGAAAGTTCCAATTAATGACAGCATAGAATAAATAATCTTAAAGGTTCTATTTCCCATTTTTTCCTCTAGAATAAGAGTCAGGAGACCCTGATTCTAACCCTGGTTTTGTCTATCACCAGCTGTCACAATCCTCAAACAAGTCTTTTAAATTCTAGGCCTTAGTTTTCCACATCTGTAATATTAAATGTTTGAATTTTGTCATCCGCAAACCCCCTTTATTTCTAATACGTTTACTCGTATTGTGTCAGGAATGCACAGACTGCATGAGTTAGGTGTGTTGTTGAGGAGCTAATGCTGAAATCAAAAATTGTTTCCAATTGTTCTGATAGAACACCTGCATAATAATGCCTGTTGTTGTCCTGAAAGAAGGAAGCTGAGTTAATTGACCCATTTCAAGGAATTATTAATGCAGAACACTTTAAGTGATAACCCAGAAAATCCACAAACCTAGAGCGACTCTGCTAGCAGCACATTCTCGGAAATACAAATAGATAGTCTCATCCTTAATGAGTTTGCAGACAATTGAGGAAACTGCTCAAACCCATGAAAATTTAAATTGCTGATCAAAGTGTAGGGCTGGAAAAGCCCTTTGACCTCATCTAGTCACAGATTCACAGAGTGTGAGTGCCCACAAAGGACCTCAGAGATGGGTCCACTCTCTTCTCCTCCCTGTACCACCCCTAACTCATGGTGGGGCAACCCAGGGCCAGCAGGGTGAGCTCACTGGTCTTTGGTGGGTTAAGGAAGAGCAGGGAGGGATTAGAACTCTGTTCAGGAGCCACAGTAGGTCAATTGGAGAATTTGGGTTAAAGAACAGTTGCCTTTCGGCACATGGTTGTGGAGGCTTTTCTGTGTCATACCTCAGAACTGAGAAGCCATAAAAGGTCCTCTTGGAGAAGGGTTCACAGGGCAGTCAGGAACACGGCTGTTAACAATTAAATCAGGCCCATCTCTGTGTACCGATGTGGAGCAATCAGCATATGCTGTTAGAAAAGGAAGAAAAGCAAGGTGTACAATGTTTTGTGTGTGCATGTGTATGTGTGAATGTATAACATTTCTCTGGGCAGATGAGTAAAAAGCTGGTTACTGTGTTTGCCTACAGGGAGGGGAAATAAGTGTCTGAAGTGTAAGCATGGGAGTGGGATACATTTTTCATTTTATGTTCTTCTGAACATTTTGCTTTTGGAAAGTTCTGCATGTTTGCTTAAATAAAATAATTGTTTTAGTGTTAATAGTATTTTTTATAATTAAAAAAATGTTTCAATTATAGTTGACACAATATTCTATTACTGTCAAGTGAACATAGTGATTAGACATTTTTATAACTTGTGAAATAAATCATCATTTTTTAAAAGATATTTTTGTCTAGTCTAGAAAGATTTTTTTAATTAAACAGAATTTTTTTTCTGTTATAAGTAGTTCCTTTTGGTAAAGTAGTTATCTGCCTTCAGAGCAATAAGATCAAGGTTAATTATATAATTACTGCCTCATTCATGTTTTTAAAAATGTTACTGAGGGTGTGATATCCTGACATTAAATGTTGATTTATTTCCTCCTGTGGTTATTCTGCAAGTAATGACTGCAGTTGTTGAAAGAGTGCCAGACACTGTCACACACAACTCGGACGGGAACCTAAATGAAGACATCTCGTCCCACAGCTGGCTGAGGACCCAGTGTGCACTATAAATAAAATAAATTCTGCTTTCAAAATGCAATTCATGACACATCTGCAGCAAAGTGGGCTTGACAACACACTGGGATCTATCACGAATTGGAAGGGAGAGGCAACCCTTACCCCGCTTGATCAGAATTTGCCTTTCCTGGTTGTGCAGTTTCTGGAACGCGAGGGGACCCGTAGCAGGTCCAAACCAACTGAACGAGCTGTTGCAGCAGGGTAACCAGAATCTACAAACACAAGGTGCTCTTTCTCCAGGGAAAGCCATGCCTGCCTGGGTTGTGTTTATATAAGAAGACAATGTCTCAGCTTTTGTGAGTGCATCCACAGCCTCAGAACTGCATGATTTACCTAGGTTTAGATTTTCCTAGAAAATAACAGAGCACCTTCCCAGTGGATTGTATGCAATTCACTCTTAAGACCTTTCGGGGCAGCACAAGCAGTCCCAGCAACCTCTTCTAGAAAGCCTGCCCAGTGACTTGCCATGTTGAGTTTTTTCCTGGCCTGCTTTGTAAACCTGAGTCAAACCTCGATGCTTACAGGTACAAACTCCTAGGAAGCCTAGAACGCACATTTCGAATCGGCTCTGTCACAGTCTAGTTGCTTTCAACAGCAGTGGCTCAGAACCACCTGAAGAGTTTAGGAAAAATTCAGGTATCTGGATCTTCCCTCTTCCCAAATCCCCTGAGCTGAGAGAAGTCCCAAGGAGGTCAGTGCAGTGCAGAGAATGGGGAAAGAGTGATGTAAGGCATGGAGGAGACCAGGGAGGTGAGCAGGAACCAGCTCGTTCATGGCCTTTAGGCTACGGTGTAGATTCTGATCTTCAATCAAAGAGCAAAAGAGAAGCTACTGGAGTCTGTTAAGGAAATGAAACACTGCTCAGGTATGTGCGTGCTTTTTTAGGCCGCCTGGCCACAATGTGTTGATTGCAGGGGGACAAAAGTGGATAGATGTAACCTACTTGGAGAGATTTTTGTAACAATGTAGCCAGTTTGGCCTAGGAAAGATATGGTCCAGTAAAAGGGGAGTAGACAGCTCTGGCCAGGGTGGCTCAGTTGGTTGGAGTGTTGTCCCACGGACAGACAGGCCCAGGGTTCAATTCCTGGTCTGGGCACATATCTAGGTTGTGGGTTCACTCCCCGGTCATGGTGTGTACCAGAAGGCAACCAGTCGATATTTCTTTCTCACATCAATGTTTCACTCTCTCTCTCTTCCCCTCTCTCTCTAAAAAGCAATGAAAAAATGTCCTTGGGTGAGGATAAAAAATAATAAAAAAATAAAAAAATAAAAGGGGGGGTGGGCAGACTAGGGGGCTGTTCAGGATGTAGAACCAGTTGGGAGATGTTGGTAATTGCCTGACCAATGTAGCTCAGTTGGTTGGGCATCATCCCACAAAGTGCAAGGTCCCTGGTTTGATTCCTGGTCAGGTCACATGTCTGGGCTGCAGGTTGGGTCCCTGGTCGGGGTGCATATGAGAGGCAACTGATTGACGTTTCACTCTCACATAGATGCTTCTCTCCCTCTCTTTCTCCCTTCCTTCCCCTCTCTCTAATGATAAATAAATAAAATCTTTAAACAAACAAAAAAAGAATAATTTCCAGACACCTAGGATTCTGACCAAGGCAGGAGTTCATACATCTGTCTAGTCCTTCCTGGATGACTTCCTGGTGCTGGCTGCGTTTGCCCTGGGGTCTGGACAAAGGCCATCCCTGGCAGTGTTCCGTGAATCAATGATTCACCAGCCTGCTGTGTCCTAAGGGGCTGAGCGCCCGCATTACCACGAAGAGTAATGTAGTCATGGAATTTTTTGTGTCTCTTCTTAGCTAGAAAATATAGTTTGCAAGTGTGTTAGGAAGACATTTGATTTCACATTGAAAAGTCCAATCACCAAGTGGCATTTGGAGAAATTTATACTATGTAGAAATAAAATTGAAAAGGGCAGGTATTGATTTATAGAAAAATTTTGCTAATGCTTAAAAAAGAAATGATGTAGAGGTAAATCGTAATTTAGTTATTTACCTGTACGTGTGTTAGGTATGTGTGCAGGTATGTGTAGATAGGTTTGGCCATTTTGATCAACCTTTCATGTTTTCCTTCTTAATTAATCCCTTAAAAGAAACATAATATCACCATGATGAGTGGGGTTAAGAAAATGATGCCACTTTTACAAAGTAAGTTTGGTTTTTAATGTGTGGAATCCATGCTGAACTATGAGTTGAGTCTGACAGACTGAGGCTGGATCTCCACACTCTCGCTTCCGCAGCTGGTAAAGAGACTCTGAGAGCTGGAGCACCACTTCCAGAGCAATGGAGCAAGGGAGCCGAGTCCCAGAGGTTCCCTCTGAGCAGCCACTTACTCTGACGAGTGTTGGCTAAATGCCAATTTCCCTCTCCACAGACTACCGCAAAGAACCTTCCCTTTGCAGAGGTGCTCCGAGTCCTCCATCTTACCTCTCTTTGTGAAATGGCTTTACCAGTAAACTGCTGATAATGAGGTGGTTTATCTGCTTTTATTGCTTTTAATTTTATTACCTGCTCAATATAATCTTGGCTCAAGCTTCGTCTGTGTAGAGGCATGGTAAAAGCTTTATGTCTAGTTAAGACCCATCCTAGAGGAGATCTGGCTTTCTGAGCTGTGGGCCCTGAGCCAGGCCTGCGGGCTGAGGCTCTGGTCCTTCTAACAGCCTAATTTAGGAGCTCTCAGCCATTCTAGAATCTTATTTCCTGGCCTAGGTGGATGCAGAGACAATCCAGAGGATGGAGATTCAATGAGTCAACAAAAAGAAAGAGGTAAAGGCCAAAGACCCATTTCTGCATCCCCAAGAGTATCAGAATCTCTGTTTCAGATTTGACCTGCTTTAGTGTGAAACACGCAGAAGCATTTGTGGTCATGGGGGGATACATCTGTCATCCAGTGTTGGCTGGGGCTGAACTCTAGCAAAGCCCCTCACAGAAGTTAAGTAAAGCAATGGGGCTAAGAGCAGTAGGGTGAAAGAAGACATAGCAGGTGGAGAATGGAGGAAGTGAAGTTTGGTTTTCAGTGAGGAAGGGTGGGGCCTTCCCTGTCCTGGCTCTGAGCCCAATCTGGCCGTCTTGTTATTTCACTTCTCGAGGGGCTCTATCTCCCTCCACCCCGCACCAACCCCATCCTCTCACCTTCTCTCAGGCCACATCCACAGATTATGCTTTCATATGCAACTGTCACTACCACTTTAACAGCCCGGTGTACCTGTACCCACTGCCTTTTAAGCCCTGTAGTGCATCCTTCCTGATACCTTTTATTTAAACACACATAATAAACACTTTAGGGTGCTAGTACCTTATGTCAATTTGATTTCACTCCTGTTGCTCTTTCTCAACGACTTGTGGAAAATATTTTTCTCTTCCTTCTTTGCTACCCTATACCCCCACCCCCACCCTGACTCTCTGCTGCTGGTGTGACCACAGCCCACCGCAGGCCAAGAAAATGTGGGTGGGCAGGTGTCAGTCTCTGCTGAAGCTATGGGGGCTGAGACTGGGGAGTTCCGGGGGTGACAGGGAACAAGGGTGTAGCCTGCGGACTTTCTCAAAAAACTGCAGAGACCTTCTTTTAAAAAACATTGTGTTGAGAATATTAAGAAATTTTCTGGATATGAACAGCATATGATGCTCTTGGAAACACACCAGTTTATACTAGTAAGTGAAAATGCCAGTGATAACCAACTAGTAGTATCTGATTCCATTTGCTGGTTATTTTCTAAGGATGTGCATCTTCTTATACTTTTATATGCATAAGTTTTTTTTCTGGGAGGGGGAACAAAGAATTATTTACAGTGATTACCTTTGAGGAAAGGGTTGTGTGTGTGGGTGGGTAGTCGACTTTTTGTTGCACATGCTTCTGTACTGTTTGAATTTGTTTTCTATTCTAGTGCATATACTGCCTTAATAATAAGCAAGTTTAAAAAAATTTTAAAGAAACACTAATTTCCTGTCCGTCAGTGACTCTCCAAGAAATATTAACAAGATTTAAATGGAAATCGAGGCTGAATAATACAGAAAATTCTGTCTTCACTGATAGGTTGGACAACTTCTATTAATACCATTTTGAACACTTACTATGTGCCGTAACAGTTTTCTTTGCATTATTTAACTACTCAATACTCATCAAAATCAAATGAGGTAGCTGCTTTACTCTCCCCAGTTTATGAATGAGAAAACAGGCTTAGAGCGGTTACAGAACAGTCACAAGCTCACGCAACTGGCATATAAGTGCTTAGGAGCTGACCCTGCTGTAAGGATAGATTAAACATCTGCCTCATCTACCACTGAAGCCCCAGGTCCTAGCAAAGTGCCTGGTGCAATGAAACAGTACAAATACATTTATCGAATAAATGAATAGTACCTAATACAGAGCTATGCCCTTAACTACCACATTAAATTTCCCTCAGAATGCATACTTAGGGTGGACAAAGGCGCTTGGTCAGCACACTCACAGGCAGGCTCAGGCCCTGGATCCCTGCAGCACGGAAGGAGCCCCCAAACCTGAGGTGAGCCCTCACCTCCAAGCACTATATTTACTACCTGCTTATTCCTGCTCTAGGACCTTCACTCAATACTCTCCCCCTCGTCTTCCGGGGCCATAAAAGGCATTTTTATTTTTCCTGACTGACTTACTACCCTAGCATTTCATTCATTCATTCAGCCACTCATTAAATATTTATTGAGTACCTGCCACCTTTGACGCATTGAAGACATAGAAGGAAAACACAGAAAAGGCCACTTTTTACCTTTAGTATTTGTCCTAAAAAACAGACAAAAAAAGAATAAAAAAATTAATAAATGAGAAAATATTAAGTAGTTTAAATACTTTAAAGGAAATGTGGTGCAATAAATCCTGATTATTATGCAAAACGTAATATTTATTTCTCTTAATTATTTTTTCAAGTTATTAGATGAAAAAGATGTATTTAGGCCCTTACCTCACACCATAAAAAATTAACATAAAATAGATCGGAGACCCAAATGTAAAAGTGAAACCTATAAAACTTTTAGGTTTTCAGGAAAACAATCTTTGTAAACTTGACTTAGGCAAAGATTTCTTAAATACAACACCATATGCAAATACATTAAAGAAAAAGTTGATAAACTGGACTTTATCAAAATTTAAAACTTTTGTGCTTTAAAATACATCACTAAGAGGCCCTGGATGGTGTGGTTCAGTGGACTGACCACCGGACTACAAAGCGAAGGGATGCTGGTTCAATTCCCAGTCAGGGCACATGCCTCGGTTGCGGGCCAGGTCTCCAATGGCTGGGGGGAGAGGAAGGGGACACGCAATAGGCAGCCACACGCTAATGTTTCTCTCCCTCCCTTTCTCCCTCCCTTTTCCTCTCTATAAATAAATAAATAAATAAATGAAATCTTTTTTTAAAAAAGAAAATGAAAAGGTAAGTTGCAGGCTGTGAGAAAATATTTGTAAATCATATATCCGATAAAAAAGAACATTTATTGAGAACACATAAGAAACTCTTATGGTTCAACAGTGAGAAAAAAAGAGTACAATTTTTAAATGGGCAAAAGGTTTGAATATATTTTTCACTAAAGAAGATATATGAATAGCTAACAAGTTCATGAAAAGATGCCTATCATCATTAATCATTAGGGTAGTGCAAATCACATGTAATACCACTTCATACCCATTAGAAAGGCTGTAATTTAAAAGACAGATACCCACAGTGACACACATCATAATTAAATTGTCAAAGTTAAAGACAAGGAGATAATCTTAAAAGCAGCAAGAGAAATATGTTATATACAAAGGGCCCCCATATGACCACCAGCAGATTTTTCAGCAGAAACCTTGCAGGTTAGGAGGGAGTGGCATGATATACTTAAAGTACTATAAGAAAGAAAAAAGTGCCAACCAAGAATACTCTATCTGGCAACGTTGTCCTTTGTAAATGAAGGAGAGAGAAAGAGTTTTCCAGACAAGCAAAAGCTGAAAGAATTCAGCACCATTAAATTGGTCTTAAAAGAAATGTTAAGGGACTTCTCCAAGCTGAAACAAAAGAATGCTAATTAGTAACAGGAAAACATGAAATTACAAATCTCATTGGTAAAGGTAAATATACAGTTAAATTTGGAATACTCTAATTTTGTAATGGTGGTGGATAAATCACTTATAAATTTTAGTATGGAGGTTAAATAACAAAGTATTAAAAATAACTATAACTACATTAATTTGCTAATGGATATACAAAGTAAAAAGAGATAAACTGGGACATTAAAATGTAGAGCTTTAGTATGGTCAGAGTTATCTGCTTAAAATAGATCATTATAAATGTCAGATGTTTTATGTAAGCCTCATGTTAACCAAAAAGCAAAAATCTATAGTATACACAGAAAAGATAAAGTGGTATAAGCATATCACTACAGAAAATTATTAAGTCACAAAGGAAGAGAACAAGACAGAATTGAGGGAATTACAAAAACAGCCAGAAAACAATAACACAAGAGCAAGTCCATACCTGTCAGTTATTACTTTAAGTGTAAGTGGACTAAATTCTCCAGTCAAAAGACATAGAATGGCTAAATGAGTAAAAATAAATTAATAAACAAGATCCAAGTATATGCTCTCAATAAGTTTTAGTATATGCTGCCAAAGCGAGTACTGCCTACAAGAGACTCACATCAGTTTCAAGGACACACACAGACTGAAAGTAAAGGAATGGTCTAAGATGTTACATACAAACAGAAACCAAAAGGAAACTGAGGTAGCTATACTTATGTAGCACGAAATAGGCTTCAAGCCAAAAACTGTAATAAGAGACAAAGAATGTCATTATATAATGATAAAGGGGTCAATCCAACAAGGGGATATAACATTTGTAAATATTTATGCATCCAACATAGGAGCACCTAATGATATCAAGCAAATATTAATGAACCTAAAGGGAGAAACAGAAAGCAACATAATAATAGTAGGGAAAATTCATACCCCACTTCTAACCATGAAAAGATCACACAGACAAAATTAAGGAAATTTTGGACCTAAGCTACATGTTAGATCAGATAGACTTAGGCATTTACAGAACATTCCATCCATCAGCAGCAGAATACACATTTTTCTCAAGCACACAGGGAACATCGTCCAGGATAGATCATATGTTAACCACAAAACAATTCTTAATAAGTTTAGAATACTGAAATCATATCAAGCATCTTTTATGACCACAATGATCAGCTAACTTTATTATTTTGGAACTCATTTGGCAAGTAAATAAGGATTCAGAAATGGTTCTACACTGTGATTTTTGATGGAGGAATTTGTCTGAATATTCAATATAGTTCCCAAAAAGGACAGTGAGCATACAATATACAAACAACTTCAGTTAATACAGCAGCCAACCCACTCACTGAAAAAAACACATTGATTTCACTGTAAAATGTAACAAAATATAGGCAAAAATAATAGGACAAAAAGCAATAGCATCTTATTTCTACTTGATTTTTAATCTCTTTTAAAAAATAATTCCTTATACCCTGAATAGCCAAAGCTATCTTGAAGGAAAAAAAAGAAAGCTGGAGGCATCACACTCCCTATTTTCAAACTATATTACAAAGCTATAGTAATCAAAACAATATGGTATTGGCATAAAAAGATCAATGGAACAGAATAGAGAGTCCAGAAATAAAGCCATATATATATGACCAATTAATTTATGAGAAAGGAATCAGGAATATACAATGTGGAAAAGGACAATCTCTTCAATAAATGATGTTTGGAAAACTGGACAGCCATATGCAAAAGAATGAAACAGGACCACTATCTTATACCATACACAAAAATTAACTCCAAAATGATTGAAGAGTTGAATGTAAGACCTCGGACCATAAAACTTCTAGAAGAAAACATAGACAGTCAGCTCCTTGACATCAGTCTTGGCAAAGCTTTTTTTGATTTGTCACATAGAGCAAAGGCAACAAAATTAAAAATAGACAAGTGAGACCACATTAAACTAAAAAGCTTCTATGCAGCAAAGAAAACCAAAAAAATGAAAAGGCAACCTATGGAATGGAAGAAAATGTCAGCAAATCATATATATGATTAGGGCTAATATAAAAAATATATAAAGAACACATATAGTTCGATAACAAAACGCCCCCCACAAATTACCCAATTTTTAAAAGTGGACAAAGGACCAGAATAAACAGTTTTGCACAGAAGAACTGATATAGAAAAGGTGCTCAATATTGCTAATCATCAGAAAAATGCAAATTTCTAAAAAATGGGCAGAGGATCTGAATAGACATTTCTCCAAAGATGACAGATGGCCAACAGACACACAAAAAATGCTGAATGTCACTAATCAATGTCACAAATGCAAACTAAAGCCAGAACACGATATCTTCTAACACCTGTCAGAATGGCTATCATTAATAAACAAACAAGTGCTGGTGAGAATGTGGAGAAAGGGGAACACTTCTGCATTGTTGGTGGGAATGCAGTTTGGTGCAGCCACTGTAGAACACAGTATGGAGGTACTTTTAAAAATTAAGAAATAAAATACCCTATGACCCAGTAATTCTGCTTCTGGGTATTTATTCAAAGAAATCAAAAACACTGAAAAGACAGATGCATTCCTGTTTATTGCAATATTATTTACAATAGCCAAGGTAGGGGAACAATCTGTGTTTGTCAAAAGATGAATGGATAAAGAAAATGTGATATAGCCCTGGCTGGTGTGGCTTGGCAGATTGAATGCATGCCTGTGAATCGAAAGGTCTCCAGTTCGATTCCCAGTCAGGGCAAATGCCTGGGTTGCAGGCCAGGTCCTCTTGTGGCACAGTTGTTTCTCTCCCTCTCTTTCTCCCTCCCTTCCCCTCTCTCAAAAAATAAATAAATAAAATCTTTTTTAAAATGTGATATATAACACACACAAATATATATATCTCACATTAACACAGAAAATAACATAAGTTGGCAAGGATATCACAATAGGTACATACATCGTTGCGTTTTCATATCTTGTTGGTGAGAAAGTAAAATGGAAAATCATGGCAGTTTCTTAAAATGTTAAACTTAACTTTACCAAACGATCCAGCAGTTCTACTCCTCGGTATCTAACCCAGAGAAATGAAAGCATATGATCACATGAAGACTTGCACTTGGAATGTTCTCAGTAGCATTATTCTTAATAACCAAAAAGTGAAAACAGTCCAAATGTCCATCAGCTGCTGATTAGGTGAACAGGATGTGGTATAGCTGTATAATAAAATACTATTCAGCAGTAAAAAAATGATATCTGCTATAACATGGATTACTTGCAAAAACATTGCAAAGTGAAAGAAGCCAGTCACAAAAGGCCACATATTATATAATTTCATTTATATGAAATGTCCAGAATAGTCACATTTTTAGAAACAAGGAAGTAGACCTGTGGTTGCCTGAGGCTTGGGGTAGGAATGGAAACTAATGGCAGATGGGCAATGAGAACTTACTGGGGTGACAGCAAAGTTCTAAAACCAGATTATAGTGATGGTTGTACAAATCAATTGAAGGTAATATGAATTGTGTATTTAAAACGGGTGAATGTTATAGTATTTTACTGTGCCTCAATGATGTTATTAAGAAAAACATTTGGGGGCTTCAGGGCACAATATCACAGTGCGTTTGCTCTCTCAAAACCAATCCCATCACTCAAGAGCAAACTAAAAATTGAAAAACTTCAAAGTAAAAAGTTATTAGGAAAAATTTTTTTTAAATTAATTATAGAACCCTGTCCTAATTTTAAAGAGTTTACCAAGTAGATCTCAGTAAGAATTTCCTGATTTACTTTTAAAATTTCCATTCAGTCATCCACTAACCAAATAAATGAAGAACTCTTCCATTGGATTTGCAACTATATTTTCTTGGTGGGGAGAAGGGGAAAAGGAGAGCCCTGGTGAATGAACAGTGTTTAGCTTCTGGAGTGTGTTCGTCTTCCTTCTCTGTGAGTCCCAGTCCTTAGCCTTACTGACTGATGTCTGATTTGCCTTTCGATCATCTTCCCTTATTGTAACCTGCCTCACTCTTGGTTTGATTTTCTCAGTTTTGTTTGTCCCATTTGCCCTTCATTTTCCTGCCCCATCTCCTTTTCTACTGTCCTCCCCACCTCCTTCTAGTCCTCTCTTTCTACAACAGAGAGGTTCTCATCCATTCTCTCTGCAGTCTTGGCTGGTGGAAAGTGCTGGAATGTGACTTCAGCACATACCAGTTCACCCTAACTGGTCTGGGGAAGAAGGAGCCCTTGCACAATTAGGGAGAGTGTTTTATGGCCTACAATTGTTACTCTCACATTGTCAGACTTTTCAAAGAAATAGAGGATTAATTATTGACAAAGTTGCCATGAAACTTTCACTAAAGAACTTTCACACCTAGGGGAGAGAAAATTAAGCATTTCAAGGAATTAAAAAGAAACAAATGGCTCCAATTTTAATTTTCATTTCTCTCAAACATTCTAAAATTGGGAGGAAAGAAAGGCTTTTCATGAGATAGGAAACTATTGGAATTTTTTAAAGGATTCTAAATTATTCCTGTCATTTTTTTTCTAGCTACAAATAGAGACATGAATGAATAATAAATTTATTTTAAAGTCTGATAATTTTTTATAGCTTAAAGAGGGACTTTCATGAATAATAATAAATTTCCTTACTTCCAGAGGGCCTGTGTGAAAAAAAAAAATTCCATAAGCAAGAGATTCTAATCATGGATGGTAATTACACAAAACCCTGAGTCATTAGACACTATTAATTGTGTGAAATATAACCAGAAGAAAAATAAATTCCAGGAAGGAAAGCTAGTATGACTGCAACTGAGTTTAATCATGAATCCTCCAGTCCATAGGAAAAAAATCTCGTCTTTTTTTACCTATTGAACCAGCTAGCAATCTTTGTTCTTTATTTAAACAGATATGACTCGAAAACTCCTTTTACCCAATGTTTTCTGATACTACTTTTTGAAAAAAAAACCAACCCAAAACACCAGCGATGTTCATGCAATTAACATTTAATAGGGATCCACTCAAGTAGAACACTTCATGCTCCAACCCTCATGCCCAGGCAGATGGCTACTAAATTTGAGCTTGAGGCCAGGACCTTGCTCGGATCCCCTCTGAGTTGACAGTTTCTGCGCTGTCATCAGCCTCATCAGGCTCTTCACCTCCTCCTGGCACCTTGAACTCCACACACCAAAACCCTAGGTCTTCTGCTCTTCCTGCCCCAGGTAAATGCAGCTGTCCCCTCTTTTGGGACCCTTCTCACATCTGACAGTCTTCATGATGACTCCCTTCCTCTCCTCCACACCCCCTCTTCACCTTCCCTAGTTGAGCACAGATGTCAGGCATCTCTGTCTGCTGGCTTTTACCTGCTTTGGACACTTGTCCCCAGGAAGCTTTCTAGAAGAGCCTGCCGTCAGCAGGAAATGATTTCCAACTGCCCCTTCTTTCTTTCAGCAACATGCTTAACCCCGTCTTAGACACCTGGCATGGTCCTTCATCTTTATGGCTACAATTGCCCTCCCTAAACAGACTAAAAACTCCAAAAAGGCAGGCATAATGTTTTTTTTTTCCTTCCTCTTTTGATACAATAGACAACAAAATATAGGGGAAGAATATGGGTTTTAGAGCCAGCAGGTACAAGTCTGAATCTTGACTGTGCTACTCACTTACTGGCTAAATTGCTTTGAGGAAGTTACTTAACTGCTCTGAGATTTATTTTCTCATCTATAAAATGGGGATGCTAAGTAATACCAGTGTTAGCCCTTAGAGAGAATTAAATGATTAAACAGCATATATTCAAGATAGAGTCTTCAAAAAGCATGTTTGTTTTTCCACTTGTTTCTTCTTTATCTGTCAGTGTTGATATCACTATATCTCTCTGTGTAATGGTAATGGTGAAATTAGTTAGTGCTCATCTGTAATAGAGACAGTAAGACTTTGCTATGTGTCTGACCTGGATCTGTAGCTTTGAGAGCTTCCTCTTACTTAAGAGGCTGTAGGCTCACCATCTACACAGTGACCCCTGTGTTCCTGTGGGTCCACATTCCAGCTGACCTCAGTAGTTTTCAAACTCTCAGATTTTCTTATTTGCATGGCCTGGGGTGAGACCAATGAAAAGTTGCCCCGATAATTCTCCCATGTAACTTGAATTACATTACTGGCCAACGCCTTAGCTCCTCAACTTGACAAAATCTGCCTGGCTTTGCTTGTGGTTTCATTTTAGTTCTTTTTTATCTATTGCCCTCACTACAACCTAACCCCTCTCAAGGAATTACCCAGGCCCTACCTGAGCCTGGGCCGGGATCTATGCTCTGGGAGGTAAGACAATCAATGGGAAACATATACCAAAAATGGATATCTGTCATTGAATTGCAATGCGTTTTGTACTTCTTAATGGTATTTTAATGAGCAGACTTCATAGCCATTGTTTTACAGCCATTGAAGTAAAACCTGCCACTAAATTGACCATGATGGATGATATGTGTGTCTTCTGCTCTATACTTTCTCAGTTTTCCTTTTGAATCAGTCAGGATTTGGGTGGGAAAATAAAGAGAGAAGGGAAACCAAAAAACAGTGCCCACTGAGCTGCTCTTGAGCTTCAGAGTACAGCAGAATCACCTGGGTCCTTTGCTGACCATGCAGAGGACGCAGTGGTGAATACTGATGATAACTGAGTGCAGGAGAGTGGTTAGAACAACTATAAGTGATAGTTGAAATTATGGTGGGGGCGGTAATCTCCAAAGAGATTAAGAAAAGCAGCTAATAAAAGAGAGAGAATAAAAATAAAAATAATTTTAAGTAAATTTTAAAAAGAAAGAAAAAGAGAAAGAGAATAGAAAAGATCTAACACCCAAGTCCTAGAAGAAATAAAACAGTGCTGTCCTTTAGGGCATGTAGAATATCCACATAAGGGGTCGATCCTGCTGAAAATGCAGATCCACTGGCCCCAACTCCAGAAAATCAGATCCAGTTCATTTGACATGGGGTCCAGAAATTCACAATTGTCACAATGTGCCTGAATTTAATGTGGATCCACTTGCAGATGCACTTATACCTCTTGTTTTATAAATAAGAAATCCCCCCCAAATAAAAGGTTTAATGTAAATTAACATACAATTTCTTTTTTATATTTCTACTATTGGCATTGTCACACGTGAGACAAGAAATTTTCTCTTATTGCCCAAAGACTGAACTAGAAGAAACTAATTAAATTAATAAAATTCAATTCCAGTTAAGCCACATTGGTCCAAAATGAGTTCTGCTGCAGTGCGGTGGGGAAGAGTAAAATTTTTTGTGTACAAGATTCAGACGTTTAGCAAATAAGATTACCAATGTGGTATCTGTAGTACCAACTGTCTTCACACTACTAGGAATAAAGCCCAAGGTGGTAAATGCCATAGGAAAGGGGGATCAGAGTGGTAGTTTCATTCGTTCATCCGCACCTTCATTCAACAAGTATTTATACAATACCTATTATGTTAGATATTGTTAGACAAGAGACATTAAATGAATGCAGTCCTTACTGCTAATTATTGCGACAATGGCAATCACATTAAAACATATAAAAATACCAGGTTAACATGTCCACCTTAAATTTATATGATGTTATATGTTGAGTGTATTTCAGTTAAAAATTAAAGTTCCTGTCCTCATGAGGTTTATATTCCATAATAAGTCAGCAGTTCCCCCAATCTTTATTGAATACGTTCTGTGTGTTAGACACTGAGCTAGACATCGGATTAGGAGGATTTGGTGAGATGCCCTTTCCAAAAGTAGTCACAGCCAATTATTCGGGGACTATTCATTTCTCAAGCACTCTGCTAGGTACTCCAGGTACTGTGAGTCATAAGGGCTGGTCCTGACACCTGAAGTTGAGACTACAGAGAGAAAACTCAACAGCTACTTCCAATATACTGTCGAGATAGAGTAGGGGAGATTTTGGAGCATGGGCTGGGGAGAGATGAGGCTGGGAAAATGCTGGGGTCAGATCATGGAGACAATGAACACCGTGGCGAGGAACTTGGACTTCACCCCACAGGTTCTGCAGCCTTTGAAGGTCTTTGAGTGGCAAAGTGGCCTGATTAGACTTGTGTTTTAGAAAGTTACCTGGAAACAGACCCATTAAGAAGCTATTATAACAGTGGCAGTGAAAATGAAACGAGAAGTCAAATTCCAGAGTTCCAGAGTCAGAAATGACAAGATACATAAGAAGAAGGATGTGGGGGGAGAGAGGGAGGAGGAATTGAAACTCAGAAGACTTACGGTAGCTTGGAGCCTGTGAGCACGGGGATCCTGTTAACGAAGGTTGGTTTGGTTATGAGGAAGGGAGCTCGACCTGAGGTGTGGGAAGGAGGGTGGAAATAATGGCCTGTCCCACTTGGCTCACCATGCAGTTGGAGTATTTATGAACAGTTGGAAATACAGGTCAGGAGTTCAGAAGCAAAAGTTGAAGCTGGATGTGGAGATTAATTACAGGGGGGAAATACACGTCAAGGGGTGGCTGGGGTGAAAGAAAGTGATGAAAGAGATCAGAGATGCTCTATTGCCCAAGTAGTAGCACAGGTAGAATAGAATGATGTTCTTGGAGCCATGGCAGACAGTTTCCAGAAAAACATGAGAGGTCGAAGATGAGAGATCAAGAATGAAGAAGGTTCACATTGATAATCTCATCTCTCTCATGATTTAAACATCACCCATATGCTGATGACCCAACTCTGTATCTCCCATGCAGGCCTTTCGTCCGAGAGTCCATCCCATTCATTCATTCCTCGAAACAAAATATATAGACTAAACCGCTACGTGCCAGCACTGTGCTAGGAAGACCATGTTCTACAAGGCAGCCATGGTCTTGCCCTCCAGGAGCTCCCAATGCCCTGAGATTCACAGACATGGTGTCCTAAAGGCTATGAAAATACGTAGGAGGATCCGTCACCCAACCCAGGCTTTAGGAGTTATGGAAATGTTTCTAGAGGGAATGACATCTTAGCTGAGACATGAAGAAGGAATGTAGTTAAGTAGAAAAAAGGGGAGGGTGGAGAGTTCTCAAGTCTGGAGGAGAGAAGGCCAGTGTCCTCAGTGAACTGGAGCAACTCTTACGTAAGCAAGAGGAGTGGAGCTAGGTGAGCCCGGACATGGACAGAGGACAGACAGAGGGTTTTGAAAGTGATATTAGTTACTTATAGAATCATAATTAATTATCACATCAAGCACTCACATGGTACTTAATATGTATACTTACTAGGTCTGAAGTATTTGATTTACATTAACTAATCTTTACACTAAACCTAGGAGGTAAGCACTACTAGAATCCATTTATCTAAGAGCAAAGCGGCTCATTGACAAGTTTTGAGCAGGAAATCTGTCTGAGCAGATGTCCCCACGTGCAATACGGAAGTCATCATTATGGACCCCCGCCCCAAGCCAACCTCTCCTATATTTTCCCTCTCAGCTCTGGCACCACCCCCTGCCCAGTCCCTCTGCTGAAAACTGGGGCATCCACCTTCACTACCCACTTCTAACTACTCATTACCTTTGCCAATTGTACCTCCAATTCTTGCTGCTCCGCACTCAGCTTTTATTTTCAGGACTCATGTAGACTCTGCCACAGCCTCCTCCTCCCTGGCTCCTGGTCTCCTCAAGGCTTGTCCCTTTCTTTCAATCTGCCTCTCTCTAAAATGCAGACATGACCACATAGGCCTCTACCTTATACACACCTAAGCTTCCCCTAGCCCATGAGTGTGGTTGCAGCCTAGGCACCCTCACATCCAGCACACGGACACACTGTCCAGGTGACAAGTTAACAGCTAGAGTGTAACCAGTACTTACTACCCCCTCAGCCCTTTACATAAATTAATTCTCGCAGTAATCATCTGTGTCATAGTTGGTGAAACTGAGGCACGTGAAAGTGAAGTAACTTGTCAAAAGACACAAGTTAATGGGACTGGGGTAAGCACCCTGACTGCGAGGTGTAAGCCCCTAACCTCCACTCCAACCTGGGGGGCAGGGTAGAGAAAAGCAGCCCCAGTGAGGTTCGGGAGGAAACAAAATAAAACCCAATACATCTTGCGATGCTGCTGCTGTTAACAGCTGCTCTCTCTCCCCACGCACTTGGACAATTGTACATGTACCAAGTCCAGCTGCTCGGGGCCCTGGCCTACCTTTTCCAATGCTCTCTGTCCTCAGCCCTCCATTTGGCCCTTCGGTGTCCAGGTCCTGGCTCTAGTTCACAGCCCTCCCTCCCTTGCAGTGTAGCCATCCCTGCCTCTATTTCTCCTCTAGGCTCTATCTTTTCCTCTTCTTTCATCCACTGCCCCATGTTGAGGAGGGGATGTTGGCACCAAGGTAGTGTTACATATTGACCACTGGGTTGAGCCTGCTCTTCCTAACCTTCTTTGGCTTTCCCTGCCTCTGGTCAGTCTTACAATGTTATACCAATATTGTAGCTTGTGAGTTTTTCTTGAAACTAACAGAGAAGAGGTCTAAATTAGTTCCATTCATTCAACAAGTGTTTTTCCAGTTCTTATGTGGCAGGCACTGGGTTACGTCCTGGAACAAACAGTCCAGACGTGGTCCCTTTCATTGGCCATGGTAAGACGGGATCGCAGGGAAAGCCAGGTGCTGCTCCCTGTCGGGTCCCACGGCACACAACGTAGGATTGTCATTACCTGTCCGTGGGTCTGTCTTCACATCAAGACCCAATTCCTCAAGGCTGTAACGTTCTCTTCCTCCTTGTATCCTAAAACCTAATGCACCATCTGTGGAATGGAAATGATTTTGAGCACTTTTCTATAATCTAGCCCTCATGGTACCCATGTTCTAATGTGAAGTTCACCGCCCCCCCCCCAGTATCTCATTTAATCCTCCCAAGGGAACAAATGAGGTAGGAACCAGAACTCTCTCCATTTTCCAAATGAGGAAACTGGAGCAGAGAGAGGTTAAGTGACTTGTCCTAAGACACTCCTCAATGTGGAAAATATGTTCCTTTTTGTCTTACCTCAGCCAGAACCCAAAACTCCCTAATCCTATTAAACTGTCCAATCTCTGCATGGAAAATTACTACTCCCAACAAAGTCAGGAATGGGAGAGCATAATTCTCTTTTATGCTGTACACAGGGTTTTAAAGGATCCCCAACAAGCACCTACCCTGGATGGGTTAGGGGAACTGTTTTTCAAAGCAAAGTCAAACTTCTCCTTTACCTCTGTAGGCAATTTATTTTTGAAGTATTTAAATTCCAGCCACACACACACACACAAAAAAAAAAAAACAAAACCAAAAAAAAACTTTTGTTATGTGAGCTGTCTCTTTGTCCTCCTACTTCCCTATCCCCCACCCCCAAGACTGGATTTAGATAAGCCTAAAGCCAAAACCACCTTGTAGATTGCAGAACAATTGGCCTTCAGGTGGGGCTTCCTGAAAGGCTTGTCATTCTTAGGGGTCACCTGAGAGCTGGTTTCTTGCTAACCTCCCTCTGTTCCCCCTGGGGGGTTTCTCTCTCTCCCTCTCTCCCCACCCTCATCTATCTATGTAAAGGCACTTCAGAGACTACTTGCCGACTCCCTAGAAGAAGATATCCCAGGCCTCCTGCAATCCCCACCCTCCAGCCCCCGCCCTCAAGCACCCAGCACTTGTCCTTGCTGGGCTGGTTACCCAACACTCCAGGACCAAGGCGGGCAGGGCAGATGTCCCTCCCAGCAGACCTGCCTCTTTCTCTCCAGTCCTCTCCCAATAAGCAACAAGCATACCTTCTCCAGCCTTGGACTTTGCTCCCTGGTGTCCTGCCCCCAGTTCCTACCTGCCCCTAAATGCTTTCCACTCTGGGCCACCGGGTTCCAAAGTATACTTTACCTTCCATCTCCAGACCCTACTTTAAAGAGACTCCAAAACAAACTTTCCTTAACTAAAAACCTGGTATTTTCCAAAGACAAGCCTCAATTACTTTACTAGTATTAACTTGAAATGTGTGCGTGTATGTATATGTATTACATCTGTTCATTCACCCAGTGTTTTTATTGAGCATCTATTGTATACTTGTCTGGTGTGGTAATAGGGCACAGATAAAAGTCTCGAAAGAACAAGCTTTTTCCTTAAGGAGCAAGAAGGACTCCAAGGAACAAATATCCACAAGAAAACCCCCAGTGTGTGTTAGAGGCACCAGGAGGTGAAGGGAGCCCAGGTAGGGGCCTCGCAAGGTTCCTCTACTCTTCCTTCCTCCCCTCTGCCCTCACCTCAGACAAAAGCAACAAACCCTCAATCCTTGGGGCCTCAAGTGTTTCCTCTGGGGACATTCCGTATTCCATTGATTCATGAATTCACTCATTCATTCAACAAATGTTCTTGGATCATGGGCCTGTGTCAAGGGCCTATTCTAGGCCCTGGGAAATGTGGTGGTGACCAGAATGAGCCCTCCTGGTGCCAACATTGTCACCGTGGGGGACTCAGAAAGTAAATGTGTAAACAAGCAAACCAACAGGCTCAGAGAGCAGTAAGTGCTGAGAAGAAAATGTAAAAGGTAGAAGCCCCCGAGCGCCAGGAAGGAGTGCTGGGTCGCTTCCCAGAAACGAGGGCCTCTTTAAGGAGGGCTGTGGGGCTAAGACTTGGGTGACAAGAATGTCTCCTGTGCCAAGCTCATGTTGAAAAAAGAGGCAAGGCTACAAGATGGGCATGAATTTGTCATAACCTGGGGGCAGCAGGCGGGCTGGGGCCGGTGTCCGAGGAAGGTCGGGAACCAGAGGGATCATGTGGCAGATAGGGCGGGTCAGATCACATGGGGCCTGGTGGGGCCACGAAGCTTGGATTTGATTCTAAGACGAGTTTGGAGGCAGTGAGCAAAACTGAACATTCAGTTCATTGTTTTGTAAACAAAAAATACACAAACCATTCTCTGTACCAGGCTCCTGTCTCACTACTTTGTACATGTTCACATGTATGATCCGAACAACCCCGTGAGGTAGGGATTACTATTATTCATTTTGGGCAGGAGAGACAGGCCTGCTTTGTCGTTTGTCCCCAGTGACTGGGTTGAGTGTCAGGGTCTGAAATGCAGCATTCTGGACAAGGGTTCTCACTCTTACCCAGTGTTCCCTGCACCATAGTAGGCGGAAGAACCCGACATTAAATGCTCTTTAAAAATAACAGAAAAAATTTCTTCCCCTTTTTGTCTCCAACAAGAGTTTTATCAGATTCTCAGAGAGCACTTTTTCGTCCCAAAGTCAGAGAAACTTAAAAATCACTCCCACATTCTTTCAGTAGGTTTCCCCTAGGGGCAGAGAAGTTCGGAGGCCCACTCGCCCGCCCGCGCCTGCGGCAGGGGCACTGCGATCCTTGAGTCATGTTTTGTTTTGTTCTAAATACGGTCGATTAAATGCTCTTAAGACTCTAAACTCTCTTTTGTCCCGCTTTGGCTTTTTTAGAAATGTAACTTTGTCTCCTTTGGAATTCTGATGGCTTTGCGCCGGTTCATCAGTATTCATCGTTCTGGGTTCCTCACCTGCAGCGCGCCCAGGGCGCCCAGCTTAGCATGAGCGGGAATCACCTGCGGCCTAGTTGATAATGCAGATTCTGAGTCCCAGGCTCAGGGGTGGGACCCGGATGTCTGCCTTTCCCACTGGCTCTGGAAGACCACCAGGGCCGCTGAGGGAGGACGACCTCTGACTCCTCCCCACCCCCTCCGCCACCCCAGACCGGCCAACCCAAACCTTATCACTGGCATGCGGTTTTCCTGGGCTGGGTACATGGGGGAATGCGCGCTGAGTTCTAGAGAGCCTCACTTCTGGGCTTTTCTCTGCGGGCCTGGACCAAACATTAAACAATTTCACCAAAAACTTTGCACGCGTTGGGAGTTTGGATAAGGTCACCATGTACAGGGCTGGCCAAAGTCCGAGCTGACACGTGCCTGAAGAACCGGCTCAAAACCTGCAAACCCTCAGGCCAGGGGCAGGGCTAGGTCCACCTTCCCAGATTCCTTCCATTGCAGCCCAGCCCAGGGTACCCACACACTCTAAAGGAGCCCCGTTGGTGGTAGAGGGGCTGCTTGCCGCGTGCCGCAGCACAGGGGTGGATGCGCGGTAGGGAATCTGGGGTGGGTGTTTAAGGGGGTCAGGCCCACCCGGCCTGTGCACCTGAGGCCTGGCTCTTTCCCTGGACTAGTAACTGGCTGGCGGGGCTCCCATCCAATAAACTCAAAATTATCCATGGTGACTAGTGTAAGAAAGACTCAGTTTAGGGCGTCGCTGAGCGAGCCAGCCCAGAGTGGAAGCTAAAATAAAGACCGACTTGAAAACAAAGACTGTCATTTATAAGATGTAGGAATTAATTATGCCTTAAATAATCAATTGGAGTAAATGTCTTACAAGTAAAAACAACAACAACAAAAAAAACAAACAACAATGATTGTGGCCTGTTTTGTAACTGGTCCATGCTTTTATCCATATTTGACTTGAATTCTGTCTTTGATAGTAGAATTTTAAACATTTTTATTTTATAAACTATAAAATTTAACAGCAGAATTATGGCTCAGGATAGATACCTGTTACTATGTTACATTATTCTGTGCACTGGGAATTTAAAAAACACAATATGGGTTCTCGTGACCCCCTCGCCACACCCTTCCTAGTCCCAAGCTTTCCCTCCCGGGCAGGCGCAGTGTTCCTCGCCTCCAGTATACACACTGGATTGGTAAGTAGCTTTCTATCTAATTTAGCCAGGTCTTTCCTTTCCCATCTCAATCAACCTTCCTAAAGCACACTTTCCATCAAGACATGCCCTTGCTCAGAAACCTTCACAACTCCCCTACTCACAGAGCAATTCTGCAACCTGGCCCTGGGGGATTCTTGGCTCCTCCTACCTTTCCAGGTTGACTCAACCTCTCTGAGCCTCCATTATTCACTTGAAAACTGTGGCTCATCATGTCAACCTCTTTGATGTGGTGGAAGGACTGCATGTGATATGAGTAAAGACCCTGTCTTAGACAACCTGGCACATGGGAAACTCTCAGATAATGTGATTTCTGTTCCTACCCGATGAACGTATATTGGATATATATGTGTATTGGATGACTTATTCTTAAATTTACTGAGCACTTTCCTGGCTTGGCCCATTTGCTGAAGTCTACACATACACTCATACGTCCTGCATTTCCTTCCTTTGCTTGCCACTCTACATTCATTTGTGTAATTGTTGGATGAATGCTGTCTCCCACACTGTCTCTCGCACCTCCACAGGGCAGCAGGTAGCGTCTCTTGGGCGCCACGTCATATCCCTGGCCTCCAGCACAGAGTCTTCCATGCACAGTGGGCAATTGAAGAATACATTTCAGACTACAAGCTCAGTTGACATGTCACCTCCTCCTGACCTTTGCCATTTTTGCCAACCTACGCCAGCTGCTGACCTCTTTTAACACAACTCAATTGGTCTTGTTCAATGGGTATTTGAGAATCAATATAACCCTAATAACTAGCATCGTGTATGCACAATGTGAACTTATGTGGATTGTAGGAATTAAATAGGGAGAGAAAGAATAAAAACAATGCAACAAGGTAATGAGCAGCGATGCTCCTGAGCAATGAAGCAAGCAGGTCACGGCAAGGACGACCTGAGTGGTGATGCGTGGTTCCAAGGAGCAGAGAGCCAGGAGAGTGGGAAGTGGTGGCATCTCCATTCAAACTGAAGTTCTCAATTAAGTTGAAGAATTAATTGAGAACTTTAGAAAACCAATTCAGAGTTAGCAGAACCTCACTCTGTTATAAATGCAATTGTATAGCATATCTGTGTATACTATATGCTATAGTATTGTGACTTGGTATAATTTTTACTTTCAAATCCTAACCACTACCATCCCCATAAAATTAAATTCCACTAAATTATAAGCATTTTGAGGCAAAATCTGAGTCTTTTACACATTAGTGTAGTCCTATGTAGCAGATAGGGTATAACTTAGAAACCAGCATTATCTTCTGGTGATCACCAGCCAACACTCTCTTTTAAGTAATTCTCTTTGGCTCTATATCAAAGCTTATTGAATTAACACATATTTGTCAAAAATGGTACTGTTTAGTCTCAGTAATGAGTCTGAAACCTCTAACGTGCACTTGAAAAGATTCCGTTGTTTCGTAAGTCTGCTACACGCTGCTAACCGCGGAGTACGCTTTTGGCTGTTTAGCACTAAGTGGAATTATATGTTTATTACCTAAATTATGTGAGCTCTCCATGCTTACTGGGGGGAAAGTACATACTTAAGCAAAAAGAAGGAAAAAATAAAAAATGATCCAGATACCCGAAGACAGCGATTATTAACAGTTTAGTTTGTAATTATCCATACAGTGTGCACATCTGTGTGTGTGCGCGTCTGTGTGTGTGCGCGTCTGTGTGTGTGCCCGCTCGATGAATACAGGTTTTCTCTATTTGAAAGTTCCTGTAAAATCTTTCATGAACCAAAGTGGCATAAAGCGGAGAAGGGATTACCTTGGACACCTGTACTTTAAAATCCTATTAATTTTACATAAAGACCAATCGTAGAACATCAGCACCAAGTGACTGTAGACTAAGCCCTTCATTCGACAGTTGCAGAATCTGCAAGATTCTTTCCTAAGGGTAGAATGTAGCTAGGCTATAATTACAGCCACTGAAACTATGAGGCCTTTGGGCCCCAGAATATAATTCATGTTCTTGCTTGTTCAGATCACAGTGGTACAGGACTCCAAACCCTTACCATGTTCTAGAACAAAAAATACACCACAAGAAAGAGTAAAATTAGATAAAAGCAGGTTCAACACAGTCAGATAATGTTCTTATCAGATTGGTAACAAAGTTACTTATTCTACTGCAAAAGTAGGTTTAACTAAGAATCAGAAAACTGCACTCTAATTCCCACTGTTATTTACAAGACGTGTGACTTTGGGAACCTCTCACTGCCTATTTCTTCATTTGTAAAATGGGAATTATTTTTAGTTTCCATTCCTATTTTCATTAAATCAAATGAAACACAGAATTGGAAAGTCCTTTTTTAAAAAGTTCCTAAGAACAGCAATATTTTATTGAGCATCTCTTCATTTTTTTCCCATCCTTCTACCGCTGCCCCTTTGACAACCATCAGCTTATTCTCTGTATCTGTGGGTCTGTTTCTCCTTTGTTTGTTCATTTATTTTGTTTTTTAGATTCCACAAATAAGTGAGATCATATGGTATGTGCCTTTCTCTGGCTTATTTCACTCAGCATAATACTGTACAGGTCCACCCATGTTGTTGCAAATGATAAGGTTTCATTCTTTTTTATGGCTGAATAATATTCCATTGCATGTATATACCACAACCTCTTCATCCTAGAATATGAAAGTACTTTTTAACTATAAAGTGTTGTGCAAAGTGAGGTACTGTTGAGAGAGGGAGGGAGAGACTGACTCAGAGAAGCACGAAAGTATGGATTAATAGTCTAAAAAATTGTACAGGCCCTTGTGTTTTCCATTGGGCCGCAGTGCTCTTCCCTGCCTGGTACCTCTCTCAATTGGAATCAATGTTTTGTGTGTGCGTGTGTGTGTTTGTGTGTGTATTCATATTACTCTGTGCATATCTCCTTTATACAGCTATCATATTTTCTTGTCACCCTTGGTTTCTACTTCTGTTTCCCGTACTATACAGTAAACTCTAATGATTAGAACTGAGCCCTGCCGCAGGAGGCTGGCAGGGGGACACTTCTGCCCTGCTCTCTCTCAGCCCTCCCCAAGACAGGTTTCCTCCACTCCCTGGCTCAAGCTTTGCCAACCAGATTCTCTAGCTCCGCTCCAATTCCTCCCAGAGTTTTAGAAGCACTATCAACCCTCTTCATTTTTATACCCCCAACCTCTAAAATACTGTCTAGCACAGAAAACTGTAGATGGTCAGTGAAAGTTGGTTGAGGGATGAATGAATGAGACAAGTGATTTATTATATCAGTCTTTAAGAATTCTCTCTCCCTGTCAACCAAAGCCCCATCTACTTAAATCTCTGAACTCTGATCATGGACCATTTTGAGTTTGACTATTCAAGAATGGCCATGATTTGTAATAACTGGTGATTTTGCTGAAAAAAGAATGTGAATGAGTTACAGGCCAGGCCAGGGGCAGCAGCCGTCCCCTTAGCTCCTACATTGGCTTTCCAACCGCCCAGCTCCTCAACGAGGCTTTGTTATCATATACTCTTTAATATGTTGGGTAAAGCTGGGAATATATCTCTTTTGAGTCTGAAACTCAAGTTCTCTTCTATAGCTCTAAAAAGATTAGAATTTTCAAAGCATTTCATTATCTCTGTTGACTCCCACAGCAACCCAGCAAAAGTGGATTATTTCATCACCCCCCTTTCCAGATTAGGAAAAAGGCTCAGAGAAGTTAAGTTATTTGCTGAAGGGTTACCCAGCTGATAAGTGACAAAGAGGACCCTAGAAATCAAGACCTCTGACTCCAAAATAAATGCTCTTTTCTCTAAACCATAATACAATGGTGTTGGACAAAGAAACCAACAATATATTTATTAATTACATGAAGGAAAAAAGAAAGTTAGTAGCAGGAGGGGCAAAGCAAGCATTAGGATCAGTGATGTGTGTAGTATTTTTTCTGTGCAGAAACTTTTCAGAGATTTAATAAGTATTAGTTGATAATAGGATTTATAAATCCTTGGAGAAGATGCTATTATATCTTATATGTATGTTCTCATAGTTAACACAATGTTCTCTATGTGGGGTGCAGTAAATGTCCATTGGAATATGCCTTGAGGGGATCATTGGATGAGTTTCCCAGGTGACTTTCCTGCCATGACAGGTAGTGGAGAATAGGTTTTATTAGAAGAGGTGTAATCTGGTGAACAGAGCAGAGGCTGAGAATGGGATGCAATTCCCTGGAAGGACAGGGTGTTATAGGCTGGGGCCCCCACAATCTGGAGATGCCCAAGGGTGGTGGAGACCAAAACAAGGAAGCACCCATGTCCAGGAAGACACCATTTCGCCCCAGCTCTGCTTCCAGCTTAACCCTGGATTTCCATCTCCTTGTCTGAAAAATGCTTTCTAAGAGTAATTTGCTGGGCGATTGGGCAGCCCAGCATTTGGGTCAAGTGTAAGGCATTGGAGACAGACTGGGTGTGCATCCCAGTTTTCCTTCTCACTGTGCGTGTGGTCTTGGACAATCCGCACAGTCCCCGGTGGCCTCAGGTTCCTCTTCTGTACATCGGGATAATAATTCCTACTTCATAAGACTGTTGGAGCAGTGAAATAACTTTTTTTAAGCATATTTTATTGATTATGCTATTACAGTTCTCCCATGTTTTTTTTTCTTTTAAAGTGCTTAGATCAGTGACAGCACATGCCAGGCATGTTAGCTGTTGTTGCTGGTGTCAGTGTCTGTGATTCTCTCTTCATTTTTCATTATTCATTAGTGATGAGAACCTCAGATCAGTCCATTTTTAATTAGTTTAAAGCCAGAGAGCTGATTTTGGTGTCCAAAGTGTTGCTGGAGGGCAGGAGAGAGGTGGGAGCCCTAGCAGAGGAGACGAAATGCCCTACCCTTCCCAATGTCATAGATGGTGACTGGGGTAAGGAAGTGTTTATCAGACATGCCAGAATAAATATGAACAAAAAGCCCTTTAAACAGTGTAATTTCATAATGCTGGCAAGAAGAGGAAAAAGAAAATGACTTTTATTTGGGACAGAATACAGTTTCCAAAAATAGACCCACACTTATATGGTCAATTAATTTTCAATAGAGGTACCAAGTTAGATAACTCAATAGAGAAAAGATAGTCTTTTCAACAATAGGTACTGGAATCACTGGATATTCTCTATGGAAAAAATTTACCTGTACTCTCACTTCTCACCATTCAAAGATTAACTCAAGATGGATCCATAGACCTAAATGTAAGAGCTAAAAATGAAACTAAGCCACCTTCTTAAGCCACATGCAAGAATAAATTTAAAATGGATTAAAGACTTAAATGTTAGACTCAAAACCATAAAAATCCTGGAAGAAAACATAGGCAGTAAAATCTCGGACATTGCCCATAGCAGAATTTTTTTCTGATATATCTCATTAGGCAAGGGAAACAAAAGGAAAAAAAAAATAAACAAATGGGACTACATTAAATTAAAAACCTTTGCACAGTGAAGGAAACCATCAACAAAATGAAAAGACAACCCATTGAATGGGAGAACATAGTCACAGATACATCTGAAAAGGGTTAATATCCAAAACTTATACAGAACTTATAAAACTCAACACCAGTAAAATAAACAATCCAATTAAAGAATGGGCAAAGGACCTGAATAGATATTTCTTCAAAGAGAACATACAGGTGGCCGACAGACACATGAAAAGATGGTCAACATTACTCATCATTGGAGAGATGCAAATTACTACGACAATGAGATGTCATCTCATACCTGTCTATCATCAATAAATCAACAAACAACAAGTGCTGGCGAGGATGCAGAGAAAGAGGAACCTATCTGCACTGTTGGCGGGAATGCAGATTGGTGCAGCCACCGTGGAAAGCAGCATGGGGTTACCTCAAAAAATTAAAAATGGAACTGCTTTATGACCCTGCAATTCCACTCCTTGGAATTCAGCCAAACAAACCTGAAACACTAATTTGAAAGAATATATGGACCCCTATGTTCATTGCACCATTATTTACAATAGCCAAGATTTGAAAGCAGCCCAAGTGTCCATCAGTAGATGAATGGATAAAACAGCGATGGTACATTTACATAAAGGAATACTACTTGGCCATAAAAAAGAAGAAAATTTTACTCTTTGCAACAGCATGGATGGACCTGGAGAACATTATGCTAAGTGAAATAAGCCAGTCAGAAAAAGACAAATATCATATGATTTCACTCATATGTGACATTGTGTAATCTAATTAAGAAACTGAACTAACAAGCAGAAGAGAAACACATTTACAGACAGAGAGCAGGCTGACAGCTCTGGGGTGGGGGTTGGGGGTGGAGGGATCAAGCAAAAAAGAAAAAAGATTCATGGACATGGACAACAGTGTGGTGATTGCAGGGGGGAGGGGATGGGTGGAGGTGAATGAGGGTATAAGGTGGATGAATGGTAATGGGAAAAAAATACAATAAAAAATAAACTATTAAAAAAACTTTTAGAAAGAAAATTGTCACGATATTAGATTGGGAAAAGACAATGTAAGCAGGACACAAAAGCACAAAGTGTAAAAGAAAGAAAATGATAAATTGACTTCATCAAGATTAAAAATTATTGCTCTTAAAACTAAGCCACAAAACTAGACCTATTTTTGCAAAATTTATATCTGACTCAATTTGTAAAGAACACTTACAAGTCAGTGATAATATGAACAGTCCAATAAGAGGCAAAGGACTACAAAAGTGGGAGCAAAAGATCGGGACATATTCTTCAAAAAAGAAGATATATGAATAACAAAATAAACACAAAAAAATTTTCACTATCTCTAGTCATCAGAGAAAAGCAAATTAAAACCATGAGATATTTTGAAGCTATGTTATATACACAAAAGTTTAGAATCGTTATATATAATTGCATCGTTCTTTAAATTTGAATTATTGTATACGATGTTTGAATATATTCTCAGGATAATATTTATTAGATTTTTAAACATCTTTACATATATATGTAGAAGATATATGCTATATAATCTTGTTTATGTATTTCAAATTAATTTTAAGTAATAAAAGTGTTAATAAAAAATCAATAAGATACATAAAGGTCCACAAGAATGGCTAAAAATTAAAGAGACTGAGAGCAGCAAATTTTGGCGAGGATATGGAGCCCTTGGAACTCACACGTTGCTCTCGGAAATGCAAGACGGCAGAGCCAGTTTGGGAACCAGCACGGCGCTGCCTTATAAAGTTAAATAGGTGGTCAGCTATGGCCCAGCAGCCCTGCTCCCAGGTAGTTTCCCAAGTGAAGTGAAAGTGAAAAGGACCAAAGTTTTGCCATCCCAAAATGTGCCCTTTGGGGTGTTGATTATAAGCTGGTTATTAAAAAACAAAAAAATGCGGAAAACTTTGGACCCTTCCACTTTGCTGCCCAAGGTAGTTGGGAAGGAAAGGCCTGGTTCAGGAAGGAAGTCTCGGCCTGTGTGAACTGGGTATGGTGGATGGGAAGGATCCAAGCAGGGGCTTGTTACCTAGATTCTCCACCATGCGCCATTGTTTCGGAGTTGTCTAGGAGGAATCTGTTTGCCAAGTGTGTTCTGCTCTTTCTCAGCTACCTGGGAATTACCGATTTCCCCTTGGAAATCCCAGGCTGCCTTCTTTGTCCATAATGGCATATAGGCCTCACTGCCCAATGCATTTTGGGTCTCATAATTATGACACCTCCCCTCCTGTGCACATCCATAATAATCAATCTTGGACTTTTCTCCTATTAATCTGTCTCTATTAATTTGATTATTAGCCCAGCTAGAAGAACTTAGAAGGTGGGAGGAAAATTATTTTCTTATGCCCCACAAAAGCCTATGTCCACATAAAAACATGGGCATGAGTGTTCATACAGCATTGTTCATGATAGCCAAAAACTAGAAACCATCCAGTGTCCATAAAAAGGACAATGGAGAAAAAAAGACTGTGATATATTCATAAAACAAAACATTATGCCACCATAAAACAGGAATGAACTATGGCCATGCCACAACATGGGTATGTCTCAGGAACATGAAGCTAAAGCAGAACACAAAACATGGCTTGGTTTGCTGGTCAGCTAGTTTCTTCAAGTAGCTCTAGTTCCTTGTCTCAGCAAATTATACCTCCTGTCCTGGCATTTTGGTCTCAGGAAATTGATAGTCTGATGAATGAGCTGAAGAACTGATCAGAGGGCCCTGGCTGGTGTGGCTCGTGTTTCTCTCACATACTGATGTTTCTCTCCCTCTGTCTCCTTTCTTTTCCCTTTCTCTTTAAAAAATCGATCAGAAAAAGACATTCTGGAATAACATATGTTGCTACCCTTCCAACTGTGTCCCAGGGGTCAGAAATCCCACTGGTTGCTCTTTTAGGAAGAGTCCTAGATGTGTAACTAGTAACGTCAACAGATCTCAAAGAGATCTCTAAAGATAAGATAGAACACGTGCTGCATAATACCATTTATGCAAAATTTAAAAGCTTACATACAATATTGCATTTTGATGGCAGAACCATATACATTAATAAGTGTATAGACACCTAGACAGGAAGCGTATGCACTAACTTCAGGGTGATGGTGGCTTCTGGGGAACGAGAGGAAGAGGGCTGAGGAGTAGTAGGAGGGGGACATCAGTTACACCTGAATCTACTTACTATCTCTCTGTATTAAATGGAAATCTAAACAAGTAAGCAAAATTGTTGAAATTTGTTAAACTTGTGTTGGGGTGGAATCTTTGTAACAGTAGTCTCTGTACTTCTCTGTGTGTTTGAAAGTTTCATAGTCAACCACAATCTAATTATTGAGACTGAGGTCCGCCCCTTGGGGCTGGCCAGTCCTGATCCTTGTAGCATCTCTCTTACCTCTGCTGGCCTTTAGGTATTTAACAGAAGAAAATAAAAACCACGTCTCCCAAGAGTCTTCTTAGTAGCATCTTGAGGAAGGAACATCTCCTTTCCCTCTTAGAGACTGTTCTCAAGAAAAGCTACTGACAACCATATCTTCCCTTTTCTGAATATCAACATCTACCAACCTATAAATCCCAGGAAATGGAGCCCCAGTCCATCACTGTTCAGTCAAACTAGTCACATCTGTACCAAAGCCCCTCCCAACCTGGAGTCCATATGGTTCATTCTTTTTTCAAGTTATGAGATTTTTTTTCCTCAAGTTATGAAATGTTTTCCTCCTTTACCATCAATAGAACTAAGACCCGAGATCTATAGCTTCCAATTTCTGTTTTGTTTTTTTTTAAAGGTTTTAATTATTTATTTTTAGAGAGAGAAAGGGAGAGAGAAGGAGCGAAACATCAATGTATGGTTGCCTCTTGTGTACCCCCTACTGGGGACTCTGGCCTGAAACCCAGGCATGTGCCCTGACTGGGGAATCGAACCGGTGACCCTTTCGTTCTCAGACCTGTGCTAAATCCACTGAGCTGCACCAGCCAGGGCTCTGTTGTTGTTTTTTAATAATGCAGTCAGCAACTTTGCCACTGGATGCTACTCTTGTTGCAAGCAAAACAACAATAAAAAATAAGCCACCTCTCTGCAAGCAGCATATAAAATTTTCAAGGGAGCTCTTAACTGTGAGGAGGTTGCTTTGTCTGGGACACTGAGATGATTAGAGAGAACACAATGTACTACAACAAAAGAAACAAACAAAAAGATCAGGCTCCAAGGCTAGCATTAATCTCCAGGCACATCCATGACCAATGTCAGCATTCATTGATGATGGTCAGATTCAATGAGTGTCCACATTGAATGTGTGACTTGGATAGTCACCTAAACCTCTATTTATATTTTTCCCAGGACATGAACCACATTTCAATATAACGTGTAATTCACTCATTGCTTTAGTTTGTTGACCATGTCCCCACACCAACCTATAGGATCCTGGAGAGCAGGATCTCAGTCTGTGCTATTCACTGATGTTCACCAAAGGGTGCCTGTGACGCAGCTGGTTGTAGAATAAATGAATGAGTTTTTGCCTCTCGTAATTCCTGTCAGCCAAATGATGATCCTGATGATAAAACAGACATAGTTACTCTTTACTGAGGGCTTCCAACATGCCAGTCCTGGGATCAGCAGGTGACCTACATCTCATTTAATGTTTCAACAACCCCCATGACTGAGCTATTAGTCCCACTTTGCAAATAAGAGGAACATGAGACTTAGAGAGAAGTACCTGGTCTAAGATCACTCAGCTGCCAAGAAGTAGAGCAGGGATGGAATCCCTGTCTGCGACCCAGCACATTGGTGTTCACCACTGTCTCACACACCACATCATGGGAGGGCGATGCGTGTGCGGCAGAAGAAAGCAGACTCCTCTGCACCCCAGTTAGAGCTGGTAACTTCCGGTGCCCATTACCGATAGCTGATTCATGGGAGGAACCTCTGGGCTGCCCCTCCTGAGTCCACCTTTGTCCACCCTCCTACCACCTGCCACAGAACCTTGTCACAGTGTCACGCTTGTTAATAGTGATACAGATTTGCCAGATACACTCACTTCTTGAAGTCAAGATGCAATCATGGTGTTCTTAGAAGTGTCCTTGTCTAGGGGGAAGAGTTTGAGCTTTGGAGTCCTACCATCCTGGGATCCAATGCTGTTTGCCCTGTATGGCATTTGGAATGGATTCAATTCTCCTGGGCTTGGTTTTTCAATGGTACAATGGAAATATGGACTGCTACCTTGCAGAGTTGTTGAGAAGTAAAAAAAGATTCTTGCAATAAATATTTCACATGGTCACATGAGGAACAAACCAACATTTAAAAATTTTTAAATTTATTTTAAAAAATAATCCTTATTTTTTAATGACAGTTGATATTAAGCTACCATTCTTTTTCCCTTGTTAGAAAAAAAGAAGAAGAAGAAGAAAGAGAAAAGGTATTTAGGATCCCCATAGCAACTTGTCTCGTCTTGTTTGGGTCCTGCTACCAGGAGGGAGTGCGGGGCAAGAAAGGAATTGGGTAGTTTCTGGTCAAACCCCCCTACCCTGAACAGGGAAGAGACAGAGGGATAGGAAGCCAGGGGAAGGAGATTTGTAGTTGCCACAGAACAACCAGAATGGGTCCCTTTTTTCTTATTGTTTTGTAGGGCTATTTACGTGTTCTGGGTAGATACAAGCATGCAGATACTTCTTACAGTTTGTGAACTGTCTTCTGATTTTTTTTCTCAGTGTTATTTGTTGTTTGGTTGTATAATTATTTATGGCTTTAAAAGTTTAAAAGGAGAATGAAGTCCAATGTTAGCTTTAAGAAAAAAAATGAGGTAAATGGGCATTTGACTGGTAAATAGAGTGTTTGTTAAGCTTTGATTATAGTTATTCTTTTCTATTTTTTATGATATTTCATAAAACAAAAATAAAATATGCTGAAGAACAGTTTGAACCTTGCTGCCCACCCCTCAAACCCTGAAAGGGCTAACTCCAAAGACCCCTTTCTGTTCCAGATCTTAAACTGACATTATTGAGGGCTGTTGAACACAGGAGAAGAAAACCGTGTCTCAAAACGACTTGGAATTCTGGGGACATTCTTGGCCAAGACACCCAATCCCAGGGACAGCCCCAGGCCAGATTGTGAAAGAGGCTACGTGTCTCTGGGCACCTCCATCCCTGAACCCCCACCCTGGCCTTTCAACATTTCCTCCTCCCCCAGGCTCCTGACATTCTCCTTGGATTCTCAAAGTCACCTCTCCCAGCACCAGACACACACATCTGGTCACGCAAATGTTACTGAGAGTGGATGCAACCCCTGAAGTATTTACAGTCAGAAAACCTGTAGAGAGTGGGCAAAGAAAGGCAGATGGAACCAGGTTCCTCAGGGGGTCTCTCACAAGCCAGTAGAGTGGCCCCAACACTTGCACAGCGACACCGCCTCTGGAGCAGACAGATCCCGCTTATCAACAAGCCCACACACCGTGCTTTGTAAGCAGCAGACAGATATGTGTGGAGTAGATGAAATGGCGCCCAGTCTGTTTTCTGTGCCAGCCATAGGGGCTCTGTCTGTGAAGAAAAGGCCAACATTCCCCATTCTATGTAGGTGGTGGGGAGGGAGGGGGTGAGGGTGCTGAGGACTGTAAGTACAAAAGTACACTTATATTGTCTTTGATAATAAATATTCAGAGCAGCAAAGGTGACCAGCAGTGCAGGGGGAGGGGCCTTGCACTCTGACACAGGAATGTCAGGGTGTCATTTTGAGCAAAGACTTTAAGAAGGTGAAGGGTGAGCCATGAGGGTACGTAGGGAAAAGGGAACAGCAGTGGATGCTCCACGCTCTAACATTCCCTGTCATCTGAACCTCTCAAGCTCTAAGACGTTATGCAAGGTCTTTCTTCGGTGGTTCACAGACGCTGTTCCCTTGGCTGAGTATCAGCCTACCTGTCTTTTCTGCCTGGTCGATTCCTCCTTGTCCTTCAAGACCCGTATCAGATGCTACCTTCCCTGTGAAAACCTTCCTCAAGGCCCCTGGGCAGAGCAATGTTACTACCTTTGCACATGCGTGACAGTGTCCACATCTTGCTAGAAGCTCTGGGTCCTTCTCCCGAGGCATCCCACGTGTCCCGCAGAGCTATCACAACAGGGGATGAGCTGTTACTGCCATCATCACGGTCACAGGAGAAAACAGGTTCCAACAGGTTGAGGAACTGGTGCCAGGCACCACCAGATTTGGAAGACAAGACAGTGACATCAACAACTCATGTTCCACATCAAGGTTCTTCCCGCCATTCTAGGGACCTCGCTTTGCGTTGGGTGAATTGGATTTGTGTCACAATGCTCAGCTACTTCTTGGTTAGCTTGAGGACAAACACCATATCTGTGTGCAGGGGGAGGGTTTTTTGGGGAATACTAGATATGTATTTGTTCAGTGAATTAAGGGCTGAATTAGTCACCAACAGTACAGGCAGAATTTATTTTTCAGCAGGGACCTTTCCGCACTGCCTGATTCCTAGTTTACGTGACCTCATCAGAACCAAGGCCCATTAAGGAAGCGCTTCTTGGCATTTGGCTAGACTTTCCACATCGAGCACTTTCAACTAAGTTGGTTTGCAACAACTAGGGAGGGACGGGTCAGCAATGGCCCAACAGAGAGTAGAGGAGAGAGAGGCAGTCACCCAGAGCCCAGTACTTAGCCATTCTCTCCCCTGCATCTTCCTTGTCTGTGTTTCCCTTTCAGACACACAGACACACCTGGCACAGCAGATCTCCAGGCACGACTGGGAGGGACTGTGGTTCCCCCAGTCCTTCTAAGAAGCCAGCGTGTATAGTTTTCTGTTGGTTGGTCCCTGAGATAACAAATGAGATGCTGTGTTCATAGTCTAACAGGGGAAAAGAGGAAGGGAAGGAGGTTGAAGAGGGACTGAGATCAGGGAAGGGTGGTCTTGAATAAGGCAACTTTCTTGTGGAAGACCTACCTCTGAACCTGAAGAATTAACTGAGTGAATCAGCTGGATACACGGAAGGGAAACACTTTAGCTCCTCACGGTTGGAGATGGTGTTTTTCTTCAAACCAGGGTGAGGACATACTCATGTAGAATATTTTAGTTTCTAAAGGGTTTTCTACATCGACCAGCTCAGTATTAAGCTTGGGGTTGCTTACCGTTGCTGCCCTGCTTTGTCATTCACTCACTACCTCAACATTAAGCATCTGGGGTGTGCCAGGCATGTACGATGAGCCTGGGGTACCCAGAAGCCTGGCCTATCTTCAGGAAGGCTTTAGTCCAGAGAGGGAGACAAACAGGTAGGTGTGGAAGCAGGTTCAGGAGCCATGATAGGTGTCAGAGAGGTCACCACGGCGGCCCAAAGTAGGAAGGCACCAAAGATGAAACACAGTGAGCAAAGTCTTAGAAATTCGTTTAGTTGTTTTTCTTTGGGGATGTTTAGGTGTGGGGAGGAGAAGAAAAATAGCTCTTTTAACGGAATTATTTTATAGTTCAAACTTGAAAACAATTCCTTATGTTTTTAAGGGGAATGGAAGGACTGAGGCAAGCCCGTGAATCTGTCTTCTCTGCTTCCACAGAGTCCCGGGGGGTGGATATGCTCTCAGCTACAAGGGGAGCAGTGAGAACACCCCATGCCACCCCACCTGCCATCTCCAGCCCAGGACACCAAGTTCCACACTCCCAGCTCTGGTCTAAAACAGTGACAGTGAGAAGCATGGCCTCTGGGGGCCTCTCTGTGTAACAGAAGTCACACTAGGCGATCTCTCCAAGGTTGAATCTGTGCTCCCTTTCACAACCCGGGCATATCAGCCATTTTCATCTCAGAGTGCTTCATGGTTTGTTATCTTGAGAGTTGAAGGTTTGTGATCAGGGAGCCAGGCCAGGGAGGGGATGGCGCTGAGGGAGGCTGAGAACGAGGGAGCACCATGGGGTGAGGTAGGTGTGGCAGGAGCAAGGTCCTTTTATTTTTCCCTTGGCGGAGGGCGTTTTCTTTTCTCCCTGGTGTCCAGCATTCCTTCACTGCAGAGAATGATAAATGACCAGCATCACCAAGGTATAAGTGTAAGCTTTGATCCCCTTTGTCAAGTGCTCCTATGGGCCAGGCTCTGTGCCCTTTCACACACAATGCTGGGACAGATTTAAGCAGATGCCTTCTAACTACACCATACAAGAGTAAATAAGTAGAGTTAAAACAACCTTTGTTTAGAATCTTGTGATTTACAAAGAGGTAAATCACTTCATTCCACCCTGGGCACAGCCCTTTGAGCCGGGCCGTGGTCGTCTCTACAGCTTAGGAAGAAAACTGGGCCTGGTAGCGTTCGGCCTCTTGCCCAAGAGGCCTCCTGTGGCTATTACAGGACGTGAGCAGGACACTGACATTACGAAGGCACAGTGCAGCCAGGAGGCCAGCGAGGAAAACGGTACCCACTCACTCCCGCCTGAAAAAATAAAAAAGACCACCGCCCCCCACCCCGGCTGTACAGCAGAATGAGTCCATGTTGTCTTCTGTGGAAGATTTCAAAACTTAGTAAGAATAATAGATTTTCAGGTCATGACCTGCCCCCAGGTCCCCTTTTTCCACCAGAACCAACTCCCTTAGGGAACACCTGCGCTCTGGGGCATCTAGAACTGGCAAGTCTGTAAGTACAACAATCAGCTGCTTTAAAGAGAGCCTTCCCCACCCATGCCCGTGGGGGGTGGCCATGACTCAGCAGACACCTGGGGGTGTGGAGTACCCAAGGTGTGGTCAGAGGCCTTATTTGAAGTCCCAAGTCCCCTCCAGCCCAGCACCCAGACCTCAGGCTTGGACAGAATCCTCACAATAAAAATATAACAATTAAAAATAGAAAACAAATACTCACACTATTGCCTGTCTTTTAAAAACATAAGCACATTATACAAGGTTTCTATTATAATTTCTTGCTCAAAGAATTTTCGGTATTAACATCCTCCCAAATCTACTGCAAGATGAGGTCAAGGTGAACTCCCAGAGCCTAGCAGGGTGTTTGCTGCTCAGCAAGTATTTGTTGACCATGGGCTGACCCTTCAAACCCCAACCTCACACGCCTGCAGCAAATTAAAAAAAAAAAAAGGAGTTAGGAGATGAAGCAAGCTCTGAGCCTGCTACAGGGGCCTGGGGCCTGGCTGGGTGCTCATGAGGATTTTAAACTTTAGCCAAGGCGGCTACAGTTTGGGGTGGTCAGTGAGGACAGGGTCCCTGAGAGCAGCATCACGGTCTAGTTTACTTCTCCATTGAGGACTCTCCTGGCTTTGCCCTTGACCTTGAGGACATAATGTAATCCCTCCTCCCCTCAGATTCTCGTCTGCAAAATCTGAACAGTAGGCGCCCATCTCAGTGGCTGATTAGCGGTTTAAATCAGTGTGTGAAGTGAGTTGTGAACAGGAGACTGTAACCGAATGTTCCCCAGATAGAGGCAGCCACGTTCGCGACTGAGGGCACAGTGAGCACTCAGTGAAGGAATAACCCAAGGAGGGGAAGAGCGATTAGCAGAGTCTGGGAGGGCAGGGAGTTGGGAGAGTATTTCAGGGTAAGTGGAGGAGACAGGAGGAGTTGCTTAAATGAATGGATGGAAAATATTAGAAGGATTAAACACACGGGGTGTCCTTGGAGGACTGGGAGCCAAAGAGGGGTCATCAGGGCATCTTGACATACCCCTTGAGCATCTCTCTCCACGTAGAGTCAAAATAATCAGCATGACTGTCTTGTATTGCCATTCTGTTGTTCATCTAGCTGTAGCCTAAAGATTAATCAAAAGACCTTCTGGACCGTGAGGAAGGATGGTGTTGTGGGAGAGAGTGCCATCTATTGAATGACCATCATAACAACCAGAGAATTTCATCCAGGTCATGTAACATCATAGCAGAGAGGACAAAGCTTCAGAAATGAACCTAAGGAAGGGTGGGAAGTCCATTCTACCAAAAAATGGTCTTGATCTTAAAGCTAAATTCTTATCCAGACCATGCAGAAGGGGGTAGCTCAGGAAGCCTTCTTTGTAAGAGGTCAAAGGACCTAGCGAAGACCTGCTTGTCCCTAACAATGGTCACTGCCGGCTTTCCGAGGCCTGACTAAGGCAGGGTCTCAGTCCAGGTCATTTTCACACCACGCTCTGCGGAGGGAAAGCTAAGTTCTTAAGGAGGAAGAGAACCAAGAGTTACTGAGTTTCTATTTTGTGCTTTACAGAAGCACTGACCTTCACTTGTTCAGCTGATATTTTTCCTGAGCAGTTACTACATGCCAAGCATTCCCCAGACAATGAGTAAACAGCACCATGGGGAAGCAGCCGTCCAGGTTCCTGCCTTCAGGGGTTTACGTGGGGGAGGGGTCCTGGATGGAAAATAAAAAAGCACTCCAGTAATTTCAGACAGGACACGAAAATAAAGCCAGAGAATGGGGTAAGAGTCAATGGGGTTATATCATTTAAAACTACCAATCATCTCTCCTCTTACCAGTGGGGTTCCATTGGTTGGGGATTGTCCCTCAAAGGAAAAGGTTACAGGTTCCTTTCCTGGTCAGGCATTTCGGGGAGTGTGTGAGAGGCAACTGGTCAGTGTTTCTCTCCCTCTCCTTCCCTTTCCCTTCCCCTCTCTCTAAAAATAAATAAAATCTTAAAAAATAAATAAAACTACCAATGATCTCATGAGATAATATTGTTCACATCCTTCAGGCTCCAGAGTTGAATGCCATTGTGAGCAAGTGAGTGAGCCCTTGAGCGAGCTGAGCTCTCTTTCTCTGCCTCTCTGAATCCACAGCCTGGCTCTCACCTGGCATTAAGGCTGCCCAGGAAAAAAGGCAAGGCGCACTCAGTGCGGGAGGTCCCAGCGGCCCCTGGCTTCAGTGGTCATCCCTAGTGTATTGCCAACGTTTTTTCTACTACCTATGCGTCTCTAGTAGGGCACGTAGGTAAAAATTTAACGCTGTGTGGGCATTTACATGGATTCTCAGCGTCTGGTGTCCCTTGATCTCTAAGTGTACAGCCTTCAGAGGGAAAAACAAGCCGAGACGCTGAGTTCTCATATTGGTGACTTATTTGCCTGCCAAGGAGGCTTCTGCTGATCTCGTACAGTCAAGAAATTTGTATAATTTTTTTTTATCAGACGAATCTCATCATATTAGACGGTATGTGGGCTTCCTTGTGTTTTCACAGAAAACCGTCATTTCCAAGAAGATGGGAAGGGAAGCTCTGGAGAGTTCAGTCATGTGCTTCCTGCCCAGCGAGCTGTGGGAGGGGGATATTGGGCGAGCTCCCTGGAGGAAGGACGCCTTCTGTGTTTGAGCTGGGAAGGATGTCGCCACGTCCTCTGGGTGTCCAAGGCAGGGTCTCCACATTGTCCCAGCCCCTCCTGGACGGCTCACTGCTGTCACTCGCCTCGGAAGCCGGAAAGGACATGTGTTTCCTCCCCTCTACTGCTCCCCTCCTCCAAGGGGGCCCAGGGTCACAGAAGCCACTGAGCGATGTGGCTAAAACTACTTTGATTCAAATAACGTCTTGGAGAATTTATGGTAGTTTCTAAGCACCAGGGATGACTGTGTATCCTACAACCTGGCTTCGAATTGCTGTGTTTGGTGAGTACCGCCGCCAGCCGACTTACAAAACCAACTCCCCTCAGACCCACAAGTGACAAGTGGAATATGTATTGTTAACACACAGGCCCTGAATATGCCATTGTCACTGCGGACAACAGAGTGACTTATGCGGACCCAGCCATTACCTCTTCTTTATATTTATCCCACCCCTATTACCTCTGGGGCTGCGTTCCTTCCAAAAAGCAAGATGCCATATCATATGCTCTCATTGAATTTGAAAGTAGTTGTGAATATTTGAGGAACTAACCCATCAGGAAACATAAAATAGCAAGAGCAGAAGCTAAAGTGCTCTCAAAAAGCTATGACAGGGGCTGAGAATGCCGACACTTCACTCCGTCAGCCCTCCCTGCGTGATTCAGGGCGATCTACATCCTGCTCTTATCCTTGATGAAATGTCCATAAAATGTTCCTGAACATGGACAGGGCTCCACCGAGAAGATCCTTCTGGGGCAGAGTGTGTTGGACAGTGCTTTTCACAATTTCCCCCTCTCTCGACGTATGGATTCTGAAGCCCAGGACAGAGTGCCCTCCTTTGTTTAAGTCACTTCTTTCTCTCTGAGTTTTGCATTAGGTATGGTGAGCAGGTCAGAATGCCCTTGAACGAACCTATATGAAGTGGCATGTCTCCCTTCCTGTAAGGTCCCCCAATGGCCCTGACACACAGAATGTTTTCACGGGCTTCTAGCTTCTATTTTCTTCTGTCATTTTATTATCATGGGCATTTTAATGTGGATCTCTTAATAACTCGGCCTATTATCTTCAATGTCTTGAGCTATAGAAATGTATTGATCAGGACAATTGACAGCATGTTTCCTCTGAGACATTTCATTGATTCCATCAGCATTTTGTGACGAGTTGGCTGTTTTGAGCCAGCAGTGGTTAAAAAACCTGTCCTGCCCTGGCTGGTGTGGGTCAGTGGATTGAGTGCCAGCCTGCAAACCACAGGGTCGCCAGTTCGATTCCCAGTCAGGGCACATGTCCGGGTTGCGGGCCAGGTCCCCAGTGGGGGGCGAGTGAGGGGCAACTACACATTGATGTTTCTCTCCCTCTCTTTCTCCCTCCCTTCTCCAAAAAAACCAAAACAAAAACAAAAAACAAAAACACAAAAAAAACCCCAAACCTGTGCTGATGAGTAGGGCAGGGGAACAACAGTGGGAGAGAACAGCTGAGGCAGCCTTTGAGGCATGGCAGGGTTAGAGAAACTTGATCTGAGACTCAGTGAGGCAGGAGTGGGAGAGACGCCTGAGGGAGGCAGGGAAACGTGAGGGGACCTGGGACACAGGTTCCCTTGCTTTAGTACATCAAGAACGCCCCTGTTCTTTGATTACTGGCCTAAAGTCCTCTTAGACTGCTTTATTTACCTTGAAATTTTAGAGACGCACATAGACATTCACACACACATCTCTTTACTTTTTGGGGAGGGACGAAAAATAGCTTTTTAAAATTTTAATAATTTTTACTTTGAATATTTTGACATGTGAAATGTTGTATATAATTAATGTATACAACTCGATGGACTTGGAGATGAGTATACACCTGTGAAGACATCGCCACAATCTATACCATTAATTTTTCATCAGCTCCCAAAGTTTCTTCCCTCCCTCTTGTTATCAGTAGTTCTGCTTTTAACCCTTTACTTTTGATTAAAAAATAATATGTCTGTCATCACCAGGAGTGTGATCATGGCATATGTGAAGAGTTACATTATGCTTGGTGCCTCTTCAACAGCCTCCATATACCCGTGTGTTCATAAATGATGTACATTTTAGTTATATACTTTGGTTTGCAAGCTCCTTTTCAAAATCATCTTTCCATCCAGAATATTTAAAGCATAGGGATATATATGGATAAATATATAATATATCTTTGTTGATGTTTAGGTTTGTTTGGTATAAGCAGCTATGTAGATTTTGGGAAATACTGAGAAATTTGAAAAATCATCTCTGCAATGAAGTAGGCATTGAATTAGCTGTGAATTCGAGAACCCAAACCACAGCGGTCTGTGAGCACTGTTCACTGTTTGAGCCCCTGCACGAACAGCTGCAGTTCTGTGCCCATCCTGGCCCAGCAGCTGTGACTAGTTCTCCTCTGACTGATGCCCGTGGCTCTCCACCTGCCCTACCTGACTGTCTGAATTTCTACAGAGAAGGCATATTTTTTAACTCCTGTGTTCCCTCTTGCATTTCACTGTAGCTTTCTACGGAAGTGATGTTAACTTCAGCTCAGGCAAATAGATGTTTCCAGGTGGTTAGGAATGGAAACACTTCCGCAGGTCGTCTTAAATTTTTTCATTCAATCCTCATCAGAGGACTTCTTTATTTTTTTCATTGTTTTTAAAGATAGAGCAAAAGGGTGAGAGGAAGGGAGAGAGGGAAACATCGATGCGAGAGGGAAGCATCAATTGGTTGCCTCCCGTACGTACCCAGACCATGAGTTGCATGCACTGGCGCCCTGACTGGGGATCAAACCTGCAACCTAGGCGTGTGCCTGGACCAGGAATCGAACCTTTTGGTTATGGGGTGATGCTCCAATCAATTGAGCCACATTGGCCAGGGTTAGGTCCTTTTGTTGTTGTTGTTGTTATTATCGTAAATTATGAGGTGACATGGACCGGGATGAAATCACATCAGTATGACTCAAAACAATGAGAGAGAGAATCAAATGGCTTTTAAATGGAATTAAAAGTTAGCTGGATACCCAAGTTGTGGGTTCAATCCCTAGTCGGGGCCCACAGGAGAAGGCAACCAATGGCTTTTCCTCTCTCTCTCCCTATCTCTTCCTCTCTCTAAAAGAAATGAAAAATGTCCTCAGGTGAGGATAAAAAAAAAGATAAAGAAAAAGTAAGCTGGGCATCTTAGTTTCCAGCTGTAAAAGTAAGGAACTCAGAAAAAATGTCAGTGAAAATAATTTATATCACACACATTACTTTTCTTCAATGAGAGTATCTCATATTAACCAACATTTTGATGGAAATTCAGACATGAGCGAAGTTGGCAAAATAGTGAATCAGAAAACTATGCTTCAAAAAAAATGGGAAAACATTTATGCTGGTGGTCATGTATGGAACTGTCAAGAAAGAAAAGCTCAGAGATTCTGAAGAGATGAATAATATACAGGAACAATTCTCTGGGTCAAGATCTGCGCTTTTGCTCTTGAAGAATCAAGGCAGACTCATTTGTATGTTAGAAACCTCCCAATCATCATTGTGGAGGCATTCTATTTAGTCATCAGGATAACAATATTTGCCTTTTACTGTTCCATCTTTATTCTTAGGTGGGGATGGGTTCTGGAGTTCCACTTAAAGAAAAAGGGACATGAACAACCTAGCAGACCCTGAAAATGTTAAGCCTAAAGCCATTCCTAGGTATCTATCCAAGTGAAATCAAACCACACGTCCACACAAAACTTGTCAGTGAATATTTACGAATAAATATTTATAATATTTATTATGATAGCCAAAAAGTAGAAACAACCACAATGTCCATAAACTGGCAAATTGATAAGTAAATTTGGTATATCCATATAATGGAATATTATTCAGCAATCAAAAGGAATGAAGTGTTGATGTATGTTACAAACTGAAAGCATGTTAGTGAAACATGTCACTCATAAGAGGTCACATATTATATGACCCCATTTCTATGAAATGTCTAGAATAGTCAAATTTATAGACAGCGAATTAATGGTTGCCTGGGGCTGAAGGGGTGGGGAAATTGGGGAATGAATGATTTTAGGTATCAGTGAAATGTTCTAAAATTAGATTGTGGCACTGGTTGCACAACTCTGAATATACTGAAAAGCACTAAAAAGATTAAGGGAATGTACAAATACGGCCTAATCACAGCGAGCTCTTGCTTAGTGGCCAGCGGGTTGTAACCTGAGAGCTGGCTTGTTTCCCCAAGTTTCTCCAAAGCTGGAATAAGAGGCAGGTGACTTAACTAACCTTAAGGAGTAGAAGGATGACGGATGAAGGTAGGTTAATGTGGAAAGGAGGCTAGTAGAGTAAGTCAGTGCTTGTGAGGGACAGCAAACTGGAACCAGCTTTTGTCTCCTCTCCAGAATCCTGAAGACCAGCCCCTCCTGGTGTGGACAGCCACTGGACTGCCATCCTCCCTCCTTTAAAGGCAGATGCCACTTCCCTGCATGGGGTCTGCGATCCAGTGTGAATTCCACTTGGCCGCTCTCCCGGATGGGATTTGGGAGCACAGACTTAATTGAGAACAGCAGAGGGCGCTGTTAGCATGTGAGGCCTGGGCTGTGGAGCCCAGGAGGAAATGGTTCGGTTAGTGGGAATCCAACGCATCAGACCAGAATAACGTACTTTAGATCTGGAGCACAATTGTCACATCTTGAAATAATGATTTGGCCCACTGGCCACTGTATTAAAATAAAACCAGCTCTGGCTGGTGTGGCTCGGTTGGAGCGTTGTCCTGCACACCGATACGTTGTGCATTCGATTCTTGGTGAGGGCACTAGCCTGGGATTCAGGTTTAATCCCAGGTCCAGACACCTACAGGAGGTGGCCAGTCGATGTTTCTCTCTCTCTCACTCTCTCTTTCTCCCCCTGTCCCCTCCTCTCTCTAAAAGCAATGAAGAAATGTCCTCAGGTGAGGTTAAAAAAAAAGAAAAAGAAAAAAATAAAACTAAACTCCAAGGGAACTGTTCATTCCTAGAGTGATGATTTGTATAGACAAGTCTGGACATTTCTTCATCCAAGGTGTATTTATTGAATGCCTACTTTGTACAGATATTGAGTACTCTGATACAGCTTAAAACCATAAATCCAAAGTGCATGCTGCTATTGATGGGTCTTAAAGATGAAAAGCGTATTATCTGCATGCATATCCATCACTTGAACCCAGAATGCAGTAGAATGATCTTCCAGGATGTGGAATTGTCAGGAAATATCTGATAGAGAAGGGGGAGGATTGTTGACTTTTTAATCTAGTTTTCCTGCCAACTCAACTGTGTGAAAGCATAATAATAGCTGAATTTATTTAGTGCATACCATGTGCCAGGCACTGTTCCAAATGCTTCCCATCCTTCATGTAACAGCAGAAAGTCAGGGGGCACCCCAGACCCACTGACTCAGAATCTGCATTTTAGAGAGATTTGGATGCACATTAAAGTTTCAGAAGCTCTTTCCTGCTATGTATGATCTTATTAAATCCCCATAACCATGCTGCAACAGAGGTACTATTGTTATCTCCATTCTAAAGTGGTAAACGGAGACCAAGAGAAGTAAAGTAAGTTACCTGATACAATATTGGGACTTTTAACTCTGGCACAATAGCTTGCATGCTCACAATCTTGTTCATATTTCCTAAATTTTCCTCTTCTTTATCTTCTCCTTATGTTTTCAGATGCGTAAAATGGACATAATAAACACATCCACCTTACTATTATATTGGTTAAGTAGTCACTGTTTATAAATGTAGTTGAGATCTTTAATGTAAAAATATATGGGTTACTTATACAAACTAAAGCCTGAGCCTTCCTTTCTTGGGAGTAGTTTCTTTAGCACAAATACTGTTTACTACAAGTGAGTTTTCATGTTTGCCGCACCTACTACCTTTAGCACACCAGACAGACTCCTACCTCAGGGCCTTTGCACTTGCCCTACAGATCTTCATCCCTGGCTCTCTCACTTCCTTTGAGTCTTTGTTTAAATAGTACATTCTCCAGAAGTCTGTCTTGACTATATTATTTGAAATTATAATTCTCTTCTCTAAGAAAATAATTCAGGAAATTAATAGAAATAACAAAATAAAAGAAAAAAGAAAAAAAATCCTTTCCCAAGACTGAAGCAAAAGAGAAGGTTTTAAAAATGAGAAGGCTGTGAAGAAAGAAGTTGACAGCTACAGAAGAAAAAGATCTATCCATCTTTCACCTTCTGGTGGCTCAGGACACTGCAACTCCGAAGGCAGACCATGTATCTTCATGAGAATGGTCCTAGGAAGACTAAGCTTGACCACTGTGCTTCCCTCAGGTTGCCCCCAATTTCTGGGTAGGCGATGAACAAATGGAGAGCAACAACACACACGCTCTGTGTGCTTGTCAAGGGCAGAGCTAGTAAGCTGTGAAGAAGCTCTGTGAACCCTGATGTGGTTGAGGCCAACACCCCGAGGACAGCAGAGCCCATACCTGATGCTAGACCTACCATGATGCATTAAATTCTTCTGACAAAGCTGTGATTGTCTAAAAGGAGCCAAGCTCATTGGTTTTAACAAACTAAGCTTCCTCTGTGATCCAAGAAAAGGAATTACAACTGTGCCCCCAATACACACACACACACATCCCTACCTTACTCATCTTCTCTGCTTTATTTTTCTTAGCAGCACTTTTTACAGTCTGATCCATGTATTTTATTTCTTTATTTGCTTATTGTTTTTTTTTAATTAGGATATAAATCCCCATTAAGGATAAGGAGTTTCGTTGGTTGTTCTGTTCACTGTGCACCACTCCCTAACCCTACCTCTTAGAAAATTATCTGGCACAATACAGGTGATTTATAATTGTTGAATGAATGAATGAACAAGCATTCCCACCTGAATGAATGGTTCCCGCCTGATTGCAAACTTCTCAAGATGTTGGGCCATGTTTTACTCGGTTTTATAGCTCAAAATTTAAGCAGTGCGTTTGGTAAAATGAATGTTTACTGAAGTGGAGCCGTTGTCTCCAGAGCGTACTTATGGAAGCTGTGTCACCACTACCCTTTTCTCTGTCGTTCAGAAAACATCAGGTCACAAATCTGGATATTGTACCATAATTAATATAAGAAGCCCACTCAGCTGTAAGAAAGGACAATTACATGTTCTGCATCCCCTGTTTTCAACTTTTGAGAATTTCATACTTTATAGGCAATTTTTGTAAGATATCTAAAAATTTTAGTAGCTTGTAAAAAGGTATTACTTTTTACTTAACGCTGTTGTTACTTTAAGAGGGTCCTCTGTATGTCAAAGTTGTAAAAACTATGATTTGATGTAGCAGTTGCCAAGGCAACCATCTTAATGAGCAAATAAGCACGTGAAATCAATGGAACACATCCATGCATAAAATTTTAACTCCAGTGGTTCAGAGAGAGACACATCATTATTTTCATGTTTTAAAATGAAATTTAAATTTTAGTCATGTTCAGGCGTCAAAGACATCAAGTCTTCTTCCATACTAAATCATCCGATTTGGAGTTTTGGTCTTGCTGGAATTTGTATGGTACTCTATAAAATACTCTTCTTTCCACTGCATGGGTTTCAAATTGGTAAAAAGAGAGACATCATCATTTCTGGCCAAGACGAAGACATAAGTAGATATGCTTTGCTTCCTCACACAACCAAAAGAAGGACAACAACCAATTTAAAAATAAAAAACAATCAGAACTACCAGAAAATTGGCAACTATGGAAGTCCGACAACCAAGGGGTTAAAGAAACATTCACCCAGATCGGTAGAAGGGGCTAAGATGGGCAGCCAGAGTGGAGAGGACATGAGGCAAGGTGGTAGCTACAGGATGGGTGGTCCCACATTTGTGTGTGGATAAACCAGGAGGAACAACAGGGGAGCGACACAGACCACGCAACCCAGGGTCCCAGGCCAGGAAAATAAAACCTCAAAACCACGGGCTGTAAAAAACTGTGGGGGTTACAGTGGCAGGAGAAACTTCTAGTCTCACAGGAGGGTCCGTTGGAGGGACCCATGGTTCCTAGAACATACACAAACCCACCACTGGGGAATTTCAACAGAAGAGCCCAATTCTCTTATGGTAGTGGGTCGGGGAGTGGAAGCGACTGAAAGCAGAGTGAGAGCTGAGCTGGCAGCATTGTTCCCTCTTTGACCACTCCCCCACATATAGCACCACAATGCGGTGAAGTGAGTTGCTCCGCCCTGGTGAATAACCTAAGACTCTGCCCCTTATAATGTAACAGGTGTGCTGAGACAAAGAAATGTGGCCCAAATGAAAGTACAGATCAAAACTTCAGAAAAAGAACTAAGCAATGCAGAGATAGCCAACCAATCATATGCAGAGTTCAAAACACTGGTAATCAGGATGCTCAGAGAAATTGAGTATGGCTGCAAAATAAAGGAAGTAGTGAAGGCTATACAAAGTGAAATAAAGGAAAACATATAGGGAACCAACAGTGAAGGAAAGGAAACTGGGACTCAAATCAATGATTAAGAACAGAAGGAAGAAATAAACATTCAGCCAGAACAGAATGAAGAAACATGAATTCAAAAAAACGAGGAGAGACTGAGGAACCTCTGGGACAACTTTAATTAAATGTTGCAACATCTGAATCATAGGGGTGCCAGAAGGAGAAGAGGAAAAGCAAGACACTGAAAACTTTTGAAAAAATAATGAAGGAGAACTTCTCCAATCTGGAAAAGGATTTAGACATACAAGTCCAGGGAGGTCAGAGAATCCCAAAGAAGTTGGACCCAAGGAGGACCACACAAAGACACATCATAATTAAATTACCCAATATTAACGATAAGGAGACAATCTTAAAAGCAGCAAGAGAAAAGGAGACAGTTACCTACAAAGGAGTTCCCATAAGACTATTAGCTGATTTCTCAAAAGAAACCTTACAGGCAAAAAGGGACTGGAAAGAAGTATTCAAAGTCATGAAAGGCAAGGACCTACATCCAAGATTACTCTATCCAGAAAAGCTATCATTTAGAATGGAAGGGCAGATAAAGTGCTCCCCAGATAAGTTCAAGTTAAAGGAGTTCATCATCACCAAGCCCTTATTATATGAAGTGTTAAAGGGATTTATCTAAGAAAAAGATGATCAAAACTATGAACAGTGACAGACAACAAACTCGCAACTATCAACAACTGAACCTAAAAACAAAAACAAAAACAAACTAAGCAAACAACTAGAACAGGAACAGAATCACAGAAATGGAGAATACATGGAGGGTTATCAGTGGGGATGCAGAGGGGAAGAATGGGGGGAAAGGTATAGGGAATAAGAAGTATAATTGGTAATATGAAATAGACAGGGATAGATTGAGAATAGTATAGGAAAGGGAGAAGCCAAAGGACTTATATGTATGACCCATAGACATGAACTAAGGTGGGGGAGGATGCTGCAGGGAGGCGGGGATGCAGGGCAGAGCGGAATAAAGGGGAGAAAAAAGTGGGACAATTGTAATAGCATAATTGATAAAATATACTTCAAAAAAAGAGAGAGACATCAAAGTCCAGCAGATAGAGATAAAGTTATCCATCCTATGACTGGTAAAATTGAATTGAGGATAACAGCTTAACTCTTTGGTTACAATCCAGTCTGTGCCAAGTCTAGATCATGGGATGACTTACCTGGAGGAGACTTGAAAACTCACTTACTCAGAATCACTACTCTGAGTGCATTAACCTGACTTGAGCCCCAGTCATGGGCAGAGATGAATGTAACTTTTAGAAAACAAGATAAGCCTGAAGTCTACCATGTTTACCAAATGGAAGAGGGAGAAAAGTGGACCAAAACACAACCACTCTACTGCCGTCTGGAAAAAGTAAGAATGGAGCCATGCGAGGTCAAGTCTCTGCAATGCACAAAGTCCTCCACCATCATCTGGGAGGACTTGTGGAGGACAAAGAGGAGGCAGATGCTCTCTTCCCATTACATTAAAAAAAACAAAAAACTTTTACACATATTTATGAATCAAAGATCCAATATTTGTAGATGTCAATTACCCACCAAATGATCTGACAATGCAATCATATCCAAAATTTAGGAAGCATTTTTATAGAAATTGACAACCTAATTCTAAAATTGATATGAAAATGCAAAAATCCCAGAATAGAGAGAGAGAAGGAAAGGGAAAGAAAAGGGCAAATATAGAGGATTTACACAACTGCTTTCAAAATTTGATTTAAAGCAGTGGGTCTCTGTCCAGGGTGACATTGCCCCCTAGAGGACATTTGGAAATGTCTGGAGGCATTTTTACATTTTCATAACCTGGGGAAGGGGTGCTACTGGCCTAATGGGTAGAAGTCAGGATGCTGCTAAACATCTGTAGTGCACAGGAAAGCCTGCCCCCAACCCACTACCACAACACATGGATCTAAAATGTCAATAGCGCTGCTGTTGAAAAATCCTGCCTTTTTCTGCAGGAATCCAGGCAGAGAAAATATTCTCCCCTCTGGTTACTGTCAGTTTGTTCTTTATTTCAATGTCTCTAGTTATATTTTGCTTGCTTGCTTTTTTTATTGATTAGGTTCCACTTATAGCTGAGATCATATGGTATTTGTCTTTCACCCCCTGGCTTATCTCACTTAGCATAAGGAACTCCAGTTCCATCCATGCTGTCACAAAGGGTAGGAGTTCTTTTTTTTTCTGCTGCGTAGTATTCCATGGTGTAACTGTACCATCGTTTTTTGATCCACTCATTAATGAATGGAAACTTAGGTTGCTACCAGCACTTGGCTATTGTAAATTGTGCTGTTATGAACATTGGGGTGCATAGGTTCTTTTGAATCGGTGTTTAAGGATTCTTAGGATATAATCCAAACAGTGGAATTGCTCGGTCGAAAGGCAGTTCCATTTTTAGTTTTTTGAGGAAATTTCCAGACTGTTTTCCACAGTGGCTATACCAGTCTGCATTCCCACCAACAGTGCACTAGAGTTCCCTTTTCTCCACAACCTCACCAGAACTTGTTTGTTGATTTGGTTATTATGACCATTCTGACTGGTGTGAAGTGGTACCTCATTGTGCTTTTAATTTGCATCTGTCTGATGGCTAGTGATGCTGAGCATCCTTTCATATGTCTCTGGGCCCTGTGTATGTCCTCCTTGGAGAAGTGTCTGGTTGGGTCCTTTGTCCATTTTTCAATTGGATTGTTTGTCTTCCTGGAGTGGTGTCATGTAAGTTCTTTATATATTTTTGAAGTTAAACCCTTGTCTGAAGTATCATTTGCAAATATATCTTCCCATACAGTTTGTTCCCTTTTCATTTTGCTGATGTTTTCTTTATCTGTGCAGAAACTTCTTATTTTGATGAAGTCCCATTTGTTTATTCTTTCCCTTATGTCCCTTGCTCTAGGGGACATATCGGTGAAAGTATTGCTGCATGGAATACCTGACATTTTCCTGCCTATGTTCTCCTCTAGGACTTTTATGGTGTCATGACTTATATTTAAGTTCTTTATCCATCTTGAGTTTATTTTTGTGTGGTGTGAGTTGGTGGTTGAGTTTCATTTTTTTGCGTGTAGCTGTCCAGATCTCCCAATACCATTTGTTGAAGAGGCTATTTTGACTCCATTTTATGCTTCTGCCCCCTTTGTTGAATATTAATTGACCATAGAGACTTGGATTTATTTCTGGGCTCTCTATTCTGTTCCATTGATCTATGTGTCTGTTCTTATGCCAGTACCAGACGGTTTCGATTACAGTGGCCTTGTAATATAGTTTGATGTCAGGTATTGTGATTCCTAGTACTTTGTTCTTCTTTCTCAAAATTGATGCAGCTATTCAGGGTCATTTATGGTTCCATATAAATTTGTAAAATGTTTGTTCTATATCTGTGAAATATGTCCTTGGTGTTTTAATAGGGATTGTATTGAATCTATAAATTGCTTTCGGTAGTATGGACATTTTGATGGTGTTAATTCTTCCATTCCATGAACATGGTGTATGCTTCCATTTATTTGTGTCTTCATTAATGTCTTTCTTCAGTGTTGTGTAGTTTTCTGAGAACAGGTCTTTTACCACCTTGGCTAGGTTTACTCCTAGTTACTTTATTTTTGTTGTTGCTACAGCAAATGGGATTTTTTTTTACTTATTTCTGATTCTGATATTCCATTGTCGGTATACAAAAATGTCTTTGATTTCTGAATATTGACTTTGTAATCTGCTGTTTTGCCAAATTCACTTATTAGGTTGAGTGGTTTTTTGATGGAGTCCACAGGGTTTTCTATGTACACTATCATGTCATCTGCAAACAATGACAGCTTTGCTTCCTCCTTTCCAATTTAGATTCCATTTATTTCTTTTTCTTGTCTGATAGCTGTGGATAGGACTTCCAATACTATGTTTAATTGAAGTGGTGAAAGCGGACACCCTTTTCTTGTTTCCAGTCTCAATGGGAAAGCTTTTAGTTTTTGCTCATTGAGTTGATGTTGGCTATAGGTTTCTTGTATATGGCATTTGTTATGTTGAGGCATGCTCACTCTACTCCCACTTTGCTGAGTGTTTTTAACAATAATGGGTGCTGTATCTTATGAAATGCTTTTTCTCCACCTATCAATATGATCATGTGATTTTTGTCCTTCTGTTTGTTTATGTCACATATTATATTTATTGATTTGCGAATATTATACCATCCTTGCATACCTGGGATGAATCCCACTTGACCATGGTGTATGATCTTTTTAATGTATTGCTGGATGTGGTAAAATATTTGGATTTGCCAATATTTTGTTGATGATTTTAGAGTCTATGTTTATCAGTGACATTGGCCTGTAGTTTTCTTCCTTTGTTGTGTCTTTATCTGGTTTTGGGATTAGGATGATGCTGGCCTCAGAAAAAGTGTTTGGGAGTCTTCCTTCTTCTTGGGTTTCCTGGAATAGCCTGAGAAGGACAGGGGTTAGCTCTTCCTGAAGTGTTTTGTAAAATTCCCCTGTGAAACCATCTGGTCCAGGGCTTTTGTGTGTCTGCAGTTTTTTGATTACTGCTTAGATTTCACCAGCTGTATCCTTCTGTGCAGGCTTTCTGCTTCTCCTTCATTCAGTTTGGGAAGATTATATTTTTCTAGAAATTTTTCCATTTCATCCAGGTTTTCAAATTTCTTGGCATATAGTTGTTCATAGTAATTTCTTACAATCCTTTGTATTTCTATGGTATCAACTGTAATTTCTCCTCTTTCATTTCTAATTTTACTTATTTAGGTCCTCTCCCTTTGTTTCTTGATGAGTCTGTTTAAAGGCTTGTCGATTTTGTTTATCTTTTCAAAGAACAAGCTCCTGGATTTCTTGATCCTTTGAATTGTCCTTTCAGTCTCTATGACATTCAGTTCTGCTCTGATCTTGATTATTTCCTTCCTTCTACTCACTCTGGGCTTTGTTTGTTGTTGTTTCTCTAGTTCTTGTAGATGTAGTATTAGTTGTTTATTTGAAATGTTTCTATCTTTTCTAGGTAGGTCTGTATTGCTAGGAACTTCCCTCTTAGGACCACCTTCGCTGTGTCCCATAGGTTTTGGACTGTTGTGTGTTCATTTTCATTTGTTTCCAGGAACTTTTTGATTTCTTCCTTGATCTCATTATTAACCCATTCATTATTTAATAGCATGCTACTCAGTCTCCATGAATTTGAACGTTTTTGAGTTTTTTCCTCTAGGTTGGTTTCTAGTTTGAAGCCCTCGTGGTCCAAGAAAATGGTTGATATGATTTCAATTTTCTTGAATTCGTTGAGGCTTGTTTTGTGTCCTATCATGTTGTCTATCTTTGAAAATGTTCCATGTGCATTTGAAAAGAATGTGTATTTTACTTCTTTGGGATGAACGTTCTACATATATCAGTTAAGTCCAATTGATCTAATGCATCGTTCAGTTCCACAATATCCATGTCGATATTTTGTTTGGAAGATCTATCCATTGTTGACAGTGGGGTGTTAAAATCCCCTATTATAATTGTGTTGCTGTCTATATCTTTCTTGCAATCCTCTAAAACTTTTCTTAAATATTTGGGTGCTCTTAAATTGGATGCATATATGTTTACAACATTTATGTCTTCTTGGTGGATTCTTCCCTTGAGTATTATGAAGTGCCCCTCTATGTCTCTTTTTATGGCCTTTGTTTTTTTTGTCTGATATAAGCATTGCTACCCCAGCTTTTTATTCCTGTTCATTTGCTTGGGATATTTTTTTCCCAACCCTTCACTTTCAGTCTTTGTAGGTCTTTTGTTCTGAGGTGTGTCTCTTGTAGGCAGCATATATGTAGGTCATGTTTTCTTATCCACTCAGCTACCCTATGTCTTTTGATTAACATTTAATCCATTAACATTTAAGGTTATTGTTGATAGGTACTTATTCATTTTTCCCTCTTTGTACCTGTCTTCCTCTCTCTCTCTCTCTTTTTCTTCCTGTTCTTAAAGCAGTCCCTTAGCATATCTTGCAATGCTGATTTGGTGGAGGTATATTCTTTTAGCTTTCTTTTGTCTGGGAAATTCCTTATTTCATTTTCCATTTTAATTGAGAGCCTGGCTGGGTAGAGTAGTCTTGGTTGTAGGTCTTCGCTTTTCATTACTTGGAATGTTTCTTGCCATTCCCTTCTGGCTGGTAGTGTTTCTGTGGAGTAGTCAGCTGCTAGCCTTATCAGGGCTACCTTGCAAGTTACTTTCTGTTTCTCCCTCGCTGCCTTTAAGATTCTCACACTGTCTTGGAATTTTGGCATTTTAATTATGGTGTATCTTGGAGTGGGCCTCTTTGGGTTCCTCTTGATTCAGACCCTCTGTGCTTCCTAGACTTGTGTCACTTTTTTTCTCCTCAAATTAGGGAAGTTTTCCATCATTACTTTTTCTAATAGGTTTTCTATCCCTTCCTCATCTTCTTCTCCTTTTGGTATTCCTATTACATGGATATTATATGTTTCATGTTGTCCTGCATTTCCCTTAACCCCTCATTGTTCTTTTTGAATCTTTTTTCATTTTCTTGCTCTTTCTGGGAGTTTTTCCTACCACATCCTCCAGCTCGCTGATTCGATCCTCTGCTTCATCCAGCCTGTTTTTGGTTCCTTCTACTGTGTTCTTCAGTTCAGAAGTTGTATTCTTCGTTTCCTCTTGGCTCTTGTTGATGGTTTCTATGTCCTTTTTCATGCTGATATAGCATTGAAAATTCTATATATATATAACATTTATAGATATAGCATTCAGTATTGAACTCAATATCTGATATTTACTTGCCTCTGTTTCATTTAGCAGTGTTTCTGAGGATTCCTCCTTTCCTTTTGATTGGAGTTTGTTTCTGTGTCTTCCCATTATTTGGCTGCCAGAGGAAAACCATGAAGCCCAGGAAAGAAACCCCCATTTGCAAAAATTACTCCCCCTGGCCATCCCACTATCAACAGCAAATGAACCAGTATTAATAAGGCTGTAAAGAGATTAAGACTATTATAAAAAGGAGAGAAATAAACTATAGTATAAAATCTAGTGACTTCACACACAGACTTGATGGACAGAAATGAATGTTAAAAAGCTCTGAAGTAAAGAAAGTATCACAAATCATGGAGAAGACCAGAGTGGATTTCATCTCAGCAGCCCCTAGTTTTTTCTTTCTGGATCCGCCTCTAGTGAAGTCAGATGTTGACCCCGTCTGACCTTAGGCAGCCTGTTTGAGACTTCCAGGGGTCTATTGTCTACGGCTCTCTCCTTCAATTGTTAATCTAGTTGCTCTGCACTCAGCAGTCAGGCTTAATCACCACTGGGCCAGGGCAGAGTCCTCCCTGGGGGCGGGGCTATTGTTTCCTCTCAGGCTACCTCTGCTCAGGGGAGTGGTCTGCCTGAGCAAGATGGCTGCTGCTGCATGGGGGAATGACTCAGCACTGGGATCCCAGCAGCTATTTTCTCAGTTCTATCCCCAGGCTCCATCCCCAGGCTCTCCTCAGGTGTCTCTAGCCCACTCTGCCCCGCTTTTGCCAGAGGCCAGGGTAAGTGGCTGCAAATGAAAATTTATGTATTGACCCTTTAAACTGCTCTTTCAGTCTTCAGCTGCCCGTCTCTGGCAGAGAGCAACCTTGCAGCTTTTCACAGCTGGCTTTTATCTGTGAACTTTTTGGCTCTGGTGCTGTAGGCTGGGGATCCCCACTTATAGTTTAGACCCCACTCCTCAGGGGGATCCCAGTGACCGCTTAAATATCCCTCTGGCACTATCACCTGAGGGTGCCCAGCCAGCCTCCTGGAGTCTCTGCCGCACTCCTTACCAGTCAGGTTGTGCTGAACCTGATTCTTCTATCTGTCCGAGGTTATAAGGCTTCTCACTTTCTATTGGTTAGTTGTTTGTTCCTGGTGATTTATCCACAATTTAGTTGTAATTTCAGATTGGTCCTGGGAGGACATCAGTGTGACTTCCATTTACTCCTCCACAATCTTGCCCTCTCCAGTGGTGACAATTTTCAACAGAAGTTCACAGAAACGGGAGGAGCCACTCTGGTCTGCAAAGGAATTAACTTAAGTAGCATCAGCAGCAAACAGCATCCTTGAGGCTGTCTGGGATTCAGTCGGGCAGCTACATGAAGACTCTGGCTTACATAGTAGCAACAATAGATCAGTGGTTCAAACCAATTGCCACTGAAAAGAGGATTTGGCCCAGAGCAGGTCTATCTGTAGTGTTGGGGTTCTTGACTTCATGCAGGAAAGACTTCCCAACATGAGTCCAGGTGACTTTGAGAGTACATTTATTAAAGCTGGGGACAGTGAAACGAAGGTGGGACTAGGACAGAAGAAGCAACAAAAGGGAACCTAGGTGGGACTGCTTTGGGTTGCTGGCAAGTCAGAGAAAAGGGGGCCTTGGGGACAGGTTCAGGTTGTTATCCTAGGCTGAGCTGCCACTGCCCATCGCTCCCCTGGTTGCAAGCCGCATGGGGTCCCTTAGAGTTTAGGAGATGCATGTCTGTAGGGGAAGAAGAGAGGGAAAGGAAAGGCATGGGCATGCTCCCAGGAGGGAGCGTGTGCACTGGGATCTTCGTTTTGAAGGTTTTTAAATGCTGTGAGTTTAGGGGAGGTCCTAGGAGAGATCTCAATAGAATATTCGTCAGTTTTCCAGGTGAGCCCTTTCAGAGTAGTGGTCTCCAATGATTGGTCAGTGCCAGGACATGGGGCCATTTGTCATTGCAGCTGGTCATGGAGTCACCAGTCAGGTTTTGCTGCTTTTCTGGGTCTGGAGCTAAAACACAACTGAGGCCTAGGTGTTATCTCCAGGGAGCTGACCTTCTAAATCTGGCTGTAAATTGCTCCACCAGTTTGTTCACCTCTCTCTCTCAGTCTATCCCTTCTACTTGCTGGGAAACTTTCCTAGCTACTTACTATCCTGCCTCACAATGAGATTTGGGGGCAGCTATTGTGATGTGTTCCAGTTCAAAGGCAACTTGCCTGAGTTCCAGCTCCACTCAGATGGGAAGCTGCTTCCAGGACACTTGTGAAACAAGTTAGAATGAATTTGCTGGGAGTTTTCATATGTGTCATGAAGCAACAACCTGGTGAAAGCTGTACTCCTAAAGGCAGAATGTCCTAAACTTTTTCATGTGTTGGCACACATTAAATGACACATTTAGATAAGCAGAAGGTGTCACTCATTGCCAGAGACAGCTGTCTTGGGAGCTCAGACTGATTCAAATTCTGCTCAATTACCCTGAGGGCTGAGGAAGTCCATATTGAGGTTAACCCATTAGGGGCTTAATGAGCCCAGTAAATTATCTGTGGGGAGAAAACTATAAAAAACAGGGCCATTCACTGAAGACCAGATTTTAAAATTTGTTTAAACCTGTTTCAGAAACTTTATTTACCCTGGAGTTCATCACATTTCCCTCAAGGATGACCAAGAAATTTTCACAGCCCAACCTCAGCCATGTCCCTATATCTTAAGAACTTACCAGAGTGCAAGCATAGCTAATAATTAAAAAGTGAGGGTGGTTCTCTCCTCTTTAACACTCGCCTCTAGACCATTCTTAATAGCCAGATACAGAATCTATCAGATGAAATGGACCACCCACCATAAAAACAATGGAACCACTAAACATCTTTGAGAGATAATCCTCACTCTAGCCAGCTTCTCTTTGATCCTCAAGGTAAGAAAAGAAAGCTGGAAACACCTATCATTTAAGACTCCTCCTGTGATTCTGTAACTAAGGGAATCATTATGGTAATAAGAAGGTAGAAACAGTGGGTTTAGAAGCGGTGCCAGTACCTTGGCTGCTGAACTTCTTCTGTGACACCTCCTTTCAGAGTCAAAATCTGAGCCATCACCTGTATAGTCCTTCCCCCACACCATCAGATCGTGGGTTTTAGGACAAGCCATTTTTTATAAATGCCCAATAGTGGAACATGTCTATAAGTAACACCTTTTAAGCAAATTAAAGATGTTGTCCTCACTGTGGAATTTATGGCCCTGGAGAGACTTAACCCCTGAGTTTGCAAAGTTTCCTTAGAGGAAGTTTTTCTGAGGGACTTGTTAAGTGCACTGGGGAGTTTGTTTTCACAGGAAGCCAAGGGGACAGGTGCCTCAGCAGCTGTGAGAAGGTTCCTTGTTTACAATGTAAACCCTCCATGCTCACACTCCTCCAGGCCCAGATTCTGGACAAATAGCATAGAGATGAGTCATCATAAAGGAAAAACAAAGAGGAAATGAAGGAATGTAAAGGAGGGAAAAGTAATTAAATAGATAAAACCAATAACATCTACAGTGGGCCCTGTAGAGCCATTGCTCTCTAACAACAGTGCTGCCACTAGCTCACTGACCAAGGAGAAGGAGGCTAAGGAAAGAGGTGTCTGTACAATGTCTCAGACAGGGCAGACTGGCTGACCGCCCACAGATCGACAGCCGGTAAAACACTGGTGATAGGGAGCGACTGGCTACCAAAGCCGCTCACTAGCGTGCGCCTTCTACTGGAGGGGTAACAAAACCTCATCGTTACAGGCCTGGTACCGTGGCACTCTGTGAAATTAGATGTTATCAGAAGTCCACTGAATTTCCGGTTCACGAACTTCCCTTCCAGCATCTGGTGTGAAGAGTTGCTCAAGACCTCAAAACAGATCTGTTCTTCCAGGGTGCATTATTGTTGCTTTGCAAGACGCAAGTGAGGCCTATCTGGTTTACCGTTTTGAAGACACCAAGAACCTGTGTGCCATCCATGGCAAACATGTAAAAATTATGCCAAAAGATGTCCAGCTAGTATGCTGCATATATGGAGAGCATGCTTAAGAATCCACTATGATGGGAAATACTTCATTCTTTATATTTTTATTTTTAAAATTTATTTAGAATTATATCATTATTTATGCTATTACAATTGTCACAATTTTTCCCCTTTTGGCCCCCTCTACCCAGTCCCCACTACCCCCCTCCCTCAGGCAATCCCCACGCTGTCATCCATGTCCATGGGTCATGCATATATGCTCTTTGGATAATCCCTTCACCTTCTTTCAACCGGTCTCTACCTATCCCCTCCCTTCTTACAGCTGTCAGCCTATTGCATGTTCCTATGCCTCTGTTGGTATTATTCTTGTTAGTTTATTTTGTTCATTAGATTTCACATATAAGCGAGATTATATGATATTTGCCTTTCACTGACAGGCTTATTTCACTTAGCATAATAGTCTCCATGTCCATCCATGCTGTCGCAAAAGATAAGAGTTTCTTTTTCACTGCTGCATAGTGTTCCGTTGTATAAACATACTACAGCGTTTTAATCCATTCATCTACTGCTAGGCACTTAGGCTGTTTCCAGATCTCAGCTGTTGTAAATTGTGCCTCTATGAACACAGGGGTGCATATACTCGTTTGAACTGATGTTTCAGGATTCTTAGGATGTATTCCCAGAAGTGGAATCACTGGGCTAAAAGACAGTTCCATTCTTAATTTGTTGAGGATACTTCACACTGCTTTCCATGGTGGCTGCACCAGCTTCTCTTCTTCCTATTATTCGTAGTTTTGAATGTTAGATTTTTTTTCCCCATCAGGTCAAAAGCTACCTAAGTATATGGTTGCAAGAGGAAAATAAGGAACAGAAATCAGGTGTTGGCAGTTTTTCCATTTTCATATGTATGTGAATTTTTAAAATATAAATGGGGGACATAAAGCATTAATGCAAGTCAAGGTGTTTCAGTGAACAATTTTCAGCAGTTCAACTTTTTAACAACATAAATAAACCAATTACATTTTTCTAAAAATTAATAAGTAAAATGCGACATGTAAGGGAATAAAAAGGCAAAAGATGCTTAGAGCTAATATTTGCAAGTTCAAATTTAAGAATAAAAAATATTTTGGAGGGTGATTTTCCATTTTCTTAGTAATATTTAATCTATTTCTATCTTTTGACTTATTCCCCAGAGAGAATTTATCCTTCAGTGAGAGTCACATAAGTGTGTAAACATAAATATACAAGGATATCCAAAGCAGAATTATACTAAAAAATTGAAAATTAGACACAACCTAAACTCTTTCAACAGAGATTTAGTAAGCCCCAATTAAGTCCCCTGGCTCAGCCTCATGACTGTACCTCTGCCCCAGACAGAGCTCATCCCTTATCACATTTTCAAGGACTTTGTTCCTACTGTCATCTCTTCACAAATCACCATTTTTCTCTCTCAACTGGACCATCTGCATTAGTATAAAACATGATGTCATTATTGTCATTTAAAAAACAAATTAAAAAAAAAACAAGCAATACTCTTCCTTGACTTGGTTCATTTCCAATTGCTCCAGTCTCTACTTAGCTTTGAGGAAACTCCTTCATCAGTGTTTTCACTCCCAGATGTCTCTATTTCCACACCTTCCACTTTCTTTTTAACACCTGATTCAAATTTCTGTCCCCACCACTCTCTGGGACTACCCTGCCAAGGTCCTCATTGACCTTCATCTCGCCAACTCCTGTAGCAATTCTTAGTCTTTATCTCACTTTTCCCGTAAAAGTGTTGTACTGAGCAGACTTTAATGAGACACAGTCCTGTTATTTCTGACAATGGCTCCTTCTTTACACTTTCTTGCCCTTTCCCACTGCTAAGTGTCTAAAACCCTGGCGATGCAGGCCTCTCCTCCCCAGTATCTGTATTCTCTTCCTAAATGACCTTATCCCATCCCATGGCTTTAAACGACATGCAGATGTTGAAGACGTCTAAAGCTGTATCTCCAACCCTCTCATCGCCCCTTAGAGAACTCAGCCACCTACATAACACATCTACTTTGATGTCTAATAGGTCATTCAGTCTTAATATCTAAATCAGAGCTCTTTCTTTCCCCATGTCTGCTCTCAAAACCTAGCTTTCCTGGTCTCTCCCTTCCCTACTTAAAATCTTTCAGGACTCTCGCTGCCCCTAGAATAAATTGCAACCCTCTTACCATGACACCTAGAGGCTTTCACACCAACCCCCAGTCTCCATTCCTGCCAGCTCCATTCCAGACCATGGGTCTTCTCTGTATTCCTTCACAGATCAGGTTCACTCCCAGCCCTTGCACTTAGCCCCAGCTGTTCCTTTCCATGGAATGCCCTTCCCAGACCATCCTGTGGTCTGAGCTTCTTATTATTTACTTATTGGCTCCCATTCACCTTCTTGAAAAGGTTTGCTGACAACCAATAAAGAATAAAACTTTCTGTCTCTGCACCCTTACTGAGTTTATTTTCTTTCTTTTTAAAAAATATTTTATTTATGTATTTTTAGAGAAAGAGAGGGAGAGAAACAGAGAGAGGAACAACAGTGTGTGGTTGCCTCTTGCATGCCCCCAATTGGGGACCTGGCCCACAACCCAGGCATGTGCCCTGATTGGGAATCGAACTGGCGACCCTTTGGTTCACAAGTCAGTGCTCAATCCACTGAGCCACACCAGCCGAGGGAGAACCTGCAACCTTTTGGTATACAGGATGATGCTTTACCCAACCAAGCCACCCAGCCAGGGCTATTTCTTTCCTTCTTTCTTTTCTTTCTTTTCTTTCTCTTCTTTCTTTCTTTCTTTCCTTCTTTCTTTCTTTCTTTCTTTCTTTCTTTCTTTCTTTCTTTCTTTCTTTCTTTTCTTTCTTTCTTTCTTTCTTTCTTTCTTTCTTTCTTTCTTTCTTTCTTTCTTTCTTTCTTTCTTTCTTTCTTTTCTTTCTTTGCAGTTCCTCTGAGATGACAGCTATGGCTCCCTTTTAAAGTGACTTTATTTATTTATTTATTTATTTATTTATTTATTTATTTATTATAGTGTTTGGAGTCACACTGGGTCATTGTGCTATTGTCTGAGGTCTTTGTGGGCTTGTTGTGGTGTCATGTGTTGATGGGGCCTTGTGGGGTTGTATGGGGTGGGGTGGGGCACAAGGGTGGTTGTGGGGTTGTACGGGGTCATATGAGGTTGCATGGGGTCATTGCGGGGTGGTTTAGTGTCATTCGGAGTGGTATGGGGTTTCATATGGTCATTGTAGAGAGGTTGCGGGGTTGTACCAGGCCTTGTGGGGATCACAGTAGTGTTAAAAAGAAACTTCAACCCTGTCTGGGTAGCTCAGTTGTTTAGAGCATTGTCCAGATATGCCAAAGTTGCAGGTTTGATCTCTAGTCAGGGCATATATGAGAATCAACCAATGAATGTATAAATAAGTGGAATAACAAATTGATTTTTCTCTCTCTCCCCTCTTCCTCTCTCTCTCTTTCCCTCAAATCAATAACTAAAAATTTTAAAAAGAGAAACAAGAGACCCAAGATGGGATACACATAATTATTTCCTTTTTGTGTTGAGAACATTTAAAGTCTAGTCTCTTAGCAACTTTGAAGTATATAATACAGTCTTGACTGTAATCTCTATGCTGATCTCCAGAACTTACTCGTCTTTTAATTGCAAATTTGTGCCCTTTGACCAATATCTCCCCAATTCTTCTACCCTGAGCCCCTGATAAACACCATTCTACTGTGTCTATTTCTTTGAATTCAGGTTTTAAAACTTCCACATAAAAGTGATATCATACAGTATTTGTCTTCCTCTGTTTGAGTTATCTCATTTAGCATAACGCCCTCAAGTTTCATTCATGTTGTCACAAACGACAGGGTTTCCTTCTTTCTCATGGCTGAATAATAGTCATATATATATGCCACAGCTTCTTCATCCATTCATCCATTGACAGACATTTAGGTTGTTTTCAAAACTCCTAAAATTATGTAGTTGGGCAGCAGTGGTAATCCTTTGATACTATGTCCTTTGTTTTTGTTACTATGCAGAATTTCGTTGAACAAAGTATTGTGAAGGCAATGTTATTCGAAAGAATGCTAGGATAGTGAGATTTTTGAGGCTAACAGGTTGTTGAAAATTATGCTATTGATTGGTTGGCCCAATCTAGACAGGAAATAACACTATGGGATTGTACATATTATGACAGTAAGATTCTAGGAAAAGAGGAAAAGTGTGACATTTGTTTGTTACCCTAACTGGGTTCTTCTGGTATCACAGAGCTGCTAAATCAAACCATTGTTTTAATTTAGGGAGGCTGCCCTCCCTTGAAACCAGTTCTAATTATTGTTGACCAGTTTGATTGGGCTTTCTGTCTCATAACCCAAAACAGCCGGGGCTTCCTGCTCGTTATTGATCAAAAAACCAATGAGAATTTTTAGCAACCTGAAGCTATCAAATGCATAATACCACAGGTCCATGCTTCTTTTCTCCTGACTTTGCTTTCTGAATTGCTATATGCTTTTCACAAATAAGTGAAAGTGTTTGTTTTGCATATTCAGGAAACATTAAATATTATTAATTATCCGGATATTATTTAACTTGTAATATACTTGAGTATATATTTTTAATTACTCATAATGTAGGGTGAAAGCAGATTATAAAATTACGCATTTTATTACTACATTCTCCCTTTTTTAAAATTAGTGGCTATTGTTTAAATTATGAAATGCTAAATTAGTTATTTATAAAATTATTTTGAGAAGGAGATGATTGACAAGACTATTAGTTCGTTTGCAAACAAAGCAATGGCAATTCTGCTGCAGGAATACCATTAACTGTTGCTTCCCAATAAGGAAAGGGGGATACTCTGGGGGAAAAAAGTACTCCAAACGTTTTTAATGCTTTGTCCAACCTCTGACATTCCCTCTGTTCCTTTGCAATGCCTATGCCGATGAATTCAGCATGGATTTATTTCAAAGGCCCTACAGCTTGAAGGGTTGAGAGAGAAAGATTTTCCATGGACTGTACCAGCCTCCAGACACAGAACTCAAACAGAGAAGAGCACATCAGAGTCATCACTCCCCCTTTCTCAAACATGTGGAAAAGAAGTCTATGGCCAGGGTGGGAAGAAATATTACTAATTAATGAATAAATTTATATTTTAACCAGGATCTCTGCATTCCACCAAAGTAAACCTAGACCGTAATACTGTGACCATTTCGGTTTTCCATATTGGTCCCATACGTTCAGGTTGCACACTTTGCCAGGCCTAGTTGCACGGGTTCAAGGCTGCACACAGTGGGCATGCAGTGAATAGTTCATGACTGACTGGCTGGCTGGCTGAGTTAGTGGGAGGCTGTAAAATTCATTTAAGTATCTTTATGATGTAATTTTTACTTCAACACTGCTCACTCAGGCACGTTAAATATTTTGATTCTCTGCTTTCAATGAAAAAAAATGTAGGGTAGTAAAAAGATGAATTCCAAGAAGGTTTTGTGACTGCTGTCATTTAACACTTCCCATGATATATCAGCTCACTGTAATTACACATTTTGGCAGTAGCTGATGTAAATAGTAACATTTATTGAATTCTTACTATATGCCAGGTAATAAGCTATATTCTTCACATAAAATTTAAAATTTCTTCTTCATAATGACTTTTTAGATAGGTAGTATTATTTCTTGTTTTACAGATGAGAAAAATGGGTAAACTGTGTTGCTTCTTGGGATATATAAAATATATATGTTTGCTCAGAAGGAAAATAAAGACATTAATGATCTTTTCACAAAGAGATTATTTATTGAGTGACAAGATTCACTGTAGTCTTTTAATATAACAAATATTTTTAATTCATTCAAAACCTTTCAATTATAATAGTTAAAATTGTATGCTTTTCAGTTACAACAACTCTTTAAGGACACAATTTTGTACATGAAAAAAGACTGTAGGTTATTACCTCATTAATACTATTTTTATATTTGAAAGAGATATAATTGCTTGAACTTAAAAATAAATCAATAGTCCATATTTATTTAAACCATAACTATAAAATCTCAACTACAATATAAATATATTTAAGATTTTTATAATGTAAATTAAATAAGTCCCCATATACTGGTCACCCAGCTTCAAAATTATCAAAACTTTCCAATCTACAAATATATTCTGGAAATATAGTTAATAAGAAGGGTACCCATATAATTTATTATCCAAATCAGGACACTTTTGAGAGTAAATGGGCGTGTTATATTAATTCCACCAAGGACAACAGGCATAGTTCAAGACTATGGAGGGAAACCAGGGCATGTGATCCCATTAGGACAAATTCACTTTTGTAATATTTAATGTATTTAAAAAACATACCTATATAAACAAAATAGTTCAGGTGTAAAAAAAATACATACACCTCTTGTTAAATAGTTTTCTATACTCATCCTTATTATAGGTTGAATGTGTTTTCTCAAAGTTTGTATGTCGAAGCCCAAACTCCTAATGTGATGATATTTGGAAGTGGGACCTTTGGGAAGTGATTAGGTCATGAGGGTGAAACCCTTGTGATGGGGCTGGTGTCCTTACAAGAAGAGACATAAATCTATCTATCTATCTATCTATCTATCTATCTATCTATCTATCTATTTATCTATCTCTACCATGAGGTCCCAATGAGAAGACGGCCATCTATGAACCAGAAAGCAGACTCCCACAAGGAACCAGGTGGGCCAGTGCCTTGATCCTAGACTTCCAGAATCTGTAACTGTGCGAAACAGATGTCTATCATTTAAGCCACTCAGTCTCTGATACTCCCTTACGATTGCTTGAGCAGGCTAAGGCAATCATGTTGAATAGGATTTGTATGGGCTTTTACTATTTTGTGACTGAATTAAATAAAACACACATTTTAAAGAGTATGTATTTGGCAATAGATGTACGTCTATAGTCTAGCAGCCAGGCAGTCATACTAAGCCTAGTGCAGCAGCTAGTACCATTGGAGGAGACACCCCTGAATGTATGACTTATGCCTGCCAGTTGTGAGGACAAACAGGTCATGTGGGGAAGCACACAGTATGTCACTTGTCCCTCACTCTTCCTCCTCCCTTTCCGTCCCCTCCTCCAGGGGCTGTGTTGGGACTTCCCAGGGACCCTGGGGTAGAAGAGTAAGGGTTGCTCCAGGGCCCCGACGCTCACCAGATACTGGGGACAATGTGATGACAAGTCATTTCTTGTTGAGTCAGAGGGAGTTCAAAGTGTCATAGCTTGAGTACTTAAAGTTATGAACTTATTTATAATCAAAGACTGGTGAGACCTGAGTGTATCAATTAGAAGTAAAATTAAGATATATTTACCTTAGGGGATTGCTATGAGTTGTCAATCAGATAACATTTGTACAATTTGGACAGGCTCAGTGTAGGGCTCAAAATGGTAGGTACCTTAAAGCTCGTTTCTCCTAGAAAACCTTCTGAGGAGACACGATGAATGGAGAACAGTCACCTGAAGGTTCTTTCTCTGTCACAAGAGGGGCAAATCCCCAAATGCCTCCTATCAGCCCATGGAGGATTGCTCTCGAGTGGTCAGTGTGGTCTTTTACCAGCTCAGAACACTAGGGCAACACTGAGACTTAAAGCATCTCACTCCTGACCAGATGTCAACAGAATAGCAAAAAAGTTTACAAAGAAAATATCTATGACAAGATTTGTATTGGTTATTAAATTTCATAGCTTATGACTTTTGTCAGTCAAAAAATCTTCATAAAATACCTAACAAATATTTCATTTTTGGGCAGTGATGCATGTATGAAAAGTAACATGTTGTTCTTTCATTGTGCCTGTGGTACGTAGGAAAAGAGGACTTCACAAACCAGCGTGCATGTGCTACAGACACAGAGATGAATCTCCTCCAGGGAAATGAAGCAAAACTAGTGGCCATCAACTAATATAGCTGGAGCAGTTTTTCTTAGTCCTACAGAGGAGGGACATTTAAGATCTGGCACAATACCCAAGGTAAACACTCAAAGGAAAGTTGTTCATTATATCACGTCTTTATTTTTTAGCAGATAATATATTACTATTGAATTATGTGAAGAGCGAAGCAGAAATGTTACCAGACATGGATATCTTGACTGAGTTATGAACATAGAATCGCAGTGTGGGATATATAGAAAGAGGAGCATATTGTTGGCGTTGAAATCAGGCACTGGTTATTTTCAAAGCCATAAATATGGATACGGGAGAACGGAAGCCACACATACACATACACACACACACACACACACACACACACACACACGGGGCAGGGGGAGAGAGAGAGAGAGAGAGAAGTTTCAAATGGGACCAGATAAGCAAATAATGGCCTCATTATCTGTACTGCACATAGGAGGGACACTTTCCCTTTTTCACATGGCTTTTCCCAGCCCGTCTCGCCTTTGAGATATGATGATTCTCCGAACCCCGCTACAAAAACAGGGCAACCCACTGACGATGACAGGAGCCAGGGGTTTCTGGGAGCTCAGTTTCTTTTCCCCATCTGAGGTTCACTTTCTTGTTTCCTTGTGTGACATGCAGTTTTAGAGCTCCAGGTCAAAGGCACATTTTCAGCCATATCTACATACATTCCATGCATTTTAGAATCTGTACATACAATCTGAACATCCCAGAAATGGCAATGACAGCAATGATTCAGGTTATTCTCCAAAACCAAAGGTCAAAGGCCACTTGGCCAGCTCAGCACCTGACCAGCTCAGCACCTGACCAGCAGCCCCAGAAAGCAGCCCTTTCTTTCCTCTCTTCCTCTGTCCCTTCTCCTCTCTCTCCCCATCCCCCTTTCTTTCCTTCTGTCCCTCCTTCCAAAAATATTCTCATCCCAACTTTGGGAGCTGGAACACAGCCTGAGAGAAGTCAGTCACCTTGTCTTAGCAGTAACATAAGGTTGCCAGCATCTAGGACCTAATAACCTAAGAGTCTCATTCTAGCTCCTCCTAAAGTTAGAAAAAAGAAGAAGAAGAAAAATCAAAAGTGCTCAAAAGAGGTTGGAAAGTGTGATCCCTTTGTTCTCACTAATAGAAACTGGAAGTTTTAGTGTCTCCCACTCCCTTCTAAACGTAGGCTCCTCCTCCCCACTGCCTTCTTCCTTTTCTCTCCCCTCCCCTTTCTTTCTCTGATCTTCCTTTTCCTAAGGTGCACAGTTGCTGAAACCTCAAATCCCCGTGTTTCCTCCAGGTTTCCTTCACCTTGTAAATAAACAGCATCAATATTTTTTTTGTTTGTTTTTTTACAGAGAGAAACCTGCTTTAAGATCTGGCAAAAAGCAAGCACTAAAAAGAGGAATGTCTAAAGGATGTAGCAAACTCATTCTTGGGAGGCTTGCTTCTATGTCCCTCTAAACTCTAAGCCTAGTGAAATGTTCTCACCAGTTTCTATTAGGAAATGTTGGAGCTATTTGCTTGGGCAGAAGTCAACAGCCAAGTAGTCATTACTGCTTGAATTCCTACAAGAAGTCTTAACCTCTAAACCATACAAATCTAGCAAAAGACTTCAGCATCAGTCAGTAATTTCATGACGTGATAGTAAATAAGAGTAAGTAAATTTACTTCAATAGTAAATGATGGAGTAAATTAACTCCATTACAAAAGATCCACAAAGCAATTCCAAATCAGTGAAGGTGCTAATTGTCCTTCTCCGTGGGTACAGCAGTCCCTACTGGTCTCAGTCTGACACATATACTTTTGTACTTTTGTGCTGTTTGTCTCAGAAATTCCCTCAGGGACAGTGAATTGGGTCTTTGTTTAATTCTCTGTGAAGACTGGTACACTCCCAATATTTCTCAAAGGTGATCAGTTAGATGGTAGAATAAACATGACTGCTGGGTTCAAGATGGTGCGAGGAAAAAATTCATGCCTGCTCCTTGTTTATCAAATGTTGTCACTGCAGTCAGTAATAACCGCGCCCCAAATGAAACGCACCTGTTCCTCTTGAGTGGCAGTATTGCTTCCGGGTACACAGCGAAGGGAGGAGGTTGCCATTCAGATTCGGAACTGGTTCTGATTCACTAAATGCCAGAACTGAGAAGCCTCAACCCCCTCGTTTGTTAAATAGGCATGTGTGGTGGACAGAGTGACTCCTCACAGATGTCCACGTCCTAACCCAGAAACCTGTGGCTTTATAAGGAAAAGGATAAAGATTAAAGAGCATAGAGAGAAAGACAAAAGTTATTGAGCTGAGTGATTTATTTACTGGAATGCCCACAACAAGATTGGGCAGTGGGCTCCCTGAACTCAGAGAGGTTAAGTAACCCACTCACCATCACACAGCTAGGTAGATATAAATCCACATTTAAATCCTTGTTTGTCAGAATTAAAAGCCTGTGATTTTTCTAACATTTCTTTAGATTTTATAATAAAAAATAAAGCAAAATTTCTATCTTGAAACATCTGTTTGTTTTAAGAACAATGTATCTTCATTATCAAACAATCATTCTGTGTGAAATCCTCTCTCAAGTTCACAGTACAGTGATTCGGTGACTGCCCCTTTGCCAGCTCTGCAGGGCAAGTAACAGTGGTAGTGGTAATAGCAATAACAGTTCATCTATTATATTTATTTATTTTTTATAGATTTTTTACAGGATTTTATGTTTTAGACAGAGGGGAAGGAGGGAGAAAGAAGGGGAGAGAAACATCAATGTGCAGTTGCCTCTCATGTACCCCCTACTGGGGACCTGGCCCGCAACCCAGGTGTGTGTCCTGAGTGGGGAAGCAAACTGGCGACCCTTTGGTTCACAGGGTGAAGCTCAGGCCACTGAGCTACACCAGCTGGGGCTCATCTAGTATACTTATGAAGCACTTCTACAACTTACAAAGCACTTAAAAAAACTATATATATCTATCTTGATCCTTCCGGAAGTGCCACGGAAGGTGAGATTTACTATTCCCTTCTGCTGATGAGAACTCCAAGGATCATGCCATGTTGCCCAAGATGCATATCTAAATGACAGAACAGAAAGCCGCCTCCTGGTTCAGAATTTCACTCCATGTTCATTATATGAGTTTTTGTGTGTATCCTTCCCCTCATGACCTGAAAGTGATTTGCAAACTCCTTCCGTGCAGGAACTTGGCTGTGGTCAGCAGGCAAGTAAGCATTTAGGCAAATGAGTCCGGAAACCCTGTGCTGAGCTTGGGAGTTATTTTGAGGTCAAAAGCCATTCCTTTTTAAACTGCACGGGAGGTTCCACAGAAGGCTTAGAGATTGCTTCCACGGGGTTTGGAGCACCGTTTTGCTGAAGGTCATTGTGTTCCGCAGCCTGCTTAAAACTCTGTATTTTGTGTACTAGCAAATACACACTTATGATAGGCTCTTACATTTTATTTTTAGTTACAGCGGTGTAAAAAATAAACCACATTTCTCTTTGAAGTTCTTTTGTACAAACACAGTGGTTTCTCTTCTCTCTCCAAGTTTGGTAGCCTGTGTTCATTTATTTCCAGGAATTTTTCTTTACACAATATAAATTCATTCTCACAGCCTGGAGATAATTTCACAGCAACCAGTTGCCTTCCTTTGGAATTATTTACCATCCTCTGTCCTCCCTGAGGACATGCATAATTAGTCAAATAAGTGCACTTAGTACCCCCTCGCTTTTCATGTAAGTTTACATGCTTTTCTAAAATGTGTATAAATTATTTAAAGGACCCCTAATTTTGCATTTATTTGTTTATGAATTTAAGTGTTATTGTGTGGTCCTACCGATGTTTCTTGTACATTTAAATATTCATTTTTTAAAAACCATTATTTTGACATTCAAAACTCATTGAATTTTGTACTTGGTTTTATTTTGAAAAAATGCTGACATTTCTAGTTTCCTCCTGCCCCTCTACTTACATGCTATCCATTCATGAATATAAAGGATCTGATTTTTGAGCATTTTTATTGCTAGAAATTTTGAATGAATTGATGCTTAAAATGGTAGAATGAAACAAATGATTTTCTCCTATGCATACATACACATTTTAACCAGTCACAGTAATGATATACTGTTAGTGGAGTATTTTAAAAGCAAACTACTGTACTTCATTCTAATACAGACACTTTTTCACACTTTATCATTTCTGAAATTGAGATATGTCTTATAATCAATGTGGTCAGAAAGCATTCATTAACAGTGTTTTTCTTCCTTGGTGGTATGATAGATATAAAATAATGCTGCTTTATCAGTGTGGTAGCATCTTAGATTTGAGTAAATACAATAAGTACTGAGACTGTTCTACATGTTGGACAGATTATCTCATGTAATCCGCTAAGCAATCCCATGACAGGCACAATTCTCCACATTTCACAGAAGAAGGAAATAGTGAAGAAACCGGCCCCCATAGCCTGTCAGCTACACCATGGTCTGTGGCATGCTGATAACCAACTAGCTGGGGTGGCGGGTGGCTTCAATTTGTAGCATTTGCTAATTTCCAATGTGTAAATACTGTCAGTGTGGCCAGCTACAAAGTACCCACACGAAGTCACGTAGAATCAGAAAGATCTGTACCATCACATGAAACATCAATACCAGTTAGACATCACCCGTAGAAAATACAGCATAGCATAGAACCCCACTTAGAAGACCCCCTTAGCCTCTTTTTCCTACCTTGAACCATGCCCAAGTCCCAGTAGCTTAATTTAGGCCTGGTTATACCTGAATCCTGTTTTACACCTCTTATTTCCAGTTATGTGAACCAGTCAGTAAATCCACCCCTTTTTTTCTTAAATTAGCTCAAATTTGGTTTCTATCACTTGCAATCAAGAATACCGATGGATACTGCAGAAACTTACAAGAGGTGCTGAGAAGCATGTTTAAACTTTGAAAATTGTGAGTAGTCACAAGTGTATGATTTTAATCCCGCAGGTGATATGGTCAGTGTATTTGACTTTCTCTAGTTGGTTCTGAGTTGGAAGCAGGGTTGAAAAGTAGGGAATGTGGCTGTCATTGACCAAGTCCTGACTATTCTGGGCTGTTTGCCACAGAGGTTGTGGTTTGGCTTCTTGAACTGATTGTGGTTCAGGATATATTGTCATATTGTGGTCCCTCGCCTTTATCTATTTCTATATCCAGTCTTTCAGGCCCTCTGTTGGTCATTCTCTCATTTTTGAGAAGTTAACCATCTCAGGGAATGCTTGAGATCTAGGTCTTTACCTGTGGGGATTACCCAGCTGTCTCCATAGCCAAGTATATTAAGAGATTGTCTTGATGTTTTGTTGGACCATCCTGATGATCATCCAGCAGGAGTGTGACTGAGCAGATGCAATGAAAACTCTGGAGAGAATACAGTGCACCAATGTCACGACCACTATGATATTACCTGTAAGGTACTTCAAAACCAGGAACCCCAATTGCCCAATCCAGGACAAGAAAATAAATCCCATTAATCATCAGAGATGCAAATTAAAACCACAATGAGATATCACCTCACACCTGTCGGAATGGCTATCATCAATAAATCAATGGACAAGTGCTGGCGAGGATGTGAAGAAAAGGGAACCCTAGTGCACTGTTGGTGGGAATGCAGACTGGTGCAGCCACTGTGGAAACAGTTTAGAGATACCTCAAAAAATTAAAAATGGAACTACCATTTTACCCAATAACCCCACTGCTGGAAATATATCCTAAGAATCTAAAAATGCCAATATGAAAGAATATATGCACCCCTATGTTTATAGAAGCATTATTTACAATAACCAAAAACTGAAAGCAGCCCAAGTGCCCATCAGCAGATGAGTGGATTAAAAAGCTGTAGTACATTTACACAATGGAATACTACAGGGCCGTAAAAAAGAAGGCAATCTTACTTTTTGCTACAGCATGGGTGGACCTGGAGTCTATTATGCTAAGTGAAATAAGCCAGTCAGTAAAAGACAAATACCGTATAGTCTCACTTATATGTGGAATCTAACGAACAAAATAAACTAACAAACAAAATAGAAACAGGGGCATGGATATATGGAACAGTCTGACAACTGTCAGACAGAGGGAGTGGGAGGAACTGGATAAAAGAAGGTGAAGGGATTAGCCAAAGAACATATATGCATGACCCATGGTCATGGACAAGGGTGTGGTGATGGCCTGAGGGAGAGGGGTAGTGAAGGCCGGGTGGAGGGTGGCAAAGGGGGAAAAAGTGGGGACAGCTATAAAACTATAATAGCATAATCAATAAAATAATAAAGAAAAAAATCCCATAGGCCTTGAGGATCAATCTTAGAAAGCCAAGCAATTCTCTTCCTTCAGATAAGGCATAGTGTGTTTATCTAGCCTGCTTTCTTGGTCCAAGTAAAGCAAGTAGGATTAGCAACGATACAAATGCCCCTATGACCAGACAGTCCTGCTACTGTTTGTCTGTGACTGATCTGCATTCCATCATGGGCAGAGTGGTCTTGTTAATAACTTCTACCAGAGTTGGTGAAATGTTTCTTACAGTCCTTTTTATTTTTACAATTTCCACCATTGGAAATATTGCTCTGGTTTGTCACCTTGGCAATGTGCCGGTAATTCCCCAAGAGAGAGCACCTGGATAACCAAGCGTGACCATGTTTCAGAGCTTGAGTCTGAGCTAGAATTTCCAGCCTTGGTGATTTCTAGAATTTGGAGAGTCTTTGCTCCAGACAAGTCTTGGAACACTACGGTGGGTGGTGTGCTGCTGTGATACTTACCGTAAGGCACATAGGATCAGGCGTCCTTCCCACAATGATTTGATCTGAAGTTTGGCCATTGGGAGGGCACCAGAGTGGTGGGTTAGGTAGGAAGTGTTTGCTTGTGGGGGTGTTTCCTGAATGAAGCTGGGTCAGTGCATTGATTCATCCTTGGAGCTGTTTTGCCGTCATGGTGTGGGAGAAAGCTCTCTGAGCTGAAAGGGAGATCTTTGGTCTGACATTTAAGGGGTACGTGATTTTGAGTAAGTTTCTTAATATCTTTGTGTCTCAATGTCCTCATTTACAAGATGCCATTCTGTTGCTCCAAGGTTGTGGGGAAAGTCAGAGTAGTGTTAATGTACTCTTATATTGATTTTATCTTCATTAAAATACCAGTGTTGACTATAATGAAGTATGAATTGGAGAAAATAGCCTAATTTCTTTTTCAGTGCAGCAATGAAAACTTAAAAGAAATTGTTGAGACCCATAGGAAGTATTTTCCAGAAAATTCACCCACAGGCCAAGAAGTGGGACTCATGAGTCTCTTGACTAATGGGGAATCCTCAAGCAGTTTAATTAGTGGGGACTCAAGAGAGAATATTTTTCTGTCCTGTGTCATAAGTACCAGCTCTCTGGTAGGTGATTTCACATCCACATCTAATGGTTTACTCCAGAAGCCTCTGCTTCTTGAATTTTCCCTGGGGAGGAGGTCAGAGACAAGATAAGTGAGGGAAGGAGAGAGTCTCTTCAATGATCCAGCATTTTAATTTTGGTACATTTGTGGAGGAAGGGCACTCATCCTATTGTGTATCTTCGGTTTTACGGCAGATCCATGACATGGCTCCCTCCCTTCCTTCCTTCCTTCCTTCCTTCCTTCCTTCCTTCCTTCCTTCCTTCCTTCCTTCCTTCCTTCCTTCCCCCTCCTTCTGTTCCTCCTCTTCCTCCTCCTGTTACTCCTCCCCCCCGCCTTTCTTCTCTCTCTCTCTCTCTCTCTTTCTCTCTGCCTGTCTGTCTGCCTGTCTGTCTCTCTCTCGGAACTAAGCTTAAAATACACCATGAGTGAATTCCTCTTTGGAGCTTCTTTCAAAATATTTTAGACAACATCATAGAATATCATTACGATGTCATTAGGAGTTTATTTTTGGCCTTTTGAGGAAGGCTCTGGGTCAAGAACCTATTATATGGGCAGTGAAACATTTTTCTTAAACTTTCTTAAACTTTCTAAAATTTCATTGAAAGGTAGGTTTAGTTTTTATTTCCTTGCTTGACACTTCTTAGTTCTACTCTGATTCACAGTAATAATTTATAATATATATAGAAAAGCTCAAGAAATTTATAGAACATGATTGAGAAGATGCTAAGTGGTACCACCCACTCAGTTCCTAAGACCTGGGAGTGTTAGCTGATGGCTGTCTGCCGTGTTCCTTTTGGAGAATTGCCCTCAGTGGGAAAAAGCCACCTTACCCAAGATTATTACTTGAGGGCAGCTACTTCTTAGGGTGGGTCAGCATAGAGTAGAAGGCAGGGCCACTTGCTTCAATTTGGGACAACCCTGAAGGGACATCCCAGCTCCAGAGCTCCTGGAGGGAAGGTATGATTCCTTTGCCGTGACTGCACCAAAGGTCACTCTTCCCGGTTTCATTTTGCTTGCTTCCATTTCCACAGGTTTGATCCCCAATGAACTTGCTGCACACAAATCTCCGGCTCAAAGTTCTTTTCCCAGGGAATCTGGCTGTAATAATGACCAAAATATTTTGCATAGGCGAAGTACATTATTCGAGTTTTCCCATTCCCTTCTTCAGAATTAAACATTTCTTAAATTCATGTCCTCAGTGGAAGAAAAACCCCCACTTATTTCATTAAAGAAACTTTGAAGTTGTACCCCATCAAGGACTGCCCTCAGAAAAGATGACTTGCTAAGATAGTTATAACATTTAGTATCTTCCTCAAACTTGTTCAACTCCCATGATGAAATCTGAGAAACATAGAATTCAAAGTGGCTTAAAATAAAATACAAGGAAGATTAAGTGGTCTATGGCTTTCTTAACAAAATCAATAATGTGAGTCACTTTCTGTCACTGTTTAGGGACCCACATGTATAACTTCCATGAGTATGAAGTGCTCTTTCCTGCCAATACCCATATTTACACATTTTCCAAGTTGTTTATTTCACATTCACATTCTTTCCCATAGCTGAGATAATGAAAGGCTGTAATATTTTCTTTAGCAATTAAATGTTAATTACCTGACATTAAATCAGTATTTCTCCAAAAGTGGTTTTTGATTTCTTGGACCTCCTAACTCTGGATTACGGTAACTTTTTCAAAATTGTGATATCATCTGCTTTCAGTTGTTTGACTAATCAGAGAGCCAGAGCTGCCTGTAGAAGCAGATAGGGTTGACAATCAGCAAATAAAAATACAGGAACCCATTAAGAATTTCCAATAAACAATGGATACTTTTTTAGTAAAAGTGTGTTGCAAATATTGCAGGGCTATACCGACACTAAAAAATTACTTGTTATTCATCTAAAACTCAAATTGAAGTGGGTGTCCTGTATCTCATCTGGTCATCCCAGCCCCAGGCTCCTGGGTGCCCCTGGGTAGGGCCTCAGGTTTTAGAGACTACCTGCTAGCACCTATCCTTTGGAAGAGCAGTACTTGGTGCCAAATGGTCACGCCCACCCATTCCTATGCCCTCTTTAAAGACCATGCACTGAGTTCCTGCAACTTACCCCAAAATCTCCCTCCTAAACTGTCCTGGATGTGTTTCTTGGATCTTCGTTTTGGCCTTTTCCCTAGGAGAGCGCTTTTGAGTGCAACCTTAGGCTGATATCTGGCCAACGGATGACTGATAGAAAAGGGTGGCAGGAGATGTGGTATGTGGCTGAGGTACCGCCACAGAGCATGCCAGGCCCTACGGATGTAGGACAGAGCCCAAGGTGAAAGGACAGAGATGGACAGGTAAGGCAGGGCCTGAGTTTGAACCCTTGCCTTGGGCCCCACAATGTGAGGGGTGAGCCGTCTCCACATTCTGTGTGCTTTCTGCAGGCTCTCAGGAGCTGGGTACACTGGGAGCAAAGTGCAGGGGTTTCCACTTACAATTTACAACTAGATTTTCAATCTAGCCCCTTGAATATTTTCATGTTTCAGTTCACCTGCTTTGGGGGGAATTTCCTCGGTGACATTTCACCAACAAATGGGCCTTTGAAAAAAGAACCTTAAAAAAGAGTCTACATCACCATGAGCAGCGAGAACACTACGAAGTAAATCTAGTGTGCTGAGCCTTGAAGGGATGGTTCAGCTAAGTGCACCCCGGGGCTCTGTGTAAATGCTGGCTGTTCTCCAGAGATTCCCCCGAGTGTGAAAACACCAGCTCTGTTCATTTCAGAGGGAACACAGCCTGAGTTGTTCATGTGGTTTCTGTTTGCCAGGAAAAAATTCAGTAGAAGGAAGACACAAAAGCAGGCTTTTGTGGAAATATGATGTATTGGACTGTTTATGGTGTGGACAGTGCTTATTTAACCTCATAGCGAAAATAAGTTAATATTTACTTAAGGCTCGGGACTGCATGAACACACCTGTGTTGGTACATGACAAGAAGGGATTTTTTTAAAAAATGACATGATAGAATTGCATTTGATTCCATGTAGCAGGAAGCCAACTAGGGTAACTTCAAAATGTTAGGTGTCTATTTCCTCCTGATGCCCTGGAAGACCCAGCTTCTTTCTGCCTGTCTCCTCTGTCATCCTTGGCTTGGCTTTCTCCCTCTTCTAGCGAAGTGGCTGCTACCTTTCTAGGAAAGAAGGGGATGGGAGAAGGGCAAAATAATGTTGTCAAGCCTGTTTTCTTAAATGATTTCTTGGAGGTTCCAACTAGCAAACTTTGCTCATATTACCCTGACCGTTAATGTGTCAGAGAGCCAACGGCAGCTGCAAGGGAGGCTGAAGTGGCCAGTGTTTCAGTTGGACACTCTGTTTCCCCTAACAACATTTGGGCTCACTTGGAAAGGGCAATGGGAAAGCAAGATATTGGGTAGGTTATTAGCCTTTTCTGGCACAGGTGTGAACAAGCATATACATTCTTTAAAATACAAGGCATTTTTCCATCCAACATACATAATAGTCAAATCCATCACTATGCAGCAAGTTAAATAGATACGAATAGAATAAATAATATTTTCCAACCAACAGTCAATGCTATTTATTTGTCCACAAGTTGGTCTACAGATTGAGAGATGGTCTCTCCAGATGTTATATACAGTAGATCTGAGCAGTAGCTAGCCAAAAATTCTTTACATAATGGAATTTCCTGCCAATGCCAAAATTTACCTTACCATTACACTTAACAAATAAGTTTTAAAAAGTCTATTATTGCATACCTTCGCTACAAACACTGGATTGTTAGCAGATACAATATATCTCGTTTTAAAATGCAACCCTGAAAGATAAACTTAACAATATTTTACAATGCATGGTAGAATAAAAGGGATGAAACATGACCAAAATGATCCTTGACCCGCTGGAGCTTGTAAGCTACGAAGCTATAACCTAGTAGGACGTCAGGCTGGTGGGGGGTGAGTGCCAGGCTGAGTGGCACCAGGCAGGAGGCAGGTGCAGTGGGAGCAGCAGGAATCCGGACGGGACGTCTCCGTGTTTGCGTGGAGTGCAGAAGCACTGAGCCTTCAGCTGCCTATGATAACTAAAAAATACATGAGTAAGAGTATAGGGCGCCTGGTACTGTGCCACGCTGCCAGTGGAAGGCCAAGTCCAAGCCCAGAGTGGAATCTCCGGGTAACATTGTAGAAAGAAACTGCATCGCTTGCAGACTCACTTGGCTTATGAAATCAAGGTGCGATCTTAGAGTAACAAAGTGACTTCACGGAAGGTGAGTAACCACAAAACACACTTTGAAAACAGTTCTAATGGTAATAATTACAAGTCCTGTGTCAGTCTTCAAACTGTCCCTTGGTCAATGGATACGAAGTCTCAAAGTACATTTTCAACAGACCTCCGTTGATAATGACGCACTTTGGTTAATTTAATTCATTTCAAATATTTCATTAATTCATTTTAGAATGTTGTCCTTAATCCTGCACTCAAGACATTTTTTTTTAAAAAAACACTTTATTTTTAGAGAGGGGCAGGGAGGGAGAAAGGGAGAAAAACATCACTGTGTGGTTGCCTTTCGCGCCCCTCCCCCGCCCCCGCCCTTACTGGGGACTTGGCCTACAACCCAGGCATGTGCCCTAGACCGGGAATCAAACGGGCAGCCCGCTGGTTCACAGGCCCGGCGCTCAATCGCTGAGCCACACCAGCCAGGGCAAAACATTTCTTATTACATGAAAAATTTTTCTAATTTGTCACTCAAAACTGTGCGCTTCCTGTGAAATCTCGAGATTCTGTGTCATTTTCGCCTATTGGGACCTAGCTGGTGAAGATAGCATGGGCTATTATTTCGGTCGGAGGGAAGAATACGAGAGGGAAAATGCATCCCTAAATATCCTTCATGTGCGTCCTTCTCAGTAGCACACCAGGGCAGGTGTTCAGGAGGCAGAGAAAGGCCATCGCCAAGGCCTCGGAGGAAACTTGAGGAAGAAATAACTTGAGGGTGGGACATGAACGCCACCCGGGTCCTCAAGCAGCCTCCAGGTCAGTTCCAAGGCCCCGCCGCCCTCTCACCGCCCCCCCTGCAGGGCTACGTGGCGGGCGCACCGGTCTGGTAGGCGGTCAGGTGGTTGGGTGGCGTCCGACGCCTCCTCCGGGGGCGGGGACTCGGCGGGAGTGGTGGCTGAGGCAAGGAGGAGCCGGTGGTGCGGTGGGAGAGCGGACGGGTGGCAGGCGGCACAGAACGCGAGGAGGCGGCGGCAGGCTGGCGACATGGAGCTTTGCGAGCCAGGTGAGGGCCAGGGTTGGGGGCGGGTGCGCAACCCAGGAGGTGCACAGCGTTGCCTTCGGCGCCCACACAGCGGTAGCAGCTCAGCGGTCCTATCTTGCTTCCTGGTGTGGCGGGGATGGAGGGAGGGCGCTGGCACCCGGCACGGACCGATGACAGAGAAGGTTCTGGGAGGCGGCGACGGGCGGGCTGCGATGTTGGTGCGCTTTGGGTGGAAGGCAGCGCGGATCCAGTGCCTCGGAGCTGGTTTTTATCACTGATGGAAACTGAGGCACTGGGAACAGGTCCTTTCGCCCCTCAAAATGGGAACATGAACCCCCTTCTCCATGTTAAGACTCTCTGCCCTCTCCTCGTTAACATAGGATTTTGGTGGCCTTTGACCTCATGGTTGTGGTTTGGAAGCAGATATTTAACATGCGAGGTGTCCCCAACTGTGGAGTGGTGTCTGTGGGTTTATCAGAGGGAGTGGGGGTAAGGGGGAAGGCAGCTTTTCAGAGTAAGGGTCTTCTTTTACCCATCAAGGTGAAACCCCGCCACAGAAAACCTAGTCTAATTACTACAGCTATGGACGCACATAGTTCTGAAAACAGTATGTCAGTTGCAAGCGCTTCCAATGGAATCATTGTTTAAGAGATGTGGGATTGTAAGGTAAGGTTTTCAGATTTCAATATTGCTATGTCCTAGAGATCTTTGCCCATAATAACCCGATAACTGTAACAGATGCGCAGCACATTTTTAAAAAGATACATAAATGCTAAAAAATACAAAAGGGAATGAATGATAAGGTCAGTTGTTGAAAGTGGGGGTAAGAATGACTGCTGTTTTGAGTCCCAACACAAGTTTTCATTTGTTGCTTCTTACCTTCTAGTACTTACCTTCATGTAAATGTGTTTTTATGTGAATAAAACCATATTCCGTATATACAGTTTTGTATTTTACTCTTGAGAAGTTGTAAGCTAGATTCTTTGGAACCTTCCAGCCCTTGCTTTCTCGCTGCCCATCAAATTAGTCTCACACTTATCATCTGAGTGCTTACAATATGTAATATATGCACATGTAATACTTTATATATGTATATATACACATGTATTGTCTACATTTTAAACTTCTTAAGGTGAGAAACATGTACTTCATCTTTGTCCACAGCTGGGTAACATGGTGATTTGCACATAGTGGACATTCAAATGTTTAAGCCAGACAGCTCATCACAGGTCTTATATGTATATTATTAGGAGAAGGCCAGGACCACCATGTGAGCCAGCACTGTTCTGTCTAATTTTTCATGAGGAAAATGAGAGTGTCAAACATATGAACACACACATTTGTACATGTCTTCCATTGTCATATTTAATGCAATGATGTTTTTACAATGACTATGTTTGCTACTTGTCAATAGCTGACTTAGGTGAGTAGAGTGACTAATTTTATTAGGTTTTGTATTCTTGCATGGCTGGTTGGGGTCAGTCATTAGCGCCTCTGCCATATTCCAGCTGGCTAATGCATTTTGTATGGTTTTTGTAGGACTAGTTTGTGTGTATGTGTCTAAGACATATTGTAGAAATTCTTTGGCTTATAAGAGGATCCTTTTTCTGTCTCTAATTTTCAGAGTTTTCTCTGATGAAGATATTAATCAGCCATGTTTGTTAGTCCTTGTTTTTAATTGTTATTCCTCGAGGGCAATGGATCCATCCTCTTAAAGTGGAGAGCCTGGAGACTGGCCTTGGAATGACACATGAGTCACCTGCCTTGGGAAGGTCAGAGGGCCCCCTGCGCAGCTGTGCTGGGTGACAACCACGTGGCCTGGCCTCACACTTCTGGTTCTACCTGCCTGTCTCTTTTGCCTTTTCTTCTTTATGTTTCCATGGCATGCAGTAGGTGCTCACAAAGGTCTGCGGACTGCCTATAATGGAAAGGAAGATACCCAGGAGCACCTTCCAGCTGTCGGAACCATTGTTGACTCTACAGTTGGACTTTTGCTTCCTACTTCCTCCTGTCTTTTTTCCTCTATAATTTAAAGAAGCAGAACTCTGTGGTTAGGTGGAGAAAGTTGCTGATGAGGCTGTGCTGGGCTTGCAGGGTAAGTTGCATGTGAGGTTTTTGAGCTAGTGGAGTGAATTGCTCAGTCTTCAGTGACACCATGAGATGCCTGGAGGAACCCGGGATTGTAAACCTGCATGTTCCCTTGCAAATAATGTTGGCTGAAATAAGGCTTATAAACTCTGCTTAGCTCTTGAGTTGTGATTTTTTTTTTTTGCAGGGTTTTTAAAACTAATCAGAACATTTGAGGATTTGTTTAACTTGCTTTTTTTGTTTTAAATCTTCACTTGAGGATATGTTTATTGATTTTAGAGAGGAAGTTGTGGAGAGGGAGGGAGAGAAGGAAGGAAGGAAGGAAGGAAGGAAGGAAGGAAGGAAGGAAGGAAGGAAGGAAGGAAGGAAGGAAGGAAGAGAGAGAGAGAGAGGGAGATAGGAAGATGTGAAAGAGCAACATCGGTTGGTTGCGTCTCATACTTACCCCTACACGGGGTTGAAACCACAACCTAGGTATGTGCCCTGACCTGGGATCAAACCTGCAACCTTTTGGTATACGGGACAACTAAGCTATCTGACCAGGGCTGTTTAACTTACTTTTTATTTAATATACGTGGACTTTCTAGAATTTGTCTGTCCCTTAAAAAAAAAAAACCCTCTAGATGCAAAATTAAATATTCTACCTCTTGTTCTAAATGCATTTCTCTATTGAAAATGCCTCTATACCTTCCTTCTTATATGAAGCTGTCCAGATGTATCCTTTGCAACCAGTTTTACTTAACAGAGCTGTAGAGTTTGGGAAACAAACAGTTTACTTTGTGTTTTTAATGAACACATTCTAATACTCCTCAGTATCAGGCTCAGGTTCTACTGGTTTCTCACCGTCTTCTGTACCAAGACTTTATCTAAAAGACTCTACTTATACTGAGAACTCCATCAGCATTCAATTGATGTAAAATATATCTTAACCTGCCGATGACTGTCAAGAATTTCAATGTGTTAAGCCTCACACAGCACATCTAATGTGTGTGGTATTTCTTGCTCCGTGCTAACTAGAACACACATTGTGTAAAAAAAAAAAACAACTTCCCGACTATCTTTTATGGGGCTGAATAAATGTTTATACTCTGTACTTTCTTACATTAGTAATAATCTGTAGTTTAGCACCATTATATGGAAGTGATAATTAACTAGCCACTAAGCATTTTATCTGTGTTTAAATTAGAACACACATGCAGACACTTTCAGGGGGAGAAGGAAGGCCCCCCTAAAAAATAGGAAGAGGGGAAGGCTGCAAGAGAACAGTGAGACAATAAAACATATTAAACAACTGTGATTTCAACATTGCAATTATGCCTTTGAGATAACAAAAATATGAGATGTTACTTATGTAAAAGTAAGAGATATGTGAAGGTGGCTGGATAACGATTTTGAAGGTCTGCTCACAAATCTTCGAGTGTAACCCACCCAGGTTCTTGGTTTCTTTGGTCAAGCCTCGCTTTCCATATGGTGCTGGTGTCTTTGTTCGCTTCCATTCACTTCCTGCATTTATTTTTATACCGAAGCCTGCCTGGCCCCGAGGGGAAAGCTGAGTGGTAGGAGGGGCTGTGTGAGTGGTTAGCAGGCTCTTTAAGCAGAATAATCCATGCACGCAATTTAAACAAATACCCTCACAGTTCAGAGCAAAAAAGAACACCCAAACCTCTGAACTTGTGTGCTACTGATCCTTTCGTTAGAGGTTAAGATTTGTTTCATTTTCCTTTTAGGGTTCATTATTTATGCTTTAATTTTTGACTGTTGTAAGGCTTCCTCCTGAGGCTCTCCTAAATTTTAATTAAACTGGGTGGGTACCACTATCTTAACAATGTATTTTTCTTAGACAATGTCCAAGGGATTTAACAGTTAGTGGAAGTTAAAAAGTGTTTGAGTTAAAAATACTTTTTTGGTAGGTGAGAATAGTTGTTTGTTTTAGAAAAATCAGAAAATATAGATGGAGAAAAAGAAAATAATATCACCTATAATCCTATAGTGAAAAATCACTGTTACTATATTGGTTTATAACCATTCGTATATCTAAACTTTTCAACAAATCACAAAATAGTCTCTTTTGAATATTTCATTTTATTGCATGCCTTAAAAAATACTCAGTATATTTTTAAAACACTTCTCCAACATCATTTTGACTAGTGTGACCAGGTGATTAATGCACATGACACAAAGTTTAAGATGTGACTAAAAGGTCGTAAAATGTAAATCTCCCTGCCATTGCTGTCTCTCCCTTGGGCTATGTCCCGTGGGTGGCAGTGCCACTATTGTTCCAGTCCCTTCTCTGTCTATCCAGAAGGAATCTCTGAATGTAGCTATACATACCCTTACATTTAAATACACATTTTCATATGTATATTTGTGTGGATATGTAAAGCTGACACAACTCATTTAGCATGAACTCCCTCCACTTAAACAGTGTATGTTTTAGAGATCATTCAGCATGATATGGAGAGTGGCTGCATTTTTAAAAGCTGTTCGTAGATGTGTATTTGTAGATGTATGATGTTACTGAGGGGAACCAAAGTTTGCCATCCCCAAATATGCCTTTTGGTATATTGATTTTAAGCTGGTTATTAAGAAAAGACTCAGAAAAAGCCTCTGACCCTCCTCCCTTTACCTGCCTAGAGGAATTCAAGGAGAAAAACCTGCTTAAAGGAAGGGAGCATCACCTTAGCATCATAATCTGAGCTAAATGTGGCAGAGGGGGGAAATTTAGCAGAGCTAAATTTGTGCCGCATTGTTTCTGGGTGGCCCAGCAAGAATTTGTTTACCACAGGTTTGCTCTTTCATTGTCTACCTGTAAGTTACCTCTTTCCCTTTTGAATTCGTAGACCCCTTCCCCCTTGTCCTTTGTCCAAAATGGCGTATAAGCCTCAATTGCCTAATGCAGTGTCTTTGGATCTCATATTCTCATGGCAGCCACACCTGTACATGTGTAATAAATGTTAGACTTTTTTTCCTGTCAGTCTGTCTCATGAGAACTTGATTAGCAGCCCAGCCAGAAGAATTTAGAAGGTGGCAGGAAAGTTATTTTTGTGCCCCGGCATTACATACCATGATGGGTAATATTTAACTTGTTCCCTATTGATGGACATTTAGGTTTCCCCTAATAATTTGACTCTTACAACAAAGCTACAGCAAATAAATTTTTATCCAAGCCATTCCATAAATGTGCCAGTTTGTCTATGGGAATAATTCTTAGAAGAATGTGAGCATTCAGTTCGACAGCATTAAATCCTGCTCCATAGAAGTGGTGCCAATGATACACCACCAGCGACGTGCCAAAGCTGTGCCCTCCGTTCTCCAGCCAGGGCTGTCACACTTTGCCATCTTTGCTTGTCTCATCGGGGAACAGGGGTTTCTCAGTATTCATTTCATTATGTATTTTTCTTAATATGAAGGTGGTTGTATTTCTTTTGAAAAGCCTAATATCTGTATTTCATTTTCTGTGAAATGTCTGTTCATAAACTTTGCCAGTTTTACTATTGTGTTATTAATCTTTTTCTTCTTGATTCTTGATTTGTAGATGTGGCCCTCTGTCCATGATATGAATTGCTAATATATTTTCCCCTAATTTATTGTTCCTTTTTTGACTTTATAGTATTTTTTTCCAAGCAGAAATACTAATTTATGGGTTTTTATTTTTAGCTTCTAGCTTTTGGCTCATTCCTAGAAATGTCATCCTTTGTGTGTATGTTTTTATGGTTTTATTTTTTACATTTAAATCTTTCATCCATCTAGCGTTTACTTTGATGAAGAATGTGAGGTGTCTGGAAGCATTATACGCCAGCGCCCGTTTCTTTCTGAAGTGTTTCTCAGAAGAGAGCAGGCTATGGCAGGAGCCGTGGGGAGGGAGCAGCGGGAAGTGCGTCTATACCAGAACATGGCTGCGTGTCTGTCCTCGTGTCTCAGACTAGTTTAGGGCAAAGGATGCTAGACTCGATGTTATATCTGGGTGGAAAATTCAGTGTCCTCATTTTCGGATATTTCTGAGATATTGAATAAGTCGCTAAATCTCTTCGAGGCTGAAGATATCTTACGTATTTGTGGGAATTAAGTAAAAATCTGTGACTAGCACTGGCACTCAATACATACTGATTATGAAATTGAATATTACCTATGCCTGTAAAATGCTAATTCCCAAATCAAATTAAACATTTCATTTCTTTAGAGACAAACACAAGCATACAATGAGGCCACTACAGTGGAGTGGGCATTGTAAGGCTGTGTGCCCACGACTGAGAAGGAAGTGAGCAGCTCAGGCTGGGTCCTTAGAAAAGGAATCTGAAAGTGGATGACCTTTGAACTAAGACTTGCAGGCTAAGCAGGAAATTTTTGGAAGAGAAGGGTGAGAAAGGGAATTGGGGGTTAGATCTGGAATGGGAGGGGGTCTGAGGACAAAGGCCAGTAGTGAAGGGCTTTCAGGCTGGAACTGGGATGGAATCTAGGAAAAGAAGAGCAGATGTGGGGAGGGAGGTACTGAGCTTAGTTTGGGGTATGTCACATTTGAGCCCTCTTTTGGTTATCCAGAGCTGCATAACAAACTGCCGCAAAACCTAGTGGTTTAAAACAGCAGCATGAATTCCACAGATCTGTAATGTGGCAGGACTCGGTGGGGACAGCTTGTCTTTTCTCCCCTCAGTCTCAGCTGGGACTGCCTGAAGCCTGAGGCTGGGATCGTCCAAAGAACCATCCGAGTCAGCTGTTCTGGGAAGATGTGGACAGCTGGAGCTCGGGCACCTGTCTGTCCCACTTGGTCTCCAACCTAAACAGCTGCTCTGTTTGCTGATGACTGTTTGCTTGCCTGCGTTGAATGTTGTTTTTTGCTGGTGACCGTGCTGTTGACACCAGCAGCATGCCACTCAGGACATTAACTCAGGGTTCCCAAGATGTGAGTCCTAAGAGAGAGTCAGAGGGGAAGCTGTGCGCCTTTTTATGACCTAGTCTTGAAGTCATGTGGTGTCATAAAGGCCAGCCCATATTCAAGAAGAGGGGACTTAGACTCCACTTTTGATGGGAAGGGTGTCAACAAGTGTGTATACATGCTTTCAAGCCACTACCAGGTCCTTGTGGGATGTCCAAGTACATAGGAGTGAAACTTGGGTCTCTAAATGGCCCTGGGCAGGATGTCACAGTTTGGGAGACCTTAGCAAACCTGATATGTGAAGCTATTAAGTTGATGGATGGCCCAGGAAAAAAGTGGAGCAAAGAGAGGACAGATCATGGAGTGTGGACATTTCAGGGCAGGGAGTGGAAGGTGTGAGCCCGGAAATAGGGAGTTCGACTCTCAAAGGCCGGGAGAGGACAAGCAGATTGAGGAGGAGTATAGCTACTGGCCTTAGTGATGAGGACAGTCATGGATAGTGCCGAGAGAGTCAAGCCCCATGGACTGGGGTGGGGGTGCAGAGAAGGGGTGAGCGGGTCTGTGGATTGGGGCCCCTGGGCATGGTAAAGGAGGCAATGCCAAAGGCCACACTGCTCTTTCCAGAAGCCGAGTGCTGTTTGAAAGGGACTTCTGGGTTAAGTGATAGCGATTTGCTTGCCTGCGTTTGACATTTGTGTTTGTTTATAAAATAAGCGGAGAAAGTAGAGGCAAGGTGGAGTAACAGGGTTTACTATTCTTAGAGTATATGTCACTGATTTTAGTGAAGATGCTTTTAATGCAAAATGTTATTTGAATAGTCATATCTAGAGATTGACCTTCAGGAACTCTCTAAGCAAATTCACTTTAATGTGTAAGAGCCTTGCAGACAGTAAGTGCTTATTAAATATTAGTGGAATGAAAGTATTATACTTTCCCTGGCTGAAGCAATTTAGCCGAGAGGTGACATCTGAGCCAATTCCTAGCAATGCCGTGATTGTTCCCATGCCAGTGATCTCAGGGCAGACGTGAGGTTGTGAAGGGTCACTTTGGCTGTGGAGCGTCTTGGCTGTGCGATTGACTCGTGCAGTGTCTGTATTTGTCCCAGGTGATCTTGGGAAATAATTTTCATTCTGGGGTGGCAGTTGTCCAGTGGAGAGTCAGTCAGCTGTTTTCCTGAGGTGGTTGTTGAAAGAGAAGCCGACTTCCCCCGGCCCGCTCTGCTGATTTTGACGTGGTTGCTGCTGTTCCTTGCTTCTGGTGTAAAGGAGGATAGCGCAACAGATTCCTTCTGTTGAGGGGCCTTATTTTTCCCAGAGTTACAGCCCCTTCCCCAGTTTTCTTCCTCTTTTCAGCTCCTGCAAAGGACTCCAGGCCTGGGGGTCCTGCCACCCTGCCATTGGCCTCTACCTGGGCTGCAGTCACTGCACGTAAGGGTCCGATGTCATCTCCTACCCTGGTTATCCTGTTTGTCATGGTGACTGTGGATTTTACATGTGAAAAACAGTGAGTGCTGATGAAACAGCCAACTTTTCTGAGTGCACTAGACAACTTTGATAATTCCCTAAAATCCAGAGTGACGAGTAAACCTCCAGTCACACATGTCTGTGCATGTCTCTGTGTTTCTGTCGCTTGTCCTCCCTTTTCCCTTCTCCTGCCCATAGCCTCTCTCTCTTTTCCTGTCTTTTTTTTCTCCACTCCATTCATTTTCTTCTTTTTCTTTTTATCTTTCCCCACTTGAGCCATAAAGTGGAACACAAAAGGTTTGTTGTTTCTGTACTTTCTGCTTTGTTTTTACTTAAGGAATTTCATGGACTTATTCAATATATTTTGTTTCTTATTAGTATTAACGTTTTTCAGTAAAAAATTTTAAAAACCCTGAAAATGGATTTTCTAGTTTCTTCATTTATTGTTAATTAATTGCATTGCTATTGCAAAGCTAATTTAGGCCTCTCTCTTTCTCTCTGGTGTGTGTGTAATGATTCAAATTTTTGAAAAATACTTCAAATTATTAATTGAAATTTAAAAAAAACCATAGCTTATTAGTTTAACTCTTTGGGTCTCTATGAATTCTGGGCAAAGTAGAAACACTTGGAGGCCATATAATTTTTTTTTTGTGTATATTTTCTTGATTACGTTATTACAGTTGTCCCAGTTTTTCTGCCTTCGCCCCCCTCTGCCCGGCACCGCCTTCCCTCCAGCAGCCCCCTTAGTTCAGGTCCATCAGCCGCGCATATAAGCTCTTTGGCTTCTGCATTTTCTATACTATTCTTAATATCCCCCATCTATTTGTACCTGCCAATTATGCTTCTTATTCCTTGTACCTTTTCCCTTACTCTTCCCCTTCCCCCGTCCGCACTGATAATCCTCCAAATGATCACCATATCTATGATTCTGTTCCTGTTCTAGTTGTTTTAGTTTGGTTTTGTTTTTTTAGATTCAGTTGTCAATAATTGTGAGTTTGTTGTCATTTTAATGTTCATAGTTTTGATCTTCTTCTTTTTCTTAAATAAGTCTCTTTAACATTTCATATAATAAAGGCTTGGTGATGCTGAATTCCTTTAACTTTACCTTACCTGGGAAGCACTTTATCTGCCCTACCAATCTAAATGATAACTTTGCTGGACAGAGTAATCTTGGTTGTAGGTCCTTGCTTTTCATGACTCTGAATACTTCTTGCTAGTCCCTTCTTGCCTGCAAGGTTTCTTCTGAGAAATCAGCTGATAGTCTTATGGGAACTCCTTTGTAGGTAATGCTCTGCTTTTCTCTTGCTGTTTTTAAGATTCTTTCCTTATCTTTAACCTTTGGCATTTTAATTATGATGCATCTTAGTGTGGTTCTATTTTGTTCTAACTTGTTTGGGACACTCTGTGCTTCCTGGACTTGTATGTCTTATTTCCTTCATCAAATTAGGGTAGTTTTCTTTCATTATTTTATCAAATAAGTTTTCAATTTCATGCTCTTCCTCTTCTCCTTCTGGCATCCCTGTGATTTGGATGCTGGCTCTTTTGGAGATATACCAGAATCTTGTTATTCTCTCCTCGTTTTTTTTGAATTCTTGTTTCTTTATTCTGTTCTGGTTGATTGCTTATTTCTTCTTTATGTTCCAAATTATTGATTTGAACCCCGGCTTCCTTCCTTTCCCTGTTGGTTCCCCTTGGATTTTTCCTTATTTCACTTTGTGAAATAAAGTGAAATTCTTTCCTTCACTTATGCTTTTGCCATATTCGAGTTCTCTGAGCATGCTTATCACCAGTGTTTTGAACTCTGCATCTGATAGGTTGGCTATCTTTGTTTTGCTTAGTTCTTTTTATGGGGTTTTATTCTGTTCTCTCATTTGAGCCATATTTCTTTGTCTCTTCGATTTGGCAGCCCCTGGTGTTTGTTTCTGTGTATTAGGTAGAGCTGTTTTGACTCTGTCTTAGCAGACCTGTTAAGTTGTATGGGGCAGGGCCTTAGGTATTCACCAGGGTAGGGCAACCCGCTTCATCATTTTGTGGCTCTGTATGTGGGGGAGGGGTTGGAGAGGGGACAAGGCTGCTGTCTGGCTTCTGGAGGCTTCCTCAGCACTCACCCTGTTTCGAGTCACTTCACCCCTTCCTGTGTGTGACTGGTGCCTCTCCAGCTGCTGCCCTGGTGGTGATTCCCAGAGTGGGTGGGTTTGCACGTGTTCTAGGACTGTGCAGACCCTTTAAACAGACTCTCCTGAGAGACAGGCAGTTTATTCCGCAGCTCCAACCCCCCACTGGTTTTTCCGCCAGAAATTATAAGGCTTTATTTCCCAGTGCTGGAACCCTGGGCTGCACAGTCTGCCCTGGGGCTGGAATCTCTTGCCCCCAAAGTGTCCCCAGTTTTTATCCACCACACGTGAATGTGGGAATGCCCATTCCTCTGGCCGCTGCCACTGCTGCCTCACCCCGCCACACTGCATCCGCTCCACCTTGGCCCCCCGTCCCTGCCCCACTTACCTGTCTGGAAGAATATAGCTTCTTTAAACCCTTGGTTATCAGACTTCCATACAGTTTGATTTTCTGTCAGTTCTGGATGATTTTTTGTTTTGAGGTTAATTGTGATCCATCTTATGGTTGTGCAAGGAGACAAAATGTGTCAACCTATGCCTCTAACTTGACCAGAAGTTGGAGGCCATATAATTTTTTAAAACATGTTAGAAGATGAGGAGGAAACTTGATTTTTCTTTATAATCTGGTGCCATGCCAGGATGTGAACCTCTGTCATACTGTAACTGGGTCTGTTACATACAGGCCCCAGCAAGTGCTGGAGCTCCCTGAGCCGAGGGTGAGGCTGCTGGCTTGGCACACCTTCCCTTGGGCCCCTGGGGACTCTCAGGACACTTGCCCACAGGTAAGAACAGGGATCCCAGGCTCTGACTCCTCAGCTTCTCCTGACCACGGAGAAGCCATCCACCCATCACTCCCCATTGTGCTTTTGGGGGAATTTTTCATGTGCGCTCATTTTCCCATTAACAGCATCACCTCACATTCATATTTTCTGTGCCAAACAAAGGAAAAATGTCATTGTGTCCTTCACAATATGGCAGTTCTGTTCATCTTTCTTTAGAGGTTGGAGAAAATGAAGGGAGGGAAGCAAAGAGTAAGATGGGGGCTGGTTTGAGCCTTTCAGGTTTAGAGGAATTAGAAGTCTTTAGTTCTTTTCTGTCAGCACCGTGCAGAAAAGAAGAAATTTGTCGATGATGCCACACTTACTGCAGTCTCCTGGGTCCCAGCCCCAGTCCCGCGGATATAGACCTTATTTGACCCTCACACTGGGCAGCGTCTTGAGCAGCCCCCACACTTTTGTGGGGTTTTATTTTTTTTGGAAGCAACTATGCCCATCATCGAATCCCTCCAGTTACTGGGCCTAGTCTAAAGCAGCTGTGCTTACTCTATTTAGTATTTTTCTATCGTTTTCAGTAATTCTTTATCTTTTTTTTTTTCACATAAGTTCAGCATAATCTTAGTGGAGAAACATATATAAACACTTCTTTTTCATAAAAGACCTCAGTAATCTTAAGTACTCTTCTCCCACATTTACTCATTGGTGTCTAGGAATCAATCTTTCTTTGAACATACATGTTAGTTAAGGGACCAACACACTAATAGAAACATAACCTTGTTCTAATGAAAGTGAAAACCAAAGCACAGACTTGTTTTCTTTGTTCAGTAATATTCGTTCTCCACCTTCTCCTTCTCTCCGCATATACCCCGTCAAGTCAATATTCAGGTTCTTAATCACAGCGGTGACTTGAAATGCAGGCCGCTGGCCTTGGCCGGTCTTCAGGAGGTCAGGTTTCCTCTGTTCAAAGGGAACAGGAGAGCCTTGGGCCTGACTTCTGTCACAGAACAGGCCTTCTGAAAGCTGGGTGCCAGGTGTAGCTGTGGTTATTAATGCAGTGGGTATTTGGGTGGGGCTGTTGAGGAGGAAGGGTGTTGGCCCAGTGGATTCTCAGACCTGGTCTTGGTGCAGGGCTGCCTTAGGTCGCCCTGCCCCAGCCCACGTGACTGTGTCGATGACCGAGGGAGGCTGACCTTGCTCCTGCAGCTTCCTGGAGGATGTGGTGGCCCCTCCGCTCTAAATCAGCTTTCTACTTCTGGGAGGGAGGATCAGAGAGAAGGAGGAACAAGAGGTTTAGGATTGGCCTGTTCCTGAGATGGGGGGCCATGGGGGAGGCATAGCCAGGTTCGGTGTGCTGCTTTTCCTGGGTATTTACAAATGTCAACTCTAGTGTCTACAAGACCCATGGCCCAGGAGACTGGCTTCCCAGAGCTGTCGGCTCCCATAGCAGACAGGTGCAGGCTCTTGTTTATATTGAAAGCAGCTTATCAGGAAGTGCTCGGACCCTCTCTAACAGGTATTCCATAAAGGCAGTTCTGTCCAGTGTGTTGATTTAACTTAACTTGCTTTCTAATTCACTCAAGAATAGATGCAGTATGATAGAGCATAGAATGACTTTGTAATGTGTCTTACACTATACACGCATACTCTTCTGCTCACGTTTTAAGTCTCTTCTCCTTAGTGGTAAAGGGTATATATATGTATATGTGTGTGTGTGTGTGTGTGTGTATCTATCATTTTGATGTTGTGGCAAATGTTTTTTTTTTCTTTTAATTGAATATTTCTGTCTTGTGAAGCTATAATAACATTTTTTTACTTCGTCTTCTCTGGGTACAGAACCCAAGCTTCATATATGGATATAGCTAAAAATTTGGTCTTATTAAGGGAAGAAAAAATTGGCTGAATGGTGGGAGATGAGATGAACTGAGTGGCTTTCAGATTTACGAAAGCAATGATTTTTCTCTGCACCACAGGGAAGTGTGGCCCAGAAAACTGGATGGCACACAGATGCTTCTTTGTCATTGTACAGTCACTTCCAGCATGGGGTTTCGCTCATATCAGAGACCAAGTGGGCTGTGATGGCCTCGAAATCCAGGACAGTGAAGCCTGAAACTGAAGTAGCTGATGTCCCTACACCCAGGCCTGAGAGTGTCCTTTTATTCAGCCTTTTCTCCTCAGTGAAATTTGAAGAGTGCTTTTTATAGAGAGCGAAACTTTTACTTGATTGTTAATCGCAGAGTTGAGGTAAGAATATCTAGGCTGTCTTAAGTGTTGGCTTTTACATTTGTTGTATGGTATGAGTTCAGGGTGATATCATGCACTTTTGACATCAGATCAGCTAAACTCACTTTAAAAATTATGTAGAAGCAAGAAAGTCATAATTCTTTATAAAATGCCACTTCTTTTCATCCCTCATTTGGAACAGGACTTGTAACAATAGTATGGAGATTAATAGGTTACCTCTTATTGCCTTGCCTCAACTGAAAATTAAGTATAGCTGATCCTATTATTAGATATATAGGCTTTTATAAACATTTTAAAGTGGACTCCTGACTACAGTTGTGCATCAATTTTATCTTCATAAATATTGGCAGTAATGGTTGATTTTGCTTCTGACTGTGAAGGTATTGAGAAATGAAGCGGTGTGTGCACGTGTGTGTGCATGTGTGTGTATGTGTGTGTGTGTGTTTCTAGGCCCCTCTACCGGGAAGGGAGATGATCAGGCTTTATAGGGGTAGTGACAAGATATCCTAACTAAGATTTGTGACTTAGATTTCGAAACTCCCTTTCTTGTCACCTGTGAAACTCTTCCTGCAACTGTAAGGATGACAGTGGGGGCTGGAGCAGCGTCAGCCACTGCTGTGTGTAGTGCCACAGAATCCACAGAACGGGACAACAAAAGACTTTGTAAAGGGTTAGCTTTCCCAGAACAATGTCAGCATTGTCCTGTCATTTTGATCCTTTCGTAGCTAGCTGTTCTTCCTATGAGCTGACTGTCATGCACCCTCTCCATGGGAGACACCAGTAAGATCAGCCAAACTCTGTTGAGAATTCTTTTTATTTTTATTCAACTACAGCTTACATTTAACCTTATTCTGGATTAGTTTGAGATGTACAGCATAGTGAGTAGATAATTGTGTACTTTACAAAGTGTTCCCCCTATTGTTTCAAGTGCCCACCTGGCACTGGACATAGTTACCATAATATTATTGACTATATTCCCTGTGCTGTGGTTGACATCCCCATGACTGTTTTGTAACTACCAATCTATACTTTTTAATCTCTTCATCTTTTTCACCCAGGCCCTCCACCCTCTTCTCCTCTGGCAGCTATCAGTCTATTCTCTGGGTATCTGAGTCTGTTTCCATTTTTTGTTCATTTATTTTATGTTATTTAGATTCTAGATACAAGTGAAATCATATGGTGTTTGTCTTTCTCTGACTGACTTATTTTGTTAAGCATAATACCTCCTGGGTCCATCCATGCTACCGCAAATGGTAAGATTTCATTCTTTTAGTCTATTGATGGGCACTTGGATTGCTTCCAAATCTTGGCTATTGTAAATAATGCTGCAGTGAACGAAAGATTACATACAGTCTTTCAAATTAGTGTTTTGGGTTTCTTTGGATATATATCCAGAAGTGGATTCACTGGGTCATAAGGCAGTTCCATTTTTAATTTTTTGAGGAACCTCAGTACTGTCTTCCGTAGTGACCATACCAGTCTGCATTCCCACCAACAGTGCATGAAGGTCCCCTTTTCTCCACATCCTCACTAGCACTTGTTGTTTGTTGATTTATTGGTGGTAGCCATTCTCAGGTATGAGGTGATATCATGTTGTGGCTTTAATTTTCATCTCTCTGATAATTAGTGACATTGAGTATCTTTATGTATGTCTATGGGCCATCTGTATGTCCTCTTGGATAAGTGCCTATTCAGGTCCTCTGCCCATTTTTTTAACTGGATTTTTTTTTTTTTTTTTGGTGTTGAGTAGTATGAGTTGTTTATAAATTTAGATATTAGCTCTTTATCAGATGTATCATGGGTGAATATGTTCTCCCATTCAGTAGGTTGTCTTTTCATTTTGTTGATGGTTTCCTTTACTGTGCAGAACTTTTTAGTTTGATGTAGTCTTATTTGTTTATTTTTTTCTTTGTTTCCCTTGCCTGAGGAGATATACAGTGGTACTTCTGTACTTGTCATTAATTTGTTCCGGAAGTTGTGATGAGTACCAAAACTGATGAGTACCGAACAAGCGACAAGTGATTAAGCATTTTCTCTTATGGGGTGGTGTTGTGACTCGCACAAGTTCTAGCAAGTGTGATGAGTCCTGAGCAAGCACCAAGTGCTGAAACATTTTTTTTCTTATCAAAATGTGACAGGTACAGGGTTTGATGCATTCTGAAGCTGACAAGTACCGAGGTATGACTATTAGAAAAAATGTTGCTAAGAGATATGTCAGAGACTTTACTGCCTATGTTTTCTCTGTAGGATTTTTGTGGTTTCAAGTCTTACATTTAAATCTTTGATGCATTTTGAGTTTATTCTTGTGTATGGTGTAAGAAGGTGGTCTAGTTTCATTTTTTTGCATGTATCCGTCCAGTTTTCCCAACACCATTTATTGAATAGACTGTCATGTTCTTGTCTCCTTTGTCAAATATTAATTGACCATAAAGCTGTGGGTTTATTTCTGGGCTTTCTGTTCTGTTCCATTGATCTATATGTCTGTTTTTTATGCCAGCACCAAGCTGTTTTGATTACTATAGTTTTGTAGTATAGTTTGACATCAGGTAGTGTGAGTCTTCCAACTCCATTCTTCTTTCTCAAGGTTGCTAGGGCGACTTGGGGTCTTTTGTGATTCTATATAAATTTTTGGATTTCTGTTGAAAATTTTGGATTAAAAAACTTTTTGGGGTTGTTTGTCATAATTTCTGTGACCTCCAGCATTTCAGTAACCCTTGGGGAACCTCCATTCCCTCATGCCATCAGCTTTTCTTCTACCACAGTGGCAGAGTTAACCATTGCTCTCCTGGCAACTGTAGTATCTAAAAAAAAATTACTTTTGCCCTGGCTGGTGTGGTTCAGTGGATTGAGTGCTGGCCCTGTGAACCAAAGGGTCACTGGTTCAATTCCCAGTCGGGGCACATGCCAGGTCCCCAGGTGGGGGTGTGCGAGAGACAACCACACATTGACGTTTCTCTCCTTCTCTTCCTTTCTCCTTTCCTGCCTCTCTAAAAATACATAAATAAAATCTTTTTTAAAAAGTTACTTTTATCTTACTGGAGCAATGCATGAATATACTCTTCCTTTTAAAAAGTATGGTGTGGGGAGGCGGAAGCAGGAGAGGGGCAAAAGACTACAGATAAAGACAGTTGCTCCGAGACCTTGGTTGGTGTGACTCCTGTCGGACCTCTTCTTAGGCATCTGTGTACAGACCTGTGTGGACATCCGAGGCATTCAGACTCCTATGGCTAGACCCACGCTGCTCATTCAGTAGGTCTGGGGGAGAGCTGATAATTTGCATTTTTAGCAAGTTCCAGGGGGATGCTGCTGCTGCCGGTTCAGGGGTCACACTTTGGGAACACTCACAGAGTTGACTGTGTGTGTGTGTGTCTTTAAAGAAAAGCACATGCTGTCATACTGTATGTGCTTCTATATTTTCATCCCCTCTGTGGAGAGTTGTATGTGCTAGTACATAGCGATCATTTCATTCTTTTTAACTGTAGCACAATGTTTCAGAGCATAAATGTGTCTTCCTTTAACTTCTGTTAATGGACATTTTTTTTCTTCTTTGTTTTGTTTTGTTTTTTTAGTACATTTTATTGATTATGCTATTACAGCTGATCCATTTTTTTTCTTCCCTTTATTCCCCTTCACCCTGCACCCCCTTTCCCACCAGCATTCCCTCCCCCCTTAGTTTGCGTCCATGGGTCGTACATATAAGTTCTTTGGCTTCTCCCTTTCCTACGCTATTCTTAACCTCCCCCTGGCTATTCTGTACCTACCAATTATGCTTCTTATCCCCTGTACTTTTTCTTCCTTTCTCCCCCAACCCCACATTTTGGTTCTTCACAGTATTTTTTTAACGATTATACAGAAACACTGCCCTGAATATCTTTGCGTCTTTCTCCTTTGTGCACGCACATGGATCTAGAGCGATAGGGAAGTGTGAAATTGCTGAGTATGCTTGTTTACTGTCTCATTTTTGTTCTATTGGTTAATGTCACCCCAACACCTTACAATGTTCACTGCCTTAGTGTTCAGCCTGGGTCCATTATTTTATTCTGCTTCTAATCTGGGCTAATCTAACCAGTTTCTAGGGAAATTGTAAAATATGCTTGCTGGGTTCCTCACAAATTCTACCCGAAATGGGCTTTGCTGGCCAATCTTCTTCATTTTTTGTAGACTTCCTAAACAGTGATATTCAGCTGTTTTTTCCTCCTCTTGGGACACTTGGTTTATAAGAATTGCCCTCAGTAACAATGGCTCACTCACTAAAGTTTCCAGAAGATGTGAGTGCAAAAGTATCTTTTTATGTGAAGTCATTATTAGGCCTCTCCAGCCTATACATTCTTCCTCATGTCAGAGTCTATAACCAAGTGCAGCCTTCCCTGTCTCCCTTACCCCTCACCTCCTAAACCAGTTATTCCTCTTTTTCTGTTCTGTCTTGGAAGTGATTCATGTTAGGCCAGTCCAACAGGTTTTAGATAGGGCTGCAATCACAGGTGAGTTGTACACACATGTAAGTGGGTGTGACATTTTAGCACCGCCATTCCTAATATTTTGGATCTCACAGATTAAAATTACAGGGTTTTCATTTCCTTGTTTTACCAAATCACTAAAAACAACCAACAAAAAGCCAACATTTTTAAATATGAGATTTTTGACACCTTTTTACCCCCTCCAAAATCAGGAAGAATATTATAATAATGGGCATTGCTTATAAGTTCAGTTTTAGAAAAAAATTTTTTTTTCTCCTTTTGTCTTAGACAAGGGCAGATGGTTTAGTCTGGAGTTGTCCTAGTATGTAGAGGAACCTGTCGTTTCTCGAATATAAGATTTGATGACTGGATTAGTCTTTCCTAGTTTGCCATGCTCTTCATGGTGCTTCTGTCTGAGAGTGGCGGCTAGGAATGGGGTGGTCCTGCAACGTGCCCCTCTCCTGAAGGAGGAAGAGTCTTAGGACACCTGCAATCACTCGTTCCCACCCTTTGAGCGTCTGCTGTCTGCCAGGCACTGAACCAGGTCCTGGATGAAATAAGCAGAAGGGGTTCTTGTACTGCAGCCCTCCCCGATACTCGGAGAGTGTGTACAGACTTTTGTGGTGACGCTGCTCAAAGATCACTCAAAATCTTTACACACGTTCATCACCCCTGGCCACAAGCCCTGCTTAAACAATCTCCCTGTTGTGTCTTTGAGCTTCTCGGTAGCATCTGCTCTTAAAGCAAAGAAATCCTTTCCATTGTCTGGAAATCTGCATACCTGTTACCTACTTTTGCGCTTCTGCTTCGGGATGTAAAAATACTCTAGTAAATAACGATTTGTACTAGTTTTAACACCAGGACTTTCCAGATTTCAAGTGAACTCCCTCCAGGCGTACGCCAGCCTGAGAGAGTGATGTATTTTGAACCTCATATTGTGTGTGGAAACAAATTAAAAAATCACCCACAGAGTAACTCATTACAATGTGAATTCTTTCCAAGAACCAAGATCTAAGGGGGCTTATTAGGTTTTAAATAGATACAGTGCCTTATTAGATTTTTGCTTTTCTGTTACAATTTCTTGGATATGGTGCTAAGGGGGATTGAGATGACCTACAAAATGTGAAAAGCCTTGGGTTTGGTTAAAACAGGCTCTGAATGCCATGTAAGAAGTAGACACTGAATGCCATGTGAAAGGGCCTGTCCGTCCCCTGCCTCCACCACCTCCCCCCGCCCCCACTGTACCCCACCGTGGGACCAGTTGTGGGCACTCCCTTTCTGGGTTAATTCAGTGAATCTGATTGAAAGGGTGTTTTGCAGGAAAAACAGTGGGCTCTGAGTTGTGTGTGCATCTAATGAGCTTCCCCGATAGGACCACTCTTCTGAAACCTAATAAATATTTAATGTAAGGGGCGGTATCTGATGCCTTCCTGGCACTGAGGGCTTGCTGCAGTTGCTAGGGAGAGGCGGGGGCTGATCTCAGCTGTGTGACAGGACACTGCAGGAACGAACCTTCAGGAAGGGGAAAGGTCATTTGACTTCAGTCAACTTGCAGAGCCCTGCTGGTTCTGCTGAGTATTGATCCATTCTTTATGGTCTCCATGTTGTAATATGTCCACCATTCAGTGTGCAGTTCCCAAAATAACTTCATTATTTTTTAAGTACTGTATTAGTTTAGTGAGAAGTGGCTTCCTGTGGCAAAATCCTAGCCTTGTATGTTGGTAAAATTAAGATATAGTTTATTTACTAATTTCTGATAATATTATCACAAGATTCTTTATAGTAGCTAAAAAAAACCCCAAATATTACGAGGCTCCTCATGATATTACAACACCCATTTGCTTGACAAGCATTGCTTTCATTTGAAGAAGTATGAATGCCCTGGTTGGTTCTGACTATTCCTTGAACTTTTTTAAAAAGCTGATTACAGAATTTGTTATATATATATAAGTTTTGGAATCTCTTACATGGATTTCATCTTATAGATTATCCAAAATATGAACTAATTTTGTGTTTGTGATTATTTAAAAATTTAATCTCTGTCTTTCATGAACATTATGAGAACACAGATAACATTTTTTGAGAAGTGTTTTGCTCCTTTTTGTCTGCTTTGGTACCCATGTACTAGAATCTTAAACATTTAGCAAATGTGCTTCATGTTGAAAATGGATCTATCCAATCTCTAGGAGGCTTTTTAATGTTTATACATTCTTAGTCCCCACAGTAGAGTTATGTGATATTCGTAAGTTCTAGAAATCGTGATTTCTAGTTAATTTATCAGTTGGTGGACATTGTGCTAACTACAAACTTGAGAAAACAAAACAAGAAGCGAACCCATGGCTCTGGCACCTGAGGAAGGTGTGGTCAGGTGGGGAGTGCTGGCATATGAGTTAGCTACAGAAAGTTATATGGGGTTATACTACATATAATTAGTCTAGAACATGCATTTGGGTGGCCTTTGCTAAGTTGTAATGAGTTTCGTTCAAAGAGAAAATGTAAGTTCCAAAAGAACCAGACTCTTAAATTGGGGCCGATGTAAGTCGAGAAGTGAATTTGGGGGTTTTCTTCCTAACCCTGGAGCTTCTTTTGGGTGTTTTAGCAACAAAGACAGATAGAGATGACTCAATTGAGTCCTCCTGTTAGGGCTCAGACCTTCCTCTTTGGGGCACAGAGATGGACTGTAGAGAGGGGCACAACTTCTCCAGAAGGCTGGCTCTGGAGGGGAAGGAAGTAGACGACATGACAAGCCCTTCCTGGGTGTTTCACAGAAACTTGTAGGTTGATCTCATTTAGTCTATTTAACAGCCACCTTAGCAATTTGTAGTAATTGACATGTGGGCGATCTGAAGGTCCGGGAAGTAGAAGCTTTCTTCCGGGGTCACATAGCTCCTAGATGAGGAATCAAGATGCAAACCCAGACCAGCCCGATTCCCAAGTTCATGCTCTGTGACCACTGCCGTCAGCTGCTGGAAGCCAGCAGCTGCTGGAAGCCATCGTGGCTGCCTTGTGGGTGCTGTTCTGTTGAATCCTGAACTGCCTGCTTTACCTCACTTCCCCACACTCTTCTGATGGGGTCACCAGGGGAAGTGTAGGGGAGGGAAGGGTCAAGTTCTGCCCATGACCGATCTGATTTGTACATTCTCTGACTGCCCCACTTGCCAAATGTGGACCTAAACTAGAGCAGCCTCTCCACAGTTAACCAAGGCTTTATTACTGGGGACCGGCCCAACCCTAATGTCCAGTGGTTTCATGTCCTAGTTTTTCTGGACACAGGTGTGGGATGGCTGAGACTCCCTGATTTGATTAGGCCCGATTGCTGTCAGTGAGAAGATAGAGAGCTGACCTATGCCCCCTCGCTAGTGTGGGAGGCATAGGCCAGGTCTCTGTCAAAGGGCAGGCCTGGGAGCTTTCACAGCACAAGACAGAATTACCCCTGTTAAAGAGTGACCCATGCAACTGGACTTCAGAGAAAGGAGTAAGTCATCCTAGTGAGGGAGCATCCAAAGCATTTTCATAAAAGATAAGTCGTATGTAACCAATTCATTTGAGAAGAGAGTACTTGCTGGATTTTGTGTTTTTGTTGTTGTGGGTACATGTTTATGTGTATGTGTATATGTGTTTGTGTGTGCGGTGTGTGGATTCAGGTGGATGCCAGCGCTCAGGTGCCTTGCACAGTGGGTGTTTTTCCTCACAGGGAAGCCTTAACCGTTGCTACTCAAAATGGCTTTCTTTTCAGAAATTCAGTCATCTCTTTCAGGTTCTTAAAGGCTTGGCGTTTAATGAGCACACCCACTAAGTACTATCCCAGTCTGAAAAAGAGTTAATGTTCCTGGAAAAAGTGAGCTGTTTTCTGTAGTTAACAAGGTGGAGCAGGGGTTCCCAGTGGGTCAGATTATATCAAGCGCTTGATGAGTAAGAAATGATGTTATTCTGGAGACAATTGGAAAGTAATTAGAATTTGACCTCGTTTTAATTAAGTTTTAAGTCTCACCTGTCTTCCTAGCTGTGTGGGCAAGGCACAGGTCCTAATGCTGGTCATTCACCTTCCTTTGCCCTTTCAAGGTGACCTCAGCAGAACCCAGGATGGACTATAGAGAGGGCTTACATTCTCTGCAAAACAAAGAGAAAGCATTTGCGTTCGCCGAGGGACCAGTAACTATCTGTCACAGTGGGACCAGTGCTGAAAGTCTCCAGGGCCTTAGCATAAAACAGAGGCACATTTTGTTGTGCTGAGGGCATAAATAGGCATCATTTCTTTTTTTCCAGTTAGATATGACATTGGATTTGCTTAATAGTAACATAGAATCTGCTCATGGAGCTGGTCGAATGTGTTCCTTCAGGAAAAAGACCAGGAGGCAGGAGAACTGGGCTGGGGGAACCGCCAGGGTGGCCGTGGGTCAGGCGTGTGCCCTGGACATTAGGCTTCCCACTCATAAATGCTGGTCTGTTAGAGCTACCCACTGTCCAGCACTGAGGGGGATAGGAGAAAGCCACTGTGCGTGAGCGCATTCCGTTAGCCCCGAGGTGCTGTCTGTATCCACACTGCTCGTTCTTTACTGTTGTTTTAACAGCTGTAGTGCCACCTGTATTACATTTTCCCCCAACGCAAAAAGCTTTTGCTTTCAGTTCTAGATCCCATACCTTATGAGCGTTTTATAATTTTAAATGTTCTAAAAGTTTGCAAGACTGAAACTCTGAAAAAATATTTTTTTCATAGAAGCACTATCCTAGATGCTGACGGGTATAGGGTTTCTTTTCGGGGTGATGAAATGTTCTAAAAGTAGACCGTGGTGATGTTTTCCCAGCTCTGAGAATGTACTGATTACTATTAAATTATATCCTTGAAATAGGTGCATTTTATGGTAGGCGAAAACTGGCTCAGTAAAGCTGCTACTATAATTTAAAAAACCCCACAAAATACTGTCCTAAACATTATCTGGAAAAATCCCATCATATCCTCCTCCCCACCAATGTCTTGAGCATGGCAGGTGTTCAGTACACACAGGTGACTGAATGTTGAATAACAGAGTTGAAATAATCCAAGTAGCAAGGTAGGTGAGGGGCACAGTAGGGGTGCCACATGGGGGTGGTAAAATCCAGGAGGCAGTGCGGCAGCAGGGTGGGCTGGTGTGGTGTGGGCAGGCTTGGTTGGGAGGGGGTCTTGTGGCAAGAGGTAGCAGTGACAGTGGATGTTGTCAGGGTGGCTCAGGAGGAAAAAGACGTACCACATGCAGGTGAAGATCTGGGTAGCAGGGCTGCAAATAGTCCTGGATGCTGGTCAGAGGTGGGTCCCATGTTTGAAAGTTGAGAACACTAGTGCTTCGTGGTCCGAATTCTGGTTACCTTGGCTTTCTGAATCAGGAAGCCATGTGCTGGTAGAGTGGGCTGGAGGGCTGACAATGGCTGCATTTGGGGGGATTCCTGGAGAGGGTGATGTGGCGAGCCACAGATCTTCATTTTCAAAGTGTCCATGTCTTCGAGGAGACAGGCGAAGAGCCGATCAAGTACCTAGGCTGACAAAGGCCAAGAAGTACAGTGCGGCAAGAAGGCAGAGCCCAGGCCCAGATCTGTGCAGCTACCGAAGATCTGGTTACAAGCTCCGAAGCATGGTGTTGAGTGGCTTTTTTGGGTTCATTTTCAGTTTTTTTCATTTGGATATTCTTTTTATTTTCTTGCACTTTAATTTTTATTTTTCAATTACAGCTTATTTTCAATATTACTTGGTATTGGTGTATAGCATTGTGGTTCAATTTTTTTTGTTTTTGATACATGTTGATGAGTATGTTTTCAATTCTTTAGATGCATACCATCCTTTATTGAATACCTTTCCAGACCTGCAGCCGCAAGCATAAATGACTCTGAGTTTTGTTCCTGCACTAGCAGAAGCAGAAGACAAAATCTTATGAAACCATGATTTTCTTCTCAAAGGGCACACACATTCTCTGCCTGTGGGTTTTTATGCAATGAGGTTTCAGACTGGGGATTCTGTCATTTTTGGCATCTTGTTACAAAAGATAGTCACCCTTGCAACATATTCTTCTACTGAGAACTGTTTCATTTCTGAAGGTTCAAACTAGCCCCTCCCTCAAAGGACAGTGTTAACTAGCACTGTAGTTTGTGAACGAGGGACTCCTGCGAGGGGCCTGCTGCTGAGACCTTTGCCAACTTATTTTTGTACTTTTGAAAAGTTGCACGCATCAAGCCAAAAAAATTCAAGCAGTACGAAGGAGTATACAGTTAAAATCAAACTGCTGCTCTGGCCGGTGTGGTTCAGTTGGTTAGACTGTCGTCCGGTAAACAAAGGTGAGTTTTGATCCTCAGTCTCCCCAGTCGGAGCGCATACCTAGGTTTTGGGTTTGGTCCCGGTCAGGCGCATACAAGAGGCAACCAATCAGTGTGTCTCTCCTTTTCTTTCTTCCTTCTCCTCTCTCTGTAATCAATAAACATGTCCTCAGGTGAGGATAAAAAAAAAAAAAAAAAATGGCTCGACTCGACCCATTTCCCAGACATAGCTGCTCTAATCAAGCGCATGGATGTCCTTCTAGAAACATCCACACAAGTAATATGAATAGCTATTTAAAAAATCCAAATGGCAACACATCATACACACTATTCAGCACTTTGACTATTTTTACTAATGTATCTTCTTAGATGTCTTTCCTTCTCTAACACACATGGATAGATCTTTTTAGAAAAACAGCTTTATTGAGGTATAATTTGCATAAATAATTACCATACAATTTGCCTCAGAATTCACTTGTTTTAGGTGTGTGAGTCAGTGATTTTTAGTAAACCTGCAGAGTCCTGCAGCTGTCCCCACAGTCCTATTTTAGAACGTTTCCATTAGTACTTTGCCTGTTTTCAGTCACGCCACGTCCTCACCCTCAGGCAACCACTAATCTAATTTCCGTCTCTATGGATTGATTTTACTCTTTTTAACTGCAACCAGTGGGTCATTCTGTAGAAGTACAAAAATGTGTTTAATGGGTCTCTATTCAAGCACATTTAGTGTTTTGCTGATGTTTTATTTTGCTGCATTCCTACTTCATTTTAAAAAATTTGACAAGGTTGAAAATTTGCCTTTGAGCCAGAGTTGGTAAGAGTGATAAGGGAATTTTAGTATAGGCTGTTGTGGGTTTTCCAGTCACCAACTGTAGGACTAGAGGAATTGTAGGGCCTGGGTGATTACTACATTTGAATAGAAACTGACTGAGGTGCTCCATGATTAGGTGGAAGCCAGGATCATTAGTGCTCACTTTATGGCTGTGCGAAAGTGGAACTAAGTATTTACACATGATTGGCACTGAGGGGAATTTATTATGCTGGCTTTTCCTTTTTCACTTTTGTCTCTAACCAGGAGGACTTCAGGACTTGCTGACTGTTTAGGAATACGTCTTAGGATTTATTTTTCAGACTGCATTTTGGGACCCATTATTGGGTTGTGGATTCTAACCAGCTGTTTTCTAAAAAAAATGAAGTAGAACAGAATAATAGTAAACATCTTACATGTTGTCATTAACCTAAAATTAAACAGGCAAAAATGAGAGGTTACTGCCTCTTACTGGTGTTTATTTGGGATCAAAGAATTGCAATTTGGGGAGCACAGATTCAAAAAGAAACTTAGTGTCCTGGCTACAGGGTGAGGACAAGGGGTTTTTATGAAAAAAGGTAAGGAATTAATTACATGAATAGAAGGCATTTTAATTGGTGCTAATGAGCCTAGTCATTCTTTAGCTGTGCATAGCTGGTTACTTTTTCTCTCTTCAGATAAAAAGTCCATCATCATCAGTCCTTGTGGACAGAATGTCTGCTTCCCTGCTGGCTTTACTAACAGTCGTTTGGCAGACACTCTTGGTGTGGCCAGTGCAAAGGTTCAAGGAACAAGATGGGTGAGGCAGCTCCTCTGGTATCCACTGATATCACCTGTCACATTGCAATGCTGAAAATTCAGTTTCAATTGTAAATTGTGTGTACATGTGTTTGCGATGTAAACATTAGAAATGTTGAAATGTCAACGCCTTAGGGGTTCAAATTTCAGCCAAAGGAACAGATTACATTCATGCTCTCTCTTCCTCCAAGCTGTGCTAGAACTCTTTTTGGGTCAGGTAGGTGAGAAGATGAGGACAGCATCCTTCATTGAGATAAAAATCAGTTGGATATTAACTGGGAAATTGAGCCAACATGTCTGGGAGAGTTGGAGCTGGAAAAGAAAATGTTCAGGCAAAATTCCCATGGGCCACATTTCTCTATCAAAATAGTGAGTTATTTCCAAAGTTCTAAGAGGAAGCTTTGGGTGGATGTTAGCCAGTGTGTCGTCTATTCAATTCTGGATTTTTTTTCAAGATTTTTATTTGTTTATTTTTAGAGAGGGAGGAAGGGAGAGAGAAAGAGAGGAAGAGAAACATCAATGTGTGGTTGCCTCCCACACATCCTGCAACTGGAGACCTGACCTGCAACCCAAGGCACATGTCCTGACTGGAAATTGAACCAGTTACCTTTTGGTTCTCAGGCTGGCACTCAATTACTGAGCCACACCAGGCAGGCCTTTTGTTTTTTTGGACAATAACAAGATATACATCTAGACTAGGGAGATCTTCAGAACATTTAATTTCATTGGATCTTGTAATTGGAAGTAACTTAAAGTTACTACGCATGTATCCCTTTCATAATATCTCTGTTTGATAGCTCTGACCCTACACTGTATATATCAATTAAGAGGAATTTAGTAATTCTCCAGGCATCTGGCTTCACACTGAGGACCCTCAGGAGTCATATGTCTCAGGTTTGGGATTGGACTGTACTACTGTATAACATATTTCCTCAAAACTTAGCAGCTTAAAACAACAAACATTTGCCCTGGCTGGTGTGGCTCAGTGGATTGAGTGCCGGCTTGCAAACTGAAAGGTTGCCAGTTCGATTCCCAGTCAGGGCACATACCTGGGTTTTGGGCCAGATCCCCTTGTGGCACAGTTGTTTCTCTCCCTCTCTTTCTCTCTCCCTTCCCCTCGCTTTATAAATAAATAAATAAATAAATAAATAAATAAATAAATAAATAAATAAATAAATGATTTTAAAAACCACAAACATTTATTATGTCAGGGATAATTCAGGAATTTTGGAGCAGTTTATCTGGGTAGCCTGGCTTAGGGTCCCTCATGAGATTGCAGTCAAGTTGGTGACTGGGGCTGTAGTCATTTGAAGGCTGAATGAACCAATGGATCCACTTCCAAGGTGGGTCACTGACGTCGTCGTTGGCAGGAGGCTTCAGTTCTTGGCTGTGTGGACTTCTGCATGAAGCCGCTTGAGTGTCTTTACTCAACTCACTCTCCTCCTTGGATCTGACTTTCCAGGCAGGAAGTAGAAAGAAGGTCTTTTATGATCTAGCCTTGGAAGTCACATATCATCCCTCACTTTTCTATTTTGTTGGTCACATAGACCAACTCTGATATGAGGGTCTACATGAGGCTGTGAATACCAGGAGGCAAGGATCACTCGGGCCATCTTGGGGGCTGACCACCATTGCAGCTAGTGATGGTGGTTGTAACTTTCCAGGGGACCTAGGTGAAATACCACAGTTTGGTCTAACTGAAAATGATGAGTTGGGTTTTGCTGTGTTGGGTTTAATATACTTTAGAACAAATATAACATGGTTGCCCCCAGAACAGAAATGCTCTCCCTAAACTACCTTGGTTGGAAATGTGATGCCAACATCAGGTGTTAATTCACATGTAATAAGGAAGAAAAGGAATAATCCTAAAAGGAGACTGAATCATTGCACCAGACAGTAACTTCCCTGCTGAAGGAGCATCTTTTAAGATTTGGTTGCAGATGGCAGAAAGATGTGTCACGCCCTCCAGTTTTCTACCTATTAAGATGTGCCTGGGAAGGGTTGCTCTAGGATTTAGGTAAGGAAAAAGTTAATTGGCTATCCTGACTATACTGGGTATACTGAGAAGAGAAAGCAGCTATCACCTGAAGATCATGCTTCTCAAAGGTTATTCAACACACCTGCTGCATCAGCACTACGAGGAGCTTGTTAGAAATGCATGTCCTCAGGCTTCACCTCACTGAATGAGAATTTCTGGTGGGGCCTGGCAACCTGTGTTGGGAAAATTTTCCAGGTGATTCTGATGACTGCTAAAGTTTAAGAACTGTTGAGTCCACCACCAGGTCAGTCTCCTGGGGTTAAAAAAACTTTTTCCCCCCATATCCCGCCTGTCTTCCACCAGAGTGACATCTGCTCCATCTACAATGCTTCCCTGCATTTCTCCAGCCCAGAGAGCTGAAGTAGCTGCCACATTTGTAGTGCTGTTTTTGTTTTTTGTTTTTCCCCTAGCTGCATTGGCTAGCTTTATTCCTGGGGGAAAGGGCTCAGGCACCTGTGGAGGACAGGGCACAGGAAGGCGGCATTGGCGATTCCAGAAAAACCTCTTCTCTCCCCTCACCGGCGGGCACAGATGCTGCCCTTCTGTGCCACTCGCAATGGAAGCTGTGCAGAGATGTTTCAAGTCAAGAAGACAGTGGCCTGCACTGACTTTGTGGGAGTTTTTCTGCAATTGTTGTTCTGGGGCAAGAACCACTGCTATGCCTCCCTTGTAGATTAATTGTGAAACCCAAGGAGATGGTGACTGCTCTGGGCTTTGGAGACCCCAAGCTAGCAGAGCAGTATTTTCTTTCTTTTTTTTTTTTCAAGAAAAGATTTAATTTATTTATTTCTAGAGAGAGGGAAAAGGAGGGAGAAAGAGAGGGAGAGAAACACTGATGTGTGAGAGAAACATCAATTGGTTACCTTTTACCATGTCCCCAGTTGGGGACCTGGCTTGCAACCCAGGCATGTGCCCTGACTGGGAATCAAGCCTGCAGCCTTTCACTTTGTAAGACAATACCCAACCCACAGAGCCACATCAGTTAGGGTGAGCAGTATTTTCTTATTGGGGGCGAAGTGTTTTCCTCGTAGCCCCACACTGCCAGTTCTGATATTTTAATGATTGCAACAGCCCTGGGCTGTTGTAATGACCAAACCGGGCACATAGTATGTGCACAATTAACAGCTGCTGTTACTCTTCATGAAACAGATATGACCATGCATTAGGGTCCACTTATATCTTCTGTCTCATCTGCTACAGGGAATACTGTGCAGGGGAAACAACTCTTGTGTTTATTTTCTGTATTTGAGTGACCTCTACAATCTAAGTTCCAACCATGACTTCTAGATCCCTCTGTCTTCATCTTCTTGTGCTGGCATGATCCCACTCAAGCCCAAAAAAATGAAGTTTATTCTACTGCTTCTTGCTGTGTTTTAGCTCTCCTTCCCCTCAGTGTCCAGCTCCCCCCAGATATACCAACAATTACAGTTTTCCTTTTGCTTTTACAAGCACTCAGGGTATCATCAAGTTCCTGGATTCTAGGTTGGAAAACTGAGGCAGTTTCTACAGGTAATTCATGGAGAATTGAGGATGTGATGTGAACTAGGGCTAAGGGTTGGTGGGAAGTGCGCAAAGAAATGGAGCTGAAGGGCACTGGAAGAGGAATTGTTAGTACTCTGGCCAAATTGCTGGATGGTCCAAAACTTAAACTTGTGGAGCATTTCGGCTTGAGTGACTGAAGAAAGTGGGGGTGCAGTTCATAAGAAATCAGGAGGAAGCTCATCAGAAAATGAATAGAGGACAGAATATATGGCTTTGGAGGGCAGAGGTAAAATTCAGTTTCAGTCTTGAATTTGAGGGGTTGGCATCCACCAGGCAGCGGATGACCCATGATGAGCCACAACCCTCCGTGCTGCCATCCCTGGAACCTCTCATAGTCAGAGAGGTGGTGTTGAGGCCCTGTTTGCCTGAGCGTCTCGTGCCCTATGGTAATATTTGGGGTGGTTTGGGAAGAGGGACCTATCATTTACAGAAGAAAAGTAAAGGGAACAAACACATCGGGGACTATGCTTTTGAATGTCACCTTGATTCCTAGTAGCAGCTACGTATAGGATTGTACGGTTACTCCAGTTTTACAAGTACAGAAAAAAAAAGACCAAAGAGCTAGGCGAGATGCTGGAGCTGATTTAAACTTTATGAATGAATGAATCTTCCGTTTTCATCAGCATCAAAGGGCATGATGGCTGGTTGAATTGTTGGAATCTGAAAACTGTAAACTAAGAACTCAAAAAGGGAAGGGACCCCTGGTAATGGATTCATTACTAAGGGTAAGTAATTGGCCTTCCAGCTTATTATTTGTTCTGTTGCTAGAGGAGTTTCTCATGTGGTACCATATCTTCTTAAGGACACTGTTCCCTTAAGTTAGTTAAGTAGGAACCTGTGTGTGTTTCTCTTAATCAATAAGGGTGGTGGAGAACAGCAAAAGGAAGTCTACTTTCATATATCGGGCCCTTAACAAACTTCCTGCTTCCTGAACTCCTGTCCTGTCCTAAACATGGTCATTGTCAATCTAAGAGGTACCAATCTCCATGGCCACTGGCCATTGCATTGTGTCACATGAAGGACAGAGGGCTGGTTTACAGGTAAATTTGTGTATAGGATCCTGATCCTCTCTCATAAACAACAGTAATCATAATTTCAACAATCAGTTATAGAACATGTACCATGTACTGAATGATTTGCAAACACAGAGAGCTTTAAATCTCACAGCAACCATAGGAGATAGATTTTCTTTTTCTTTTTTTTAATTGAATTTATTGGGGCGACATTGGTTAATAAAATTATATAGGTTTCAGGTGTACAATTCTATGATATATCATCTTTGTATTGTATTGTGTGTTCACTACCCCAAGGACAGATATTTATTAATCAGTTTTGTTGATAAAGAACTTAAGTTCAGAGAGTCTCTGTTTGAAAATTTTAGTGGTAAAGCTGGGTTTACATTCCTGGATTTTCCATGTCTACAGCTGTGTTCTTAAGTAGGAGGCTGACCTGCCTTTCCTTACGAAATCTCTTTCCAAACAAAAGCCTTTCCCACCCACATCTAGCCTTACACCATTTGGTGTAGATGGTCACCACCTGGAGCAGCTATAGCGGATGTGTAGCTGCAGCTGGCCACTGCTACCTTGTGTTTCAGAGTGAAGTCTTCTCATAGGTGTCGCTTTGGTATCTGGTCCCAAGGAGGACCGTATGTGGCCAAATCGCAGCGCTGCTGATTGGGGGTTGAGGAGGAGGGATGAACTATTTAGCAGTGACCCAGGGAGTCTGGCCACAAAAGCCACCAGTAATGGCAGTGGCTAGAACTCTAGGAAATCAGCTGGGCTCGGGCCCAGAAGGAGTTGGACTGGAGGCATTAGGAGACATACTAACCGTGTGAAGACAGAGGAAGAGAAATTCCACCTGGATGTTAGATAACATCAGAGTAGCGCTTAAAAGGGAGTCTCTGTTCCTCAGTGTTCCAGTTAGTATTTAGGGCATACACTGTGCTAGGTGTTTCACTGTAAAATACGTATACTGTATCAATAAAGCAGATTGATCAGAACAATAGCTTAGTGATATCAAAGAGAATTGTGACAGCCAGGGAGAACGGACTCATTGGGACGGCTGGTCATGTTGTTTCTCCTTGATGAGGTGGACCGTTTGGGTAACTCAGCCTTCTGTGCTGGTTCCCACTCGTCACCTCAAAGCTGGACTTTCTCCTTGGCTGGCAATTTGTTTAAAATAACCTTTGCCTTTTTCAGCAGCCATCTGATTTTCATAAACTCCTTTTTAGTAAATATAAAAAACAAATTAAACAGCACAGTGAAGTATTAACTGAAAAGCAAAAGCATCCTTATATACTTCCCTGATCTCTTAGTTCCATTTCTGGGAGGTAACAGCTGTTGATGGCTTTATTTTTTTTATTACATATCATCATATATGCATGTGTGTGTTTTTTAGAAATTACAGATGGGGCCTGTATTTGTCAGGTAACAGATCACAGGATAACTACTGTAATGACCCCAGAATTTCAGTGGTTTCACATAATAAAATTTTAATTGTCACTCACATAATGGACCAATTTGTGGTCCTGTTCATTGGATGGCTACCTTGGCAGCTTTGTATTAAGAAGAAACTGGGTGACTCAGGCTCCTCTACCCACAAGCTTTATTCCTGCCTGTGGAGATATAAAGAAGAGAACATTAGAAGTCACAAGTGAGGTTTCCGTGGGCCAGGCTAGGTGGTGATGGAGACCACATTTGCACAGTGGGTTGCGGTAGAGAAAGTCCTAGTCATACTCTTAAGATCTGATTTCCCATTCTCAAGAGAGAACGCTCATGAGATTTTAACCTAATTAAATAATTTACTTAATTTTCAGTTTTATCATCTATAAAGTGGTGATGATGATAAAACATTACTGCCCAGTGATTTCTTTCTGAAGACTTAAATGCAATAGTATATTCAAAGCACAGGGGAATATGTAAAGTAGAAATAATAATGGTAAACATAATTCCTTTAGTTTTAATGATATGATTACTAATGATTGAAAAAAGAAATCTGTCACTATGTCTTATTACCCATAGCTCTAGGAGCTCAGCTGGAACTCAGTGGAAATATTCCAAAAGAATAAAGAAAAGGGTGCAGTCAACTGGCACCAGGCTGCGTCTGTGAAAGGCAAGTAAGGTAGTTAACCAGCACAGGTTTGGTGTCTTCTAGGCAACCTGGCCAAGTCTGGGCTTGGTTTGTTTTGGAATTGATTTCAGGCATTTGTACAGTGAATGCCATCCCAGTAGGAAGTCCCTGTTCAGATGTACAGAGTTCATGGGGATATAATAATGTTGCATGTTCCAAGTGGCCCCTGGCTTCAGAGGCTGAATCTGGCTGGTCTGTCTGGAGTTGTCTACTTTTATACAACATTTTTGTTAGTTTTGCAATATGGTGTTCATGAGGATTAATGAATGGCTACATTAAGAAAGAACAAACCTACGACTTTGAGAGCTCGTTATAACTGTTCAGTCAAAATGCCCAGTCCGTGTGACCATAATACCTTAATTAAATTGAATGATGTGGCCATGTTATTCTGCACGGAGAGGAAGGTTCTGTCACTTCATGTGCGTTTAGGGTTCCTGTCACATCCTGCCTTTTCTAGGGCCGTGAAAGGGTGGTAGTTTTGCTGTATTCACCTTAAATAACTCCTAGATTTAAATTGATTATTTGTTCTTAGTGGGAAATGGTAGTGCTGATTTTTAGTCGTCTTGGTAATGATCTTGTACCTAACTGGGTACATTCACAAATTTGCGTGGGTAGAGGGAGAGACAGCAACATAAATAAATTTGAATGCTTACTTTAGTGCAGATTTTTTGTTATTAAACACCACATGAATACTGTCTCTATAATGTAAGACATATGGTCAGTAAAAAACCCTGCTTACTGGGAAATATTTGTGTTAGTATTTTTAGCTGAAATAATTATAAGAAATATTGTTTCCTAATGCTCACTGAAGAGGGTCAAATGACAGTACTGATGAAAATACAAACCATTCTTGCCTGGCTGGTGTAGCTTAGTGGATTGAGTGTCAGCCTGTGAACCGAAAGTTCACCGGTTCGATTGCCAGTCAGGGCTCGTGTCTTGGTTGTGGGCCAGGTCTCTGGTTGGGGGCATGTGAGAGGCAATCAACTGATGTTTCTGTCATACATCAATGTTTCTCTCCCTCCCTTCCCCTCTTTCTGAAAATAAATAAATAAAATAAAATAAAAATACATGCTGTTCTTAAGATTAAAGCTGCAGTTTACTTCTGTACGTACATTGTGTTGCAGTTCCTTCATTAACTTTTACAGAATCAACCAGTAATTTAATCCATCATTATTTTATTTAATAATTTAACTTCAGTTTTGTTATCTTAGATACCATCTATTGACTTCTTATTATATGTATGATGCAAAGTATATAAACTTCCATCTGTTGAAAATATTGCCTTGCCAGCTACCGTTTGACTTTTCACTTAACTTATGCTATCTTTTATCATAACAAATTTAAATTTATATGTAACCACATTTGTCAGTCTTTTAGTAACTTTTGCGTTTTTTAATCTTAGAAAAGTCATCATTTAAAGTATGAGAATAATTTTCTATAGTTTTTCTAACATTTTTATTGGGTATATTAACTAATGTTTGTCTATAGCTTCTTATTCCATCTGGAATTTCTGGTCTGAGTTAAGGAAAGGTTACCTTTTCTCTGCTGATATTAACTCTTATATACAAATTCTTGTCCGAACAGGGATCTCTTTCTGGACTTCAGTTGGTTTTATAGATCTGTGAATCCCTTCTTGTACCAGTCCTGTGTAGTTTTAATTACCATACAGAATTTTTATTCTTTTAATTAAAAAAAAATTTATACTTTATTTTACATGGTATAAAACAAACTTTAAGTGGACAGCAACAGATAAAATTAAAATTGAAATTTCTCTTTCTTTAACCCATTCTCCATAGTCTCTCCCATCCCAGTTTTAACTACTGTTAAATTTCTTGACCTTTTTTTTCCAGAAAATTTTTTCTGTGTTCCAGCAAACAACACACTTATCGATGGGCAAAAATGTATTCAAATGGGATCATGCTCTACATACTGTATACAGTATTCTTTACCTTGCTTTTTAAAAAATAAGTCTTTATTGAGATAAAATTCTCCTATAATGCAACTCACCCATTTAGTATACAGTTCAGTGGTTTTTAGTATATTCACATACGTTCACAATTTTGCCACGGTCATTTTAGAACATCAACCCAAAAGGTACCTCTCCCCCGGTAGCAGTCACTCTTTTCTCCCTCACCCCATACCCCCGCAAGCCCCTGGCAAACACTGATCTACTTTCTGTCTCTAGATTTGCCCATTTTGGACATGTCATATAAGTAGACTCCTATAGGAGTGGTCTTTTGTGACAGGTTTCTTTCACTTAGCACGATATTTTCAAGATTAGTCCATGGTATTGCATGTAACAATCATTACTCAATTTCTTTATCGTCGAATAATATTCCATTGTATGGATATACCACATTTTACTGATCCATTCATTAGTGAATAAGCTTTGGGCTGTCTCCACTCTGGAACTGTTTTGAATACTCATGTACATTTGTGTTTCGTTTTTTGTGCAAATGTACGTTTTCATTTCTTTTGGGTATATGCCTAAGGAGTGCAATTGCTGAGTCATTGAGTCATTGAGGAACTACTGGACTTCTCAAGTGACTGCACTATTTTACATTCCTACCAGCAGTGTATGAAGACTGTGGCTTTTCTGTACCCTTACCAACACTTGTTATTAACATCTTTTTTTATAATAGCCATTGTAGTAGGTGTGAGGTGGTTTCTCATCGTGGTTTTGATTTGCATTTTGCTGATGGTCAATTATGTGACCATCTTTTTATGTACTTGTTGGTCATTTGTATATCTTCTTTGAAGAATTTTTTATTCAGAACCTTTGTTCATTTTTAAATTGAGTTATTTGTCATTATTGAATTGTTAAGAGTTCTTTATATATTATAGATAGAAATCCTTTGTCAATCAGGTATATGATTTTAAAATATTTCTTCCCACTCTATGAGTTGTCTTTTCATTTTCTTGCTGGTGTTCTTAAAGCATAAATGCTTTAAATTTTGATGATATTCAGTTTATTTATCATTTCTTTTGTTCCTCATGCGTATGGTGTTGTATCTGAAAAACCACAAGGCCAGGTAGATTTAGATCTATGTTTTCTTGTAAGAGTTTTATAGTAAGTTTGAAGCCCTTACACTTAGGTCTTTAAACCTAAGTGTGTGATTTGAGGTAAGGGTCCATCCTCATTTGTTTGCATGTGGATATCTGATCAGACAAAAAGACTATTCCACTCTCCACCAAATTATCTCGGCAGTTTGTCAAAAATCATTGACCTTAAATTGAGAGTATTCATTTGGGCTCTCAATTATATTCCATTGATCTGTATGTCTAAATACTATGGACTGACTCTATCTCCTCAAAACTTTTGTGTTGAAGCCCTAGCCCTCAATGTGACTATGTTTAGAAATAGGGCCTTAGAGAGAAAATTAAGGTTAAGTGAGGTTATGGGGTAGGGTCCTCCTCCGATAGGACTGGTGTCCTTATAAGCAGAGACAGCAGAGATCTTTCTCTCTCTCTCTCTCTCTCTCTCTCCGCCCCCCGCCCCCCTCCATGCACAGAGGAAAGGCCATGTGAGGACAGAGCAAGAAGTTAGCTGTCCAGAAGGCAGGAAGGGTGACTTCATCAGAAACCAACCCTGATGGCACCTTGATTTTGGACTTCTATCCTCCAGAACTGGGAGAAAATAAATTTCTGTTGTTTAAACCATACAGTCTGTGGTATTTTGTTGTGGCAGCCTTTATCACATCCTCTAAATACTTTTTTCTTGTTTGTGGTTTTTTTGACCTTGTTGGGCATTTTTGCCATATAGAAGTGTTTACATGTTTACATGGTTGGATTCATTCACCGCTTCCTTTCCAGGTTTTATCTTGGTACCAAGTTCATGTTCTTAATCACTGCAGATTGCTACCTATCTTGTAATTAGGCTCTTTTGTCTTCAATAAACAGATATGATTGGTTCACCTAAGTCGATAGGTTTTAATTGTAAGAATTCATAAAGAATAAGAATAAGAAAGATGGGATCAGCCACAGCTGATCAATTTGTGTTGTGCTGTTGGGACACAGCAGCCCAGGGGTTAGTCTGTCTGTAGGTCTGTTGTTCCCTTAGAGACACTGTTCCTCCCTTGCTCTCTGCTGTGACATTCCACCCTGACACTCCCCCTCCCTTTTCCGCTGCTGAATGACTTGAACCTTGTGGCTTCTGTGCAGTCATTGCTCTGCTTATCATCCTCTGGCTGTATGTCATTGTGACTTCTGTTCCCATTACTAAGCACTGACTCCCTTGAAGTCTCTAATTTAGTCTCCTGTCAGAAAAGATGAGATGAGCTGGTCCAGTCACTGTTCATTGGAGGCTACCCCAGATGGGTAGAGATTTTCTTTCAAGCCTCTCAATCTATGAATTGGCTGCTCTTTGGACTTCGGGTGGGCCTCCTAACCAATCGGATGTGGCTTCTAATGTGGGGTCAAGGGGTCGAAACTACTGCAGCCTCTATGTTTAAAAAAGTTAAGAAGCTTAAAAAAAATGCAAGGGACAGGAATTTTGAAAATCCAAAGAGAACATAAGTGACAAGAACCTCACTTGACCTGACTTGCAAAATGTACAGCTCTTCTGTAGGAAACCTGGCACCATCGGTGCCCTTCACCAGCTCCCATCAGTGGAGAAGAGGTGTCTCAGACACAACTAATCATAGCACAGGGAAGGGGGGAGTCAGGCATTTGGCAGAAGATAAGCCTTTGTAGTGGACCTCACCATACCTCTGGATTTGAGGAAGTATTTGAAAAAGGACACCATTGCAGAGGCCTTGAAGGGTGGTATCTCTTTGACAGTGAGGTGATACTAATAGATATTGGGCAAGGCATTCTGGGAAGAGGGCGTACATGAACAAAGGCAGCAGGAAGCAGAGGAAACAGGGACTCCCTGGATTTCTGAGTCTGATTTAGGGAAGTAAAGGATGGGAAAATCAGTTAGTGCCCAGAGCCCCTAGAGGGTGCTCGGACGTGATTTGATAAACAGTAGGGAGTTCTTGAAAGGTTTGGAGCTGGGCGGCAACGTTGATTCAACAAATATTTATTAATGTTAGACACTGTCCTAGGAACTTTGGGATAAATCAGTATATAAAATAAACCAAAAAGAAAAAAATTCCTGCCCCTATATAACTTATGTTCTATTAGGAGGAGACAGTCATTGATCAAAATGCCCAATAAATATATAGTATGTTAGGTAATATGTGTTGTTAAAAATTAAATAGAGCAAGATAATGGGAACTGGTTATGTGGGGGCAGGTAGGAAAGAGCACAGTTGTGGTTTTAAGTAGGTAGGCAAGACAGAGTCAGTGAGCAGGTGGTAGGTGACAGGTAGTTCAGTGGGGAGAACGGTTTGGGAAGCCAGGTTCTATGGCATTGAATGTGGAGTGGGGGGTTGGAGAATGTAGAGACGAGAAGATCACGTGTATGAATTGATTTGATGCTTCCCTTTGGGAATGGAATTTCTTTTCCACTTGGATGTGTATTTTTGTACCTTAGCAAAGAAGTCCAGCAGTGAACTAGCCTGATATGTTTTGCTTTGTTTTTTTTAGACACGGACAGATATGACTCCACTATTATTCTTTACCACCAAGAACCCAGTGTTTCTTGAAGTGTATTCATGAACCACCCATATCGGAATCACCTGGGACATGAGTTAAAAATATGGATGCCTGGGCCCTGCCCTAGGCCGTCCTGGGGGTGGAGGGGGATACTGGTTAAGAACACAGGCTTGAGCTAGTCTATGGCCCGCAACAGCACAGCACTCAGTGAGCCTTTAGCTGATCAGGTGACTGAAAAGAGCTGACTTCTATGCATTTCTGAGAGGTCATGTGGTGAACTGGCCTTTACTTGCAGCCAGAATGAGCCTTGATTCTGGTAGAGTTTCTCGGGGAGGCAGATTCTAGCTTCTGTGGTTAAAAACTCTAGGTTTTAGATGGAAGTGTTGGAGGTGCCCACCATCTTCCTGCTTTTCCCCCTCTGCTTGATCTTAAGCCTCAGAGCAAATGCTATAAGAAGTGAGTTTGAATAGTGTTTCCGGTTTTGTTTAAAAGTTAAAACAATGTGGCAGAGAAAAGTCATTAAGGCCTGCATCAGCTTGCTTAAAGCAATCGTCATCTTATTGAGGTCACAGTGTTCACCACAGCCCTGGCCCTTCAGAGCTGCTTTCTGTGCCACTCTGCCCTCTGCAGTTCTTTTCCTTTGATTTTCAGCTCCCAAAATTGGGAGGCCAGATTTGCCCAGAGGATTATCTTTCTAAATCAAATCCTCTTATGGAGAACCTGAATTTGGGATGGCTCTCTGTTTTGATGGACGCGCTGGCTAAGTGTTTCAAGTGCCACTTCATGGAGAGGCTGGGGCTGCGTCTGCCCTCCGAGAAATTCATGCAAAGAACGAGGCCGCCAGTAGTGATTTTATCATTGGATTGGAATGGGTTGCCATCTCACTCAGCTCTTTTCACTGTATTTTTCCAAGAAAAAAAACAAAACAAAACTTGAAGGATCAAGTGTAGGCCTTGAATGTGGTGTCCTACTTCTGTATTGAATAGATGTCTGTTTCTGTTTAGTTTTAGAAAGATGTTAGACCCCTCACCTGTGTTGTGAGCCACCCTCACCTGTGGGGGAACATTCTTTGATGATGATAATACTCTTCCATAAATTTAATAATACTCTTCCTTTAGCTATAGGAAGCAGACATTCAAACCACTGATATTTTAAAAAATGTACTGGAGGAATTTAACCCAATCTGGCCAGGTAATTGTCCACTTTGAATTAATAATAGAGCTGGGTCATTAAGTCATCCTTTCTTTTATCAGGAGCTCAGGCCTGCCCTGGAAACTACACATAAAAGTGCTTTCTGTGGTCCTTCAGATGCCACAGCAGATGAGTTTCAGTGCCCTGGGTGTTTTCCCAGGTAGAGTGTCCGAGCAAGTGAAACAGTTTTTTGTTTTTTGTTTTTAAATTAATAGATTATTTTTAGAGTTGTAGGTTTACAGAAATTGAATAGATACTATTGAGAATTCCCATATCTACCCCCCCCCCCAGTTTCCCCTATTACTGTGGTACATGTTATAATTGATTAACCAATATTGATATATTATTATTAATTAAAGTCCATAGTTTACATGTAAATGTCTAACCACCAGGCTGTATACCTCAGACTAATATGATAACAAACATCAACTATAATAGAAAAAAAATGTAAAAACAGTAAATCAGTTTGGTGATCAGTTAGTAGTCTTAGCCATATGAACTAAAATGATTAAACCATACACCTGGTTCTTTATTTTGAACTTTCAGGGACAACGTGGCAGTGATTGCATACTTCAGAGTTCTGGACACTGTCCAGGGGAGCATGTGTCCACTCCTGCTCCCTTCCCACACTGCATCTTGAATTATCGTGCCCTTACCATTGAGAGAGCTTACTGAAATAAAGAACATTATATGCTGTTTTGATAAGTATCTCTTTGGTAATTGTGTGATAAAACTTAGAAACGTCAGTAAGGAGCCCTCACAGCAGTAAATACATTTTTTAATATAGTCAGATGTTTAAAAGTGTCAGGTTTGCAGTCTTATGCAAGGAGACAGGCCGTTTGAAGCCTCCTAGTGATTCATTTGGTTTAGAGGTGACGTGTAGCATTGGTATTCTACCTTAACAAGGAAATATGGGAGATTTGTCTTTAAAAGGGAAAATATGTGAAATGTGTCAGAGAAATGGCATTTCTTAACGAGAGCTGTAGGTTCAGATAGAAATGCTATACATTTTGGCATGAGACTATTTTTCTTTTTTTTGTATATTTTATTGATTATGCTATTACAGTTGTCTCATTTTTTTCTCCCCTTTTCCCCTCCGCCCTGCTCCCCATCCCATCATCCTCAGGTCCACATTTTCCTGCCACCTCTTTCCCCAGCCCCACTCCTCCCCACCTCCCACCCTCAACCCTTCCCCCATTTGGCTTTGTCAGTGGCTCCTTTATGCATGTTCCTTGATGACCCTTCCCCTCCTATTATTAATAGAATATTAAGACTATTTCTTAATGAAATTTAGGATAAAATGGGCAATCCTCTTGCTGTGTAATTTTTGAATGGACGCGCATTGAAGATGCCTAATTGTTATTAGAGTTTGAAAGCAGCTCAGCTGCCTAAATGTCTGACTTGGTGGTGGAGTATTTGGAGTATGTTTGTTATGCCTCAGCTTGCTGACAATGGAAGTTCATGACCAAATACTAATTTTAAATAAGTGCTTACTGGTCTGGAGGAACTCCCCCATTCCCTGAAGGAAAAGTGTTTCATACGAGCCTACAGTTGCTGGGAATAGCTGTGTAAGCAATGTGGAAGTTTTTCCACATTATAACCTGGTCTGCCAGCTCATTTATTCCTTTAAGGTTCTGACAGTCCTGTGTGTTTATGACCCCTCCAGAGCTGTCCTTACACTCAGTCAGCAAATTAGAAACACTTAGCTTGGAAGAAACCTCTTTATCTTCCAATAGTCTCACTGTGGAGACCACTGGGCTCTTAAATACACTGTTAATAACTCGTAGATGGAGTAGACTGTTTTCATTCCCTTATTCCCTGCCCATCATTCCAGACTGTTTATATGGCTGTAAGTCCAGTCTCTAAGTAACTCCCCTATTGAAAAGACTAGACAGGTGTGCGCCCTGTCATGACATAGCCAGTTCTATCTCCTTTCTAAACTACTTGCACACTTCGTGACCTATTAGAATAGTAGGAAAACAGAAACACACACCTCAAAAGCAAAAACTCTTTGGCTACAAAATCTGTCTCTTATTTGCAAAAAGAAATAGCTACTTAGAAAGTGCTAAGACCATGTGGAATGACAAGTATTCAGAATTTGTTCAAGCTTTTATCCTTAGGCAGATTCAGCTGCTGCTGTCTAAAGCAGGCTTTACCTATCACCCGAGCTTTGTCCAAAGGCAGAATCTCAGCCCCACCCCAAACTTGTTCATTGGGAAGGAATCTGCCCTTGAACACAGTCCCCAGGTGTATGTGAACATATGAAAACTGGAGAACTTTTCCCCTGAGCTTGTCATCATGGAAATCACTAGGGCAAGGAGGGACCAGTGAAATTAAACTCAAACTTGGTTTATAAAATGAAAACTCTGGATATTGCAGTTAATGATCTGGGTACTTAAGGAATATTGAGCTGCCTTTCTATTATTTTCTGATTTGCTAACGAACCCTCTTTAGTCTGAGAACAGAAACGTGACCTGAATGGATAAAAGGTGACTTTGTTGAAATCGTGAGACCTCTTTACATATTTTAAAATCTGGTTGTGACAGGGAATTTAGGAATTTTTGAGATTTATCAACAGGTCCTGGTTTTCCTAGTTAAATGCTCAACTGGAAAAATATGTTTGAAGATAGGTTGAGGGGTGAATGGAGTCTTGTTATTATAATTCTTGCTTTTTAATATTTCAAAAAACATTTTCAAAGGAAAAAAAATGTTCCTGGCCTATCCATTGGACACCAATTCAATTTCAATTATTTTTGGAAGGCAGAAAAATACTCCAGCTAGAATATTGGGAGCACCTGCCAAGTGAGCATTTCCTTGCTAGTTAATTGGTCAAGTAAATGGATTCGTACTTTGTAGGAACTCCTTTATCACTTAAAGAACACTTGTACCCAGGTCGGTGTGGCTCATTTGGTTGGAGTATAATCCTGTAACTGAACAGTTGTGGGTTTGATTCCTGGTCAGGGCACATGTCTGGGTTGTGGTTCGATCCCTGGTCCAGGCCAGAGCACCTATATTCCTAGGTCCCGGCGTGTGTGGGAGGCAACCAGTCCTAATCGATGCTTCTTTCTCACATTGATGTTTCTCTCTTTCCCTTCCTCTCTCTCTAAAAGCAATTAAAAAAATATATTTGTACATGAGTCTAAATAATTCAAGTATGTTTGCTAGTTTGTACATTTTTATTCTGGAGATGGGTACCAAAGAGGGTAGTTTTTTCTTATACTGAGCCACAACAGACTCTCCCCTTGGAATGGACAATACAGGGAAAAAGTGCTAGAATTCCCATAGAGAATTTCCTAAAATGAGTGCAAAGTTTCTAATCGTAGCACTCACATGTTTTTAAAAGAAAGCCAAGATGGTTCCCTCTAGTCGCAGTTGCCTGCTGGTTAGCTGGGCAAAGGTCCCCGAACTGTCTCCATTATCTCCTGCGTGACACACCCTACAAACGGACCCTGCTGGACTTTGACTCTCGTCTGCCATGTCTTCCCGGCGCTGGTCTCTGCTTACCTTCGCTGTCTCCCATCATCATTCTGATTAAAATTTTTTGGCAAAATCACCAGGGCACCAAGCCCCACAGCCATTTTTAAGTCTCTGTAGCTGTTTTTAAGTCCCTGCTGCCATTATTCCTGTGATATTGGTCACTCAGGGTTTTCTTCCATGTTTTTTACTTTTTAAGAGCACTTGAACCAAACCGCCCGAGTTTGCAACCAGGCTTCACCATTTGCTAGCTGTGTGCCTGGGTCAAGTTTCTTAACTTCTATGTACGTTAGTTTTCCCATCTGTAAAAAGGGGGTAGAGCTAAAACCTATCCTAAAGGTTTGGTGTGAAGTGCAGAGGGGGACACCTGGCACATATAAGGGCCCCTTAGGGATGAGTCATACTGCAGTCATCATAATCACCAAGGGGCATTTCCTGCCCCTGTGCAGGTTCTGTGACCTCCTTCCCTCTTTCAGTCATTCATACCTGTTTTCTTTCTTTCCTAGGGTCTCTTTTCCCTTTGGGATTTTTCTTGACAGTCTTAGGTTTCCCACATTGATATCTTTGGCCCTAACCTTTTTCGGAGCCCCAGAATTCAATTTCTAACTGCTGGCTGGTTGTTGACCTTCAGAAGTCTTCTGAGTATTATAAACCAAACCTGCCTGAACGGGATCCATTCTCGAGTTATCTGAAGGCCCCTTTCTCCCTCCTACCATCAATCTCTTTGCCACCATCGTAATTAATGCTGTCACTGACTTATACAACTCCCACTGGGCAGCCGATTACAACTGGGCTCCAGAATCTCTTGGTGCTCCCTCTAAGTGTCTCATGATACGTCTTTGCTTTTCTGTTGCCACTGTGTTCCTGGAGCACACTCTTGGTTTAGTCCACTCTGGCTGCCATAACAGAATGCCACAGACGAGAGGCTTGAATAACAGAAGTTTATTCTCTCACAGTTGTGGAGGCTAGAAATCCAAGATCAAGGTGCCAGCAGCGTTGGTTTCTGGTGAGGACTCTAGCCCAGGCTTGCGGACGGCCACCTTCCATCTGCGTCCTCATGGCCTGCCCTTGCACATGTGTGTCTCTAGGACCTGATCCTCTCCTTACACTGATTTCCCATCTGTCCCCTGTAATCTCTCTTCTTATGGTGGCAGGAACAATCTTTCTATAGCACAGCTCTGAGCATCTTCCACCCATTACTAATAAGTTGACGTAGATGCAGGGTAAGGAGGATTATTGTGAAGAGATGTTGGACTCCACCTTTCATTTCTCAGTTCCTTACATTTATTCATCTGGAAATTGGAGAGGGCGTCACTAACCCCATGTTGCTGTAAGGATGAACTAAATGCTAACAAATATTGTTGCTAAAATTGCGGCCGCATTCCTCAGCAGGGCCTCTTATCACCAGCTCTCTCTAAGTGTGGTCCCCACCAGCAGCCTTCCGTCACCTGGAGCTTGTCAGCGATGCAGGCTCTGCATTGTAAGGAGACCCTCAAGTGATTTGCATGTGAGGTCCTGGCTCCTCACATGGTTCTTAACCACAGCTCACTTTCTCCTGCTCCAGAAAGGACGCAAGCCTTGAGGCAGACCACCTGGTTTCACATTCCAGCTCTTCACCTACGCAGGGGTGTCCAACCTTTTGGCATCTCTGGGCCACACTGGAAGAAGAAGAGTTGCCTTGGGCCACACATTAAATGCGTTGCAACACGTAATCACAAACAAATTTCATAATGTTTTAAGTAAATTTACAATTTTGTGTTGGACCTCGTTCATAGCCACCCTGGGCTGCATGTGGCTTGCAGACTGCAGGTTGGACACCTCTCACTGCAGCTTTTGTGGGTATGGATGTTTGTAGAAACTGCTTTTGCTTTGTTTCTCATGTGGGAAATGGGGACAGTTCCAGCACTTACCACATAGAGGTTTGGAGGCTTATTACAGAAAGTATGTGTGTGAGAGAGCATCTACCCTTGTGATTTTCAGTTGGATTTTGTATTTAAAACTAAGCTGTCTTTTGTGTGCTTGGGTTCATTTTACTCTTCTTTGCATGTGTTTTTGAGTCAAGGTTTGCTTATTGTGGCACAGGGTGGGTAGTGGGTGTGAAGGAGGTATTTACTAGCTCTCAGTCTCCATGCCTCTGTACCGTGTTATCCTGACTGTGGAACATCCTCCTAGCCATCTTCCAGGAAGGTGTGACCAGTGAAGGATGTATTGGTAAGACTCCTTTATTGTGGGGGGTCAATCAACTGCTGATTCAGTGGAAGGTGGAACGAACCCTTGCAGCTCTCAGAAGTGGCCGGGAACCAAGATGGGACTGTATATCTAAGTCCCTGTAGAGATTTATCGTAGGGAATTGGCTGACACGATTATGGAGGATGAGAAGTCCTGAATTTTACAGTCAGCTGCAGTGTAAAAATTGTAGTCCAAGGCCAAGTCCAAAGGCAGAAGACTGATGTCCCAGCTCAAAGACAGACAGGGAGGGAGAGTGAATTCTCCCTTCTCAGCTTTTTTGTTCAATGCATCTCTTGAGCAAATTTGTTGAGGCCCCTCACATCGGGAAGAGCAGCCTGCTTTGCTCAGTCTGTCAATTCCAATGTTAATTCCATCCGCAAAAAGGCTCACAGACATAACCGCAATAATGTTTCATCTGGTATCTGGGCATTTCATGGCCCAGTCAAATGGACATGAAAATTAACCTTTACATATGGACTCTTGGATTCCTGTTTTCACTGATTTATAATTTTGCTGTCCTTGATTTTGTAGGTGGTTAAATTGTCCTGTATTTAGCCAGCTGGAGCACCTTCCAGCTGGCTGCTGTTGGTGACACGTCCAGTATATCTGATATCAGTGGCCTGCCTCTCCTAGTGGGTAATGACATCATCAGTCTATGCGCCCTGCAGGCCCTCGCTAGTGAATTTGAGTATGTGCCTTACAGCTTTTACATCAGACCATCCCTTAAGTATATTTCAAAATCAGGGAAAACCTACCCAGAGCTATTTAAGTGATGTGTTAATGGGCAGGTGGAAACTTAATATTCTTTTTAGTCATTTACGCTTCCTCCATTTCCATTTGCAATAGCCTGAGTCATCTAATGGGTTGTTGCTCTGTCATGTGCCCTTTGGTGGCCAGACTGTTAATGGCTGAGCTGCCCAGGTGCGCCCCCTGCTGACACTACTGTACATAAACACTTTTCTGGGGTTGGGCCACATGGATTTCTCCTGACCATTTTCTTTCTTTTGGTATCTGTCTCTCTTTCTCCAATCATTATACATTTATGGATCATATAATACAAAGAGTTTTGGGAACTTCTTTGTTCACTAAATGTCTCAAGAATATCTTCCCCTGTAAAATATACATGTTCACATCATGGTGTTAATGTTTGCGTAATTTTCTATTACATGGGTATTCTGTTTAGCTTTTAAATAATCCACTTTTAGTAGGCTTGTGTGCTTGTTTTTTTTTCCATGATAGGTAGCACTAGAATGAACATCCCTTGTATTTATACCATTCATATGTGGTTTACTAAGTTGAGCTTGATGAGTGGGTAGGAATTTGACAGGAAGAACTATAGGGGAAAAAAGGCTCTACATTGAGAAAATTTTCTTGGTCTAGCTAAAAATGTGTTCAAGAAACAGGAATACCAAGTTTGACTGAAATGTGGTAGGGGTAATAGTGGGTAATGGTTGGAAAGTCAGGCTTTTTCTTCTGAAATGATAGAACTGTAAGTGAAGGAGCACAGAAATTTGTTTATCACTGGGAAGCCAGGGTAGCTGGATCGAAGGGCTCAGATGCAGCTGCTCCATCCCTTACCTGTCTCTTTTCTTCCTCTGCCCCTTTCCAGTCTCAGCTCTGGGTCTATTGCCTGTTGACCTGGGCAGAGAAAGCACCCCCTGGCACCTGTGAACTGGCATCTGACAGCTGAAGTTCCATAGTCACTTTCTCTCATTACACGTCCTGTGAATGTCAGGGAAGGCCTGTAAGTGGCGTTGTTTGGGTCAGATATCCCTTAGACCAGTCCCTGTGAGCTGGGGGATGGGGAGCTTGCATGGGCCTGATCAGAAGCACACCAATGCCTGGAGCCAGGACACTGGTGGGGACTGTGGGAGACTCTCCCCTGTGGAACAGATGAGGTGGCATTCCTCAAGGAAAGGACGGTGCTGGATGGACAACAGCAGGTGTCTGCCAGGTCATAGGTGTGGGCAGGTCTCTACCAAAACAGTCTGGGTAGGTCTGAATGAGGGTGTTGTCAGTGACAAGCAGAAAGAGGAAAGGACACAAACGGAATAGAGTGCAGGTTGGATGAACAGCTGTGGTAGTTGCCGCCTTAGAGAGAGAGCAGACTTGGAAATGATTCCTCTGAGGCCAGGCCTCTGGTTCAGGATGGCGAACCTGGACATAGGCACATTGTGAGGAAAACCAGTGAATTCAGTCGTATGCATGTGGATTTTGAAGTGCTTTTGGAGCACCCGTGTGGCAGTGTCCAGCAGGACAGGACCAAGCCCTACTTGGTGTTTCCCTCTTTGGGTCCGCAGCAGCAAACAGAAAGAGCTTACTAAATCTAAGGCTTCCTCTCTCTCGCCTGGGCTCTAGCAGTAGACTGCCTCTGCGCCCCCTCTCTTTTAGCCTCTTTGTACCTTCTGTGCCTCCTATATACCATTTCCACACTGGGCTTTATAGAACTTTATCTTGTCTCCACCTGGCTCAGACACCTTCAGTGGCTTTTTTTGCACACTGTATTAAGTATAACAGTTTGTCACTCAAGGTCTTTAACGGTCTTTTCCCAAGCTACATTTTCATTTTTGTAACAATAACTCCCTTCTCCTTGGTACCTGAATCTTAAGTCAACTGAATTTCTGCCATTTCATTGACATACCCCATGCTTTTCTCACCTCTGACCTTCTAGAAAGTCTTGCTAGACATTCTAGAATGTCTTGACAAGGATCTGACTGGAGAGCTGTAGCAAAGAGACAGGATGCTCTTAGAAATAGATTAATTTTTATTATTATCTGAAAGAATGAACTGATTTCTTGAGATCTACAGTATCTCTTATGGCAATAGGACAGTCCAGGGATTGTACCCAAAAAGGTAGAGCAGTAATTTCAGATACCACTTAAATTCTAAATCTGCATATTCCACACTGATCAGAGCCAAAACTTCAGGGTAGGTACCACAATGGAGACTTGGTGCCTACCTACCAGGGAGGAGATGGGCACAGAGAGGCTAGTGCATGTCCCATTCTGCATGCTGCTGCTGTGAACACAAGAGCTGGGGGGGGAGAGGGCTTCCGAAACGAGGTGGTGTTTCTGCCTGGTCTTGAAAGATAAATGACTTTTGCAAGCAGATAAAAGGTGGCATTTCAGGCAGAGGGAGTAGCGTGGCCATTGACACTGCAGGTCAAGGGTATCGGGTTCTAAAGGGATAGTAAGAAGTGTGGAAGAGGCTGTGGTTTACATTGTGTGTGTGTGTCACTATTGATGTCTTTCTCTTAGTTCGGGCTACTCTAATAAATTGCCATAGACTGGATGGCTTATAAGAACAGACATTTATTTATCACAGTTCTGGAGGCTGGGAAGTCCAGTTAATTTGATTCCTGGTGAGAGCCCTTCTAATACTTGTGTCTCTAGGAGGAAGAGTGGGTATGGGAAAACGCTTTTTCTACCAGTTAGTTAGTGACCAGTACAGAGAGTATTGAAAGGACAAGGACCCCATTAACCACACTCAGGTGTAGGGACACAACTTTAGTGCCTGTCCTATTGCCATAAGAGATACTGTAGATCTCAAGAAATCAGTTCATTCTTTCAGATAATAATAAAAATTAATCTATTTCTAAATATGGAAGGAGTAGCTTTTATAGTTGCCCAAATTTGGGTGTCATTTAGGAGAAATATACAGATTGATTTTTTTGTTGTTGTTAAAAATAAACTTTAAAAAAACTTAAAGACTTGCCAAAAATAGAGTACAAAATGAGAGTAACCAATAAATAGAATATGAATCATAAGTTGAGATGAATATACACTGTCTTGGTATGTATAGAGTTTATACCCTAGACACAGGTTTATTTTGTTTTTTTTTTTAATGCTTAAAATATTTTAGGTTCCCTGTTTGCTTCCAATCCAGGGAGAGTATATTGAGTTCCCTTTTTATTAGATGAATTTGAGAGGGTAGAACACCTTTTTTTGTTGTTCTGCAGTGACAGACCATGCTCCCTAAGGGATAGTCCCCTTTATTTTTACCTCTTTAATAGTAAATGAACCGCACAGGCAGAAGCACACAGGCAGGGCTCTTGAGCAAAGGCCTGAGTTCCTGTGGAAAGGATCTACTAAGAGACTGGTGTAAAAGGAAATGAATCTGGTGGCTAAGATATTTGTTTGATGGGCGGACTGGGGCCCAGACCTCTGCAGGGCATGCTGAGCAAAGGGAAATGCGCTTTTCCTGTGTGTTTGCACACAGGTTTGTTGCACCTGCATGGGCGTGGCCTGAGTTCAACAAAGAAGGTTCAGGAAACTGGGCGCTCTGCCTTGAGAGTTGATTTTTCTCTTTGCAGTACATGTAACCAAAACATGGCCCTTCCAGAAAAGGAAGAGAGGAGTGGGGAGGGGAGGAAGGTAAGACTGAAATTTTGTTACACAAGGTCAGACATTGCTTTAGATGAAATCATAGCAGAAATAATTCTATACTGAGTTGTACTTAGAAAGCCAGTGGCAAACGCAGGGAGCTTGGCTTTAGAACTGCACTCTAATCCAGGTGGAAAAATGCATCGCCCAGATGCCCAGATCGCCTTTTCAGGAGATTACTGTCTGGTAATCTTTCATTGTCCTAGAGGATTAAGTCGTCCCCGGTGTCATTTTAGTCAGCTCACATGTTTTAAAAAAAGCCAAACGAACCTGGTAGTTTCTGTGACTGTGCTAGTGTGTGGCGTTTCTGCAACAGTTGGTACCTGTAAGTGGCATCGCAGGACCTGGCCCTCCTTTGTTTACCCAAGACAGTGCCGCTCCCGCAGGCTTGTTCCTTTTTGTCCCCAGTGAGTGGCAGATGGGGAACAGAGCCCTTCTGAGGTCATTTGTGAAACAAGCCTGTGTGACCTGTGGGTGTGAGGCTCTGGGAACTAAGCACCTGGGCTGGGAGGCCAGTCTCTGAACCCTGTGTGCTCCCTTTGGCCAGTGGAGGGTGCAGCCATGGAGAGCAGCGTGGCCAGCGCGGCCCACAGCTGAAGGACATCTGGTGGTGACCAAGCCATGTGCCCCACATTCTGAAATGGACCTCAGGGACATGGAGCTTGACGAGGACTACCAGTCCCCATTTGATTTTGCTGCCGGAGTAAACAGAAACTACCTGTACTTGTCTCCCAGTGCAAATCCATCTCCACCTGGATCGCCTGTTCTTCAGAAATTTGGTAACTATGAATTTCCTCAAGTTCACTTTGCTGTGATAAAACCTGGATCCCACTTGGCGTTTGCCTGGCTTTGAAATTATTAGTGTAAAAATGGACCAGGGTGTTTCTGTGTTGAAACTGGTGAAGAAAACTGTTATAGATTTCCAGGAGACAGATGGCTCATTAAATATGTAGTGTGTGTATATATGTACACACACAGTGTGTGCATGCCTTTTAGATTTTAAAGGTAGTACTATTTATATGAGCATGAGTGTTCTTTGGATCGCTCTGAAACCATCGAGCTGATACATAATCGAAAAGGGGGGGCTCGGAAGGCCTTTATATCCAGTCACCTATATAATTTATGAAGACCCTTCCACCCCGGATTTTGTCTGTGGCACGATGACAATGTTCCAGGTCCTACTTGTGGAGGTCGTCCTGGACTTTGTTCTGGAATACTAAGAACGACACTTGGAGATACCCAGGCAAGAGATTTTTTTTAAATTGAAAAACTCAGCGCGGCTGTTCCCGTGGTCATTCCTGCATCTGTGAGTGTGCGAGTGTCCTGAGCGGCAGGGCCGCTGTCAGGAGTGTTTGGATTCATGAGCACTGGGTAGTACTGAGCTGGGCACAGCTTTAGCCACCCTCTGGGCCAGTTCCCTAATTTTACAGCTGACGCTTGGCAACAGGGAAATGACCTCTTCTGTAACTTGCCTGAGAAGTAGCAGATTTTCCTCCAAGGTCATTTTTTTCTTATAACGTTTTGCTTTTTGTAAGTTTAAAAAGTAGGTGATTTAGAAAAACAAAAAGGTAAAGGAGCCAACAAGAAACCGCCTTACCAGTGTTTAGCTCGTGGGTTTGCAGCCTTCCCTGTAAGGTTAGTTGCAACCTATAGCCACCCTTGGGGTGTAGTTTGGGTTTCCAGGAAGGGAAAATGGTGGAAAACACCTGGTGGAAAACACCAGGTTAGAGCTGGCCTGGAAGTTGGCAGCTGCTGGCAGTGGCTAGGTATCTGCTGGGGCCATCTGGGACCTCTGTCATAGGGGGGTCCTCCCCTGTGCCTGGCCCCTAAAAGAATGGGGCCCTCCATCCTGGCTTCTAAATACTGTGTGTAGGAAATGCTTTAATAGCAACACACAGTGGGAGTGGGCGAGTTCAAGCTCGGTGACAAAGTGAAGCCCAAGTGACGAGGGGCATGGAAGCCGGGGTCCCAGTGACCTGACTTCAGGGCAAGCTCAGCATCAGCATGCACAGGGCGCGAGGTTCCAGGAGGATTTATGCTGCTGGTCTTACTTCTCGTCCATTCTCCTCCTGTCTGTCTCAGCTCCTTTCACTTTTCCCAGGTGCCATAGTTGCTGCCTTCGGATGTTTTTGGTTAAAACAAAAGTAGTTGGTAGGGTTCGGTGTGTCTCCAGGCACATTTCCAACAATTGGTATTCGAATTGCTACGAGTAACCTGTAGGGGTCTGGGCTCATGGGATTAAAAATAAAATTACGCAACACCAAGTGACTAACAGAAACCAAACTCAGGTACTCACTAGCATTCAGATTTAGTGGTTTACTTCAGTTGGAAAAAAGGAGGGAGAGAGGGCATTAAAACAAACAGAAACCACCATAAGGAATTGTCTAGTAAGAACATGGTGATTCTCAAATATGCAAATGGAGTGGGGCCTGCATTAGTCTTGTCCAGTCTCTATTCCTGGGACCCCTCAGGGCACAGGTAGCCTGCCATCTGTTTGAACATCATTTGATGGGCGGGCCTAGGCAGAATGAGTCCTTTGTCTTCTGTGTGCTGGTCTCTTTGTTCCTATGTGGGAGCCCTTAGGATGGAGACGCCATCCATCTAGTTAAAAGCTCCTGTGGCTTTTGACCACTATGCATTTTATCTCTCCCTCCCTCTCTTTCTCTCTCTCTCTCTCCCCTCCCTCCTTTCCTCCCTCCCTCCCTACTTTGTTTTTTTCTCCTCACCCAAGGATATGTTTATTGACTTTAGAGAGAGAGAGAGAAGTATCAGTGTGAGAGAGCAGCGTCAGTCGGTTGCCTCCCGTACGCACCCCGACTGGAAATCAAACCTGTAACCTTTTGGTGGATGGGATGACACACCGAACAGCTGAGCCACCCGGCCAGGGCGCTGTGCATTTTCTTAATCAGCAGACAAGCAGTACTCAAGAAAGAGCTGACATTCAAAGAACTCCTACTCAGAAAGGCTGGGAACACTGATCTGAAACACAAACTCTTTGATATTTATCCAAAATGCCATCGCGGGGCCATTGAGAAAATAATCAGATTTAATCTATGTACAGAGTGTTCCTAAGAAGCAGTCCTCATGCAGGATGGGATGAGGGCCAGTGGCTGGAACAGAAAGAGGTCTTTATCAGGCCGACCCGGCCAGCCCACATTCAGAAATGCCTTAAAATTCTTGACCCCCAGCCCGCATCGATGCAAACGTCAATGGCTGAAACAGAACTTATTCTTCCTGTGTGCGATGTACTCTGAGATTTTAAACTGTGCTATTGATTCTTTTGAAAATGCTCATTTGATCCTGCTAACTGGATTTCACAACATATACTCTGAAAAACACTGATTTCTAGTAAATTTCAGAATCTGGAAGATAAGTCCATTAGGGATATTTACTGCTTTTCCCTAGCACCTGGAATAGTGCTTGACATCTGTGGCTCAACAAATATTTGTTGAGTGAATGGATGGATGGATGGATGGATGAATGAATGGATGAATGACACAACACTGGCAAGGATTAGTTCACACTCCAGCGTATTTTACAGATGTGAACATTGAGGCCAAGAAAAGTGTTGTGAAGTCCCCACATCAAAAAGCCCAATTTTCAAGGCAGTTGGTGGTTCCTACTATTTTGGCTTCCCTGGTAATGGATATTGTAGACCAGGTTACTCATTCAGGGCATAACCTTTCTTCGGATTGAGGGTTTTACTGGGGGGATCGGTGAAGCTTGTTGATTCTTTATGTGCTCTGTGGACCTGGACATTCTATTTCAAGTCTGCAGTGGCCAGTCAGCACGGGTGTGCCCCAGGATGGTAGCTGGGGTCCTTTGTGCCATTTTCTCTTTTGTTCTGTGATCACCCACAAGGATAATTTCCCAAGTGATATTTATGTAGGAGCCCTCTTCCTCTTAAAAACATTTTCTTGTGTACAGAAGGATGTAGCTCTGGTTTATAAAAAACAAAACAAACAAAAAAACTTGGGTTATTTGTTTTTTAAAAAAATATGTTTTTTATTTATTTTTAGAGAGGTGAAGGGAGAAAGAGAGGAAGAGAAACATCAATGTGTGGTTGCTTCTCGAGTGCCCCCTACTGGGGACCTGGCCTGCACCCCAGACTTGTGCCCTGACTGGGAATTGAACTGGTGACCCTTTGGTTCGCAGGCCGGCAGCACACCAGCCAAGACAAAACTCGGGTTATTTCTAGTGGTTTCAGGAAATAGTAGCCATTTAGAAATCTGACATTTTAGTTTTATGTAGTTACATTAAAACCTAAAAGCATTGGGAAAAAACAAATAAACAAACCAAACCGAAATGAAAACCCCCTAGCTCAAAGTCCTCCTTGTCATTCTCTTTTATTACCCTTTGTGATTTCTGCACTGTGTCATTCTCCCTTCCTTTTAGGGAAGTGCTGATCACTTCTGGAAAGTTTTTCATGATTGTAAATCAGAGCAGAATGCAGGAAATGTAGTCCCTCCACCCCTTGTACCTAGAGAGGAAATTTAAGGATGGAAGAGACTTCCTCTCTGGGGATCCCCCAGTCTCTCCATGGCTGACCTTTTGCTTCTCCTGTGGGGTACCATTATAGTTTTACAGTTGGTTAGTGTTGTAGGGAATGATGGCTCTGATGTCATTGACTGAGGATTTTTCCCTCTTTTTATTTTTTCTAACATGAAGGAGGTTCATTTTGGAATATCTGGAGGAGGCAATTCAGGCATTTGAAAATACTACCTCCACAATTTTTTCTTTCTCCCCCATTCTTTCTGTGAGGTGAATTTGTGAGGTAAATTTTTGGAAGGGTGACCCTTTTTTGTGGTAGGAAGTTGATTGCTGTTCAGGGCCCTGCTGTCAGAGCTGGGTCTCAGGGGCGGACCTGGGTCTGCAGCCCACTTTGTCCCCATGTCTTAGGGCTGTGTGCATCCCCTTCTCAGCCCTGGCACTGCCCAGCTAGTCACTTGGGTTCTTGAGTCTTTCTCAGATGGATTGTGTCAGGGTTTCTTGGCTTCCCTGTTCCTTGCTGCCTCTGCTACAGTGATTATTTTTCTCTCCTGTTTTACTGATCTCACCACGGGCAAACATGGGAAAATTACAACCTCAAGAAATGAAAACTTTTCATGGCTTATGCTACTGAATCTCTTTCCTCTGAAGAGAATCAGTGTCAGGCAAGAAATATCAGATGCCCCCTCACTTTAAGTCCATGGGTTTCAACCTGGGGTGGTTTTGTCATTCTCACCCCACCCCCCACTTTGGGCATCTGGCCACTTCAGGAGCTGATGTTGGGGTGACTTTGGTTGTCATAGCTGGGTGAGAGGAGGGACAGCTACAGACATTGAGTGGGTAGATGCCACATGGGATGATGTATGGGAAAGCCCCCACTGCAAAGAATTACCTGGCTCAAAATGTCCCTCATGCTGAGGTTGAGAAGCCCTGTCTTAAGTGGGTCCTTTGTATTTTGTTCCTCTTAAGAGGAACCACTTTGATGTAGGGCCCATCAAACATCCCCTTGCCTCTCCTGGGATTCTGTTACATTCGGAAACAAAGACCAAGCACAGACTTACAAGGGGAAAAATATCTTTACCTTGTGATCTTTTTTGGCTATTACCACGAAAGATATTTGGAACCATAAATTTTACCTCTTTCTATGCCTCTAGGTTTAAAAAAGGAGGGTGCATATTTCCTGTTTGTGTGTAAATAAATTGATCCCTAGAAAGTGAAGTTTCTTATTCCTATTCTGGTCTTAAAACCATGTTAGTCTCTTCGAAGATTAGGAAAGGTGGATACAATTTTGTTGCCAGAGAAGCTTCTGGGTCTTGACTCTAATCCTGACCAATTAGAGCCTTCCACGTTTGGGGCAGCCAGCATTACATTCTTTCTTCTATAGTGTCATGTGTGCCCCACCCAGACCATATGCGTGTGGCTCTCTGCACACTTTCTCTGTAACGTGAAAGTAGGTGGCCTGCTTTACATGTAACGGTCTTTGGATAGGTTATAGGACACAAGTTGTATTTTTTTTAGAATAGTGACATTTTATGTATTTTAAATAGAAAAACTTTGGTAGGTGAAAACGGTGAAGTAAAAATGAAATATAGAAAATAACAAGCTCAAGATCTAAGGTGGATAATGAGAAAACTGAACCCTTACCTTTGCCCCCAGCCCACCTGTGGACCTTCCTGTAATTCACATGTTCAGGGCATGTCACTGAGTGTCTGTGTCCCAGACACCAGGCAGGAGGCACCACACAGCTAAAGACATGGGGCTGGAACTCATACCAGGGACCCGGCTTGCGCAGCCTCGTGGGCTGTGTCCTGAGCACAGTACACCTTAACGGAGCGTGTTATACCCAGAGTGGGGACTGGGTCATGGAGTCCAGGAAATCCTCCAAGGGCAGGAGACACTTGAAACTGATTTATTGAAATGAATGGGACCTAGAGATAAGGGGGGGGGGCCCTGGGGTTTCAGGAAGAGAAAATAACGTGCAAAGACAAAAAAAGGGAGCATGCTTTGGAAAGATGATGGAAGTGATTATACAGCACTGCGAAGGTAACTAATGCCACTGAATTGTACGTTTAAATGTGGTGAAGTTGACCAATGCTATGTTAGATATTTTACCACAATAAAAATTAAGTGGGCAAAAAAGTATGGGAGGTAGTTCATGTTATTTTACTTTTTGAGTTAATATTTTCTCTTGGTGGGTGAGGGCAGTAGCATGGAGTAGAGTGGTCCCGGCGTCAGGACCCATGAGCTTTACAAGGAGGTGGGGGCCATAGAAGGGGCTAAGGGAAGAGAGTGCCGAAGTCAGAGTCACACAGGAGCTCAGTCTGGTGGCAAGGTAGTCATTGGTTAGAGGGGACAGAGACCATCAGGGAGCTTTGGGGGCAAGAGTCTAAGCAAGAAGTAGTGAGAGCCTGAACTGATGCAGGATGGTGGGACTGGAGACAAACCATATCCCAGAGAGGTCAGGAAAACCCAGGGAGGTGGGCGGGAGGTACCAGCGGAGCAGAGGTGGCAGGCTGAGGTTCAGAGCTGGAGGCATCGATGTCACATGTGACCATGACCAAGAACTGTTCTTAGTTGAATGGGTGGAGGAAGGACAGATGGCGGGTTGCAGGGGGTAGGGAGCGATGGTAAGTAAGGAAGTGAGCCTTTGAGCCCAGCTTCATGGAAGAGAAGAGGAAGGAGGGAGGAAGTAGCTGGGATGACTTGTGGATGTGGAGAGTGGGGGGGCATGACAGATCCTTATGAAACGTCAACGTGTGCCCACTCTTCTGCATGACTACTCCTAAAAACCCAGAGGGGCTATGAAGGAAACCTTTTTGTTTTTCTTTAACAGCGAATGGTTTTGGGGCTCAGTTTCTTAGGGCTGTTGCAACAAAGTGACATAAACTCTTAAGTTTAAAGAGTTTATGAGTGGCTTAAACAACAGAAATTTCTTTTTTTTTTTTTTTAATCAAGATTTTGGCAGGGCCACACTCCTCTGGCACCTGACAGAAAGCATTGCTTGCCTCATTCTAGCTCCTAGGTTGCTAGTAATCCTGGGCTGGTGGCTGCATCACTCCGGTCTCTGCCTCCATCGTCACAGTGTTCTCCATATCTCTGTAACTTTTGGAGATGTTCTCTTTGGGTCTCTGTGTTCAAATGTCTTTCTTAAAAAGACACCACTTTTGGATGAGGATCCACCCTAATCTAATATGATTTCATCTTAATTGATTACACCTGCAGAGACCCTGTTTGCAGGTACTAGGGGTTAGGAAGTCAAATGTGTCCTTTCACAGGGCACAGTTCAACCCACAATACCATCTAATTTTAAAACTCATACTTGTCTCTTTTTATTCTTTAAAAAAAAATCTGTCTCTAGTTTCTTCTTTATACAATGAAGTGTTTGAACTAAATGATGCAAAACGCTTTTCAGATCTAAAATTGTATGACAATGGCCAAAAATGTTTTTATTATGATCACAGGAAATCTTGAAGGAAGAAGTTTGTCTTAATTGTAATGAAAGGCCAAGGATGGGGTGGGTGCTCTCACAGGGGAGGGCATGGGCTGCACCCGTAGCACCCAAGCAGAGAGGTGCTCACCAGACTTTCCACCACGACTTTATTGTAATTGTAGGTTTAAAATGTGTATGAAAAGGCTTTGCTTCCTTCCCCGGTTGATGCTTTGGGGAGTATGTGGTGAGTAGTTGGTTGTCTATGGGAGCGTAAAGAGAAACTTGGTTTGAATAAATGCGTTACCAATAAATCAGTTCATTTCAAACATTTGTTAACACTTGCTTTGTTCTAGGCACTGTGCGCAGATGAAAAGATAAGGGTGTGACATCAGGACTTTTATAGTCTAGAAGTAGAGATGTGTTTACAACTAAAATCTTTCCCCTTTCTTCCTCATTCTTTCCAAACATTCCTTGCTCATCACGCACGTTGCCACTGAAGCCAGAAATCCAAGGTCTTCATTTTCCTCAAATTACTGACAAGTTCCTCAAAGTCTGGAGTATCATATTTCAGCACATCTAAGACACTAAAGAATTTTTTAACCCTTTTTTAATCTTAAAAAACAAATTTATTATCTCACAGTCCCCGTGAGTCAGTAGTCTGGAAGACACCACAGATTGTAAGATTTAATGTTAACATTTTAACATTATTTTATGTTTCATTAAGGGAAAAAAATTTGCTTCAAGTTAAACTAAAAAGAAATGCTTTATTTTCACTTAAAATTTAATTTCATGCTCATGAATGTTCTTTTAGATTTATTAAGACACATACATTGACCATAACACTCCTGTGCACACTTTTTAAAGAAAAATAAGTGAAAGTTTCCTGAAACGACTTTATATGCTCTAACGTACCTGAATTGCTTGTCAACTAGGAATGACCCATGTCTGTTTTGTTTATTGAATAAATCACAAAAAACCTGTGATGCAGCCATTCTGAAAAGAGAGGTCTGTCATTGTCTAAGCCACTCATACCCGTTTTGCAAATTTGAGGCACAGTTACAGGTGGTAAAACAAATGTGCCCACGGCCCGCCTGCTTGGCTGGCTGTACATTGCATCTCGTTTCAAAGATGTAAAAGGAAACCTTTGTCTGAGGTTGGATGGGGACAAACCTTCTAGTCTCTGTCTACCTTCCCCATTGTTCCCTGGGTAGTGGGCTCTCACCTGGCCACCCGTCCCAGCTGCCTGTCTGTGGGTTCAAGGCTGCCTGTCCCCCACCCCAGGAGGACTTCAGGGGTGAAATTGAAGATGAGCAGATAATTTATTTGCACAATAAGAAGAAGAATTAAGGAAGTAGCTAAAATGTTAATAACCTGATGAGACAAATGATCACCAATATTCAGTCACTTGGGCTTGATTGTGGTACTTGTGACTTTCAACCCCATACGTTCTCATACCCTCAGGGAAGTAAAAAGCCTCTGTGGAGAAAACCAGGCCCTCTGCCTCCAGCTTCCCTCTGGACTTGCCCTTTGACCTCCCTGTTTATTGGAGTTTCTCTAAGAATAAAGGCATGTGTGGTGGGAAGAGTTTAGAGTCAGAAAGACCTGCATTTGAATCTAACTTCTGTGACTGCACAAATTACTAACCTCAGAGGGCCTCTGTTTCATAATGGAAATAAATATCACTCCAGTGCTTTTGGTAAGATTCTTTTGTTTGTATTTATTTCTTTATTTATTTAAAAAAATTGTTCAATTACAGTTGTCCCACTTATTCCCCCCATAACTCTCCCCTGATGCACCCACCCCCTGGCTCCCTCAGTCAGTCCCCACCCTGTTGTCCATTACCTTGGGTCCTTTATACTTGTTCCTTGACGACCCTTCCCCTTCTTTCCCATTTTCCCTCTCCCCTTCCCCTCTGGTTACTGTCAGTTTGTTCCTTATTTCTCTGTCTCTGGTTCTATTTTGTTCATTTGTTCGTTTTGTTAATTGGATTCCACTTATAGGTGAGATCGTATGGTATTTGTCTTTCACCAACTGGCTTATTTCACTTAGCATAATGCCCTCCAGTTCCATCCATGCTATAACAAAGGGTAGGAATTCTTTCTTTCTTTCTGCTGCATAATATTCCATTGTTTAAATGTACCCTAGTTTTTTGATCCACTCATTTACTGATGCGCACTTGGGCTGTTTCCAGCACTTGGCTATTATAAATAACACTGCTATGAACACTGGGGTGCACAGGTTCTTTTGAATTGGTGTTTCAGGATTCTTAGGGTATAATCCCAGCAGTGGAATTGCTGGGTCAAAAGGCAATTCCATCTTTAGTTTTTTAAGGAAATTCCATACTGTTTTCCACAGTGGCCGTACCAGTCTGCATTCCCACCAGCAGTGCACTATGGTTCCCTTTTCTCCACAACCTCACCAGCACTTGTTGTTTGTATATTTGTTTATGATGGCCATTCTGACCAGTGTGAAGTGGTGTCTCATTGTGGTTTTAATTTGTATCTCTCTGATGGCTAGTGATGCTGAGCAGTTTTTCATATGTCTATGTGCCCCGTGTATGTCCTCCTTGGAGAAGCGTCTGTTCAGGTCCTTTGCCCATTTTTTCATTGACTGCTTGTCTTCCTGGTGTTGAGTTATATATTTTGGAGATCAAACCCTTGTCTGAGGTATCTTTGGCAAATCTGTTCTCCCATATGGTTGGGTATCTTTTCATTTTGCTGATTTTTCTTTAGCCATCCATGCAGAAGCTTTTTAAATTTGATGTAGTCCCATTTGTTTATTCTTTCCTTTAGATCCCTTGTCCTAGGAGATACATTGGCGAAGATACTGACACGTGGGATATCTGACATTTTACTGCTTATGTTTTCCTCTAGGAGTTTTATGGTGTCACAACTTAAATATAAGTCCATTTTGGGTTCATTTGGTGTATGGTGTAAGTTGATGGTCTAGTTTCATTTTTTTTGCGTATACCTTTCTAACTCTCCTGTTTTTTATGAGACAACATGGAGATCTCCCTGGCTGGATGATGTATTAGACCTCAATACATAGTCATCCTCCTCCACATTTTAAGAATGGCTTTCCATCAGATTCTGAGGGAGAATATTAAAATTAATAATCAACGAAGAGTTTTTTGATTACTTATAGTTTTATGTATATGAGGCCTATCTGGGAAAAGTCCAGCTATTGTTAATATAACAAGAACATTTTGCAGGATATTGATGTAAACTGGCAACCAAGGAGAGTGGACTGAAGTTCGCATGTATGGACAATGACGTTTCACTGTACTAGTCAGTGGGGGTGGTAGATGCTGTTGATAGATGTGTAGTGTGGCCGTCACATTCAAAATAACTGAGCGAGTAAGGCAACAAATCTGCATCAAAATTTGCCTTAAGCTTGAACATTCTTCTGTGGAAACAATTTGGATGAATCAGAAGGCCACAGCTATAGGCAACTGGTGATTGGCAGCTTCATCAGGACAACTCAGTCGCTCATGCTTCACATCTGATGCAGAGTTTTTTGGCAAAACATCAAATCACCCAGGTGACTCAGCTCCCTGACGGCCCAGATTTGGCACCCTGCAACTCTTGGCTTCTCCCAAAACTAAAATCACCTTTGAAAGGGAAGAGATTTCAGACCGTCCATGAGATTCAAGGAAATACAATGGAGCAGCTGATGATGACTGGGAGAACTATGTGAGGTCCCAAGGTGCCTGCTTTGAAGGGGACTGAGGTGTCATCGTCCTATGTACAATGTTTCTTGTATCTTATATCTTCAGTAAATGTCTATTTTTCATATTACATGGCTGGATACCTTCTGTACAGACCTCATACATTAAAACGTTCCCATTTCCCAACTTTCGTGTGAGAAATTAATATATTTACTCTCAAAACCAGACTTCATCTCCACAGTAAATACTGCACTCTTACTGAACATAGAGGAAATGGAATAATATCTAGAATAACCTCCAAGGCACAATTTGGATTCACAGGTTTGGGAAACTGTCTGTTTGGACATGATGAAGTGATTGCTTTTGATCTAATGCACCAGGGTCTTTCACTTGTACAGGGTCTTAATTATTGTTGCTTCTAAATAGCATCCCAAGTCTGACCCATTAGCTCCAGCTTGTCTTTATTTGTATTTTGGAAATCAATGATTTGAAGCATGTGCTTTCAAATCAAACCATCCATGTTCAGTATGTTAACTGCACCATGTTTTCAGATGTCACCATGGGCAAATTACTTAACTTCTGTAAGCTTCAGATTCCTCACCTGCAAATGGTAAGCATGATCCCACGTCGTGGATGTGTTGCACATGAACGACATAATACATTCAGACCACTCAGCTCAGATATAGGTATAAATAGCATGCACTCTGTGGTGGCTGTGGTTATTAATAATTTTCCTAAGTCGTGACTGTCATGCTGCGCTGGTGATCTCAATATCTACCATTCTGTTCTCTTTCCTGTGCTTTATTTTCCATCTCCACCTCCCCACCTTGAAACCTCGCCTTCATATTATAATATTGATCATTTGCTGCCACCTGCAGGCTAATATGGAAAAAGCTGACCATGTAATTATGTACTAACTTTTCTTAGATTCTGAGTACAAAATCTCGAGGTCATTTTGGAGATCCTGAAGCCAACTGTGGGTAACCGCATGAACCCCATTTTCTAGGACATTGTTTTTCCCTGGTACTCTAACTAAATACTTGAATAGTATTAGAATTCCCTTCGATTCTCTTTGGAATTGGGCAGTTACACATAAAGCATTGTTAGTAATTAGGCACTGCATTTTCCTTAAGCAGATTTGCAAAATGCTATTTATTAAAAAGTATGAAAGAGACTTTCCTGTTTAAGGCATGGTTTAACATCTGAATTTTGGGTTTTTGGGGAGTGTCTTGTTCTTGTTGGAGAATTTGAAAGGTCTGAACAAACCATTAAAAATAAATACAGTTTATAAGGAATTGTATTATGGTTCTTCTATCACTTGTAAGATTGCTGCTTGTTTGCTTGCCTCCCATTTTCAATCTCGTACTCCTATGTAACAGAACCTGGTGTCAGGATAAATTTGCACGCACACTTGGAGCCCCTCTTAATGGTTTCTAACAGTATAACGGCACCTTGCCCACAGTTTGAATTGTCTGGAGTTGGAGTCCGAGGTGCCACTGCCAAATAGTGGGGGATGAGCCCAGTAAGGTCTGTGTTCTAAACCACAGGGTTGAATTTTGTCCTGAAATCTGTAGATGACTAAAGCATTTTATGCTGGGGAGTGATGGGATGAGAATTCTGTCACAGACATACTCATATTACTCAGGCAGCCTGTTTACATAGGTTTCAGAGGAAACCCATAGAAGCAATTATTCTTTGAGCCTTACCACTACTGACTGTACCTGCCCCATGTTGTGTCTGCAGGAGAGGGCTTTCTGGGTCGGTTTGCAATTCCAGTTTGTTGTTTCAAATTGTTTTATTTGTATTGCTTTGATGCCTTTAACAATTCTGTTAACACTGTTCCGGTAGGCACTATTTTGATACGGTTATGCTAGTGATTAATGTTATTATAATTACTAACTACCATTTTACAGTTAATATACAATAGACTGTGCAGCCAGGGTCCTTGTACCTTTTATACGATGTTAGATCACTGATTTGGCCACCCTGCTTAGGCTGGCCGAGGTGCTGGCTGCTTGCTGAACGGTGTAGTGTTCCTGCTTCCTCCCGGCCTGGCTGCTCAGTCTGTCATGTGCTGTTGGCATCTTGCTTTGAGTAGGTGCCACACAGCTGCTGTGGCTGAACTAGCATTTCTCAGAAATAGATGTGGGGGTGGGGTGGGGTGGGGAACAGCCATGGCGTCATGAAGACAAGGAGACCTTCTCCTGATCCCCTACATTAAAAAATCTGCCGCCATGGGAGAATATGAGAGCACAGACCTGAGACATGGAAATGGATGGGCTGAACGGGTGACAGGGGTGTAGAACTTAAGGGGCACCCAGAAGCTCTTTGATCAAGATAAATAATATGTTGCTGTGGTATTTTAAAAAATTAAAAGTAATGTAAAGAAACCTATGATGAATAATATACTAAAATTTTAAATTAAGATCAGAAACAGTGCTGTGCAAAACTATTTTTGAGCCTGTGGCGAAAGAAAAAATCAGCACTGTTGAGCCTGTCAGTTTAGATTTGGGTATTTTGTTCATCTTAGAGTCTTTGAATTGACTTTGATTTTTACAAATGATTGCATTAAAATATTAAAATTATTCCTATTGAGTTTTTGGTGCCCCCTTAAATTTTGCACCCAGGATGTAGGGTCCTCACTGGCTTCACCCTCACCCTGTACATGGTTGGGTGGGCAAGAGGAGAGGACAACGGTGTTGAGAGGCGGTGCCTTCCTGATGTTCTCTAGAAATACTGGAAATACTGAGTTCTTCCTGATGGATGGGCAGACACTGGCTCTGTTCTGGGGGATGGGCACCATTGGGATTGGTCTTAAATAATGTGAAAAGCTTTTACATGAGTGTTGGTCTTTTCTCTGAATATACGCATTAGAAATTTTTAAGAGGTCTACAGATAATGTATATATGTAAGTGTATATGTATAGGGTGGAGCAAAAGTAGGTTTACAGTTCTTATGGAAAATAAGACAATAATTAATAAATAATAATACAAGAATAAACTACGTTTTATGTACTCAAAACTGTAAATGTACTTTTGCGCCACCCTGTGTGTGTGTGTGTGTGTGTGTATTTAAATAGCTATACGAAGGTGTTTTTTACATCCACTAACTAATGGAAAGAAATAGAATAAAACTTCTTTAGGTACTGAGTCTACCCAGCATTTCTCCTTCAAGATTGTTCATTGTTGGATCTGACAACCAGAGGCAGCTAAAGACGCATAGAGCCCCCTGCCTCGCTTCCTGTGAATTACTAGTCTTGTTGATTCACTGGTTCAACATTTAAAGCCTTGCCAAGATCCCATTCTTGGCCTCTTCAGTCTTCTGCTTTGCAGTAACTGTGTCGTGACTGTGGACATGAATGGAAGCTGAGCAAATGCTGTATTTTCTAAATTTATATTTTGACAAAGTCTAAGCTGGTGATTTTTGGTGGCTAGTGCCAACTTTTCTGTGGTTTTTTCTGGGGGAGCCAGGTCGTTTGAAAGTGCAGCAGATGATTTGTGGATCTAACCTCATTGGCTTGTTTCTGGCTGGGGCAGTGGAGGAGTGTAAAGGAAAATTGTACTTAGCTTTCACATCTTACAGACATCTTTTTTTTTTTATAACCCTCATCAAGGTCTGCTGAGAACAGACCCAGTACCTGAGGCCAGAGAAGATACTGCTGCCACAATCAATGCCACGGAGACCCTGTCGGAGGAGGAGCAAGAGGAGCTAAGGAGAGAACTTGCAAAGGTAAGGGAGCATTCCTTCTGGAATCTCCTGCTTTGCACTTAAGATATATTGTTATTTGGTTTTCCTAAGCACATGGTAATATCTTACAGTCAGTTCCAGGGGAAGGAAGGCGGTGTTTATTCATTCACTTGTCCTAGATTGGGGGAGAGGAAATTGAAGAGATGCTACTTTGTTTTGACCTAAGAAAAGGTATTTATGGATGAAGTGGGCCTGGGAAGTAGAGTGAGAAGTAGGCAATGGACGAGAGGGGTGCTGGTGAATGTCTCTCAGGGATCTTCCTGTTTAATAGACTTGGTTGTTTGTCTGCAACAATGACTTTGTTCTCTTCTTGTGTGTGTTTTGGATGTAGGCGCCTTTGAACCTTATTTCCCTCTCTCTCTCAAAATTAACCATTATAAAGTGTACAATCCAGTGGCATTTAGCATTAATAATGCTGTGCAACTGTCATCTCTATCTAGTTCCTAAACATTTTCAGCAACCCCGGAAGAAACCCATATTCATTAAACGGGTGTCCCTTGGTCTTCCCTCCCTCAGCCCCTCCTAATCTGTTTCTGTGGATTGACCTATTCTGGATATTTCATGTAAATAAAATTGTATAACACGTGATGTTTTTCTCTGGCTTATTTCATTTAGCATGTTTATGAGGTTCATCCTCATGTGGTATGTGTTTGTATTTCACTGCTTTTTATGGCTGAATAATATTCCATTGTCTGTATCTACCATGTTTTGTTTATCCATTCATCCAGTGATGAACATTTGGGTGGTTGCCACCTTTTGACTCTTATAGATGGTGAGGAACATTTGCGTAAAAGGACTTGTGTAAATACTTATTTTCCTTTCCTTTAGCTATATACTTTAGAAGTGGAAATGCCATGTCAATATGGTAATTCCATATGACTTTTTGGGGGAACCATCGAAGCTGTTTTTTCACAGCAGAGACACCATTTTACATGCCCATCAGCAATTTCTGTACATCCCCACTGTCAACCTTTACTATTTTCTGTCTTTTTGGTTATAACCATCCTTGTAAGTATTAAGCGATATCTCATTGTGGTTGACATTTGTTTTGTAGTTCCCTGGTGACCCTAAATAGTGGAATTACCTTCTGGAGGGCAGGCCCCTTGTAGTACAGACTTCCCCTGCTAGGTGACTATCCTAGGAACCCATCTGTATCAGTGTACCAGCTGGTGTTGTAGTGAAAGGCTATATTCAGCTTCAGCGAATTCTTTTTGAAACTTCTTTCAACACGTTTGCACATTTCATTATAGGTGATTTACAAGCTCACCTGCCCACTCTGGGCAGAGTGTTCAGCAGTTTTTGACCAAAAGCAACATGACCCCTGTGCACCACCATCCCTATTCACCGGATCTCATCCCAAATGATCTTTTTTTTGTCTTCCCAAATGAAAAAGTCTTCAAAGGGAAATGTTTTGCTGATGTGGAAGAGGTGAAACAAAAAGCAGAAGCACTGTAAGGCATTAAAATTGTTGAGTTCAAAAACTGTTTTGAGCAGTGGAAAAAACACCTGGATAGGTGTACAGCATCAAATGGAGAGTACTTTGACGCTGACTGAAGTTTAAACATGTAAGAATAAACACACAATTTTTTAATAAATAAATTCCATTTTTTGTTCCCTCCCTTGTATTGAGTGTCTTTGCATGTGCTTATTAACCATTTGTGTACCTTTTTAAGAGAAATGTCTATTCAAATCCTTTGCTCAGTTTTTCAAAAATTGGGGTTTTTTGGTCATTTCGTTGTTGAGATAAGAGCTCTTTATGCACTTTCCAAGTGTGATTTTTAGCTGTTTTCTTCCATTCCATATGTAGACTTTTCTTGTGGTGTCTTAATGCACAAAAGTTTTACATTTTGAAGTCCAGTTTATTTTTTCTTTACTTGCTTGTGCTTTTGGTGTTATAGCTAAGAACCCATTTCCAAAATTCAGATCATGAAGATTTATCGCTGTGTTTTCTTCTAAGACTTTTAGCTCTTATATTAAGCCTTTGATCCATTTTGAGTTAATCCTTTGTGTATGGTTTGCAGTAGAGGTTCAGCTTCATTCTTTTGCATGTGAGTATTTTAGTTTTCCCTGAAACATTGATTGAAGGAACTATCTTCAATGAATGCCCTTAGCATCCTTGTCAAAAATCAATTGACTGTCAACGGGAGGCTGTATTTCTGGACTCCATTTTGATACATTCATCTATATGTCCATCCTTCTGAGAGTACATGCTTTTTTGGTTGCTACAGCTTTGTAGTAAGTTATGAAATTGTTAAGTGTAACTTATTCACTTTTTTTTCTGTTTTAAAATTATTACTTAGGGTCCCTGCAATTCCATATGAATTTTAAAGTCCGCTTTTCTACCCCCCAAAAATGACATTGGAATTTTAATGGGACTTTTATTACATCTGTAGATTGACTGGGGAGAGTATCCCCTTCTTAACAGTGGTAAGTTTCCCAACCCATCAACATGGAATGTCTTTCCATTTATTTAAATCTTCTTTAATTTCTTTTAACAGTGTTTTGAGTTTTTAGTGTACGAGTCTTATACCTTTGTGGTTACATTTATTCCTAAGTATTTTATTCTTTCTGATGTGATTATAAATGAAATTTTCTTAATTTCCATTTTAGATTTTTCATTGCTATTGTACAGAAATACAGCCACATTTTGCATCTTAATATTGTGTCCTGCAGCTTTGCTGAAATATTATTTAGCTCTAATAGACTTTTTGTGGATTATTTAGAATATTCTATATATAAAATCATATCATCTGTGTTAAAGGTAATTTTACTCTTCCTTTTCACTTTAGATGTCTTTTATTTATTTTTCTTGCCTATTGCTCTGGCTAAAACCTCCACTAAGATGTTGAATAGTAGGGGTAAAAATGGGCATCCCTGTCTTGTTCTGAATCTTATGGGGAAAGCTTTTAGTCTTTCATCATTTAGTGTGACATTAGCTCTTAGCTTTTTATAAATGCACTTATTCATGTTGAGGAAGTTTCCCTGTATTCCTGATTTGTTCAGTGTTCATATTGTGAAGGGTGTTGGAATTTGTCAAATGCTTTTCTGCACTGATTAAATTGATCATATATTTTTTTCTCTTTTTTACTCAATTAAACTGGTATGTTATATTGATTGATATTTAAATATATTTTATTAATTATGTTATTACAGCTATCCCAATTTTTCCTCCTCCGCCCCCTTCTGCCAGGTACCCCCCCACTTCCCTCCAGCAATCCCCCTGCTTAGTTCATGTCCATAGGTAGTACATATAAGTTCTTTGGCTTCTCCATTTCCTTTAGTATTCTGAACACCCCCTTGTCTATTTTATACCTACTGATATATGCTTCTTAATCTCTACACCTTCCCTCCTATTCTTCCTCTTCCCTCCTCCCCACTGATAACCCTCCAAATGATCTCTCCATATCATTTCTATGATACTATTCCTGTTCTGGTTGTTTGGTTGGTTTGTTTTTTAGATTCATAGTTGTTTCTTGTGATTTTAATGTTTGTAGTTTTGATCTTCTTTTTCTCAAATAAGTTCCTTTAACATTTCATATATTAAGGGCTTAGCGATGATGAACTCCTTTAGCTTTACCTTGTCTGGTAAGCATTTTTTCTGCCCTTCAGTTCTAAATGATGACTTTGCTGGATAGAGTAATCTAGGTTGTAGGTCCTTGCTTTTCATGACTTTGAATACTTCTTGCCAGTCCCTTCTACCTGCAAAGTTTCTTTTGAGAAATCAGATGGCAGTCTTATGGGAACTCCTTTGTAGGTAACTCTCTGCTTTTCTCTTGCTGCTTTTAAGATTCTCTTTTTCTTTAACCTTTGGCATTTTAATTATGATGTGACTTAGTGTGGTCCTCTTTGGGTTCAACTTGTTTGGGACTCTCTGTGCTTCCTGAATTTGTTTCTCTATTTCCTTCACCAAATTAGGGAAGTTTTCTTTCACTATTGTTTTCAAATAAGTTTTCAATTTCTTGTTGTTCCTCTTCTCCTTCTGGCACCCCTATGATTTGGATGTTGGTACACCTAGAGATGTCACAGAAGCTCCTTAGACTATCCTCATTTTTTAAAATTCTTTTTTCTTCTTGATGTTCTGATTGAATGCTTTTTCTTCCTTATGTTCCAAATTGTTGATTTGAAACTTGGCTTCCTCCCCTGCACTTTAGATTTTTCCTTATTTTACTTAATGTAACCTTCATTTCTGCCTGGGTCTTTTTTATGCTGTTGCTATACTCAGTGAGTTCTTTGAGCATCCTGATAACCAATGTTTTGAATTCTGCATCTGATAGGTTGGTTATCTCCATTTTATTTATTTCTTTTTCTGGGGTTTTCCTCTGTTCTTTCATTTGGGCCATATTTCTTTGTCTCCTCAATTTGGCAGCCTCCCTGTGTTTGTTTCTGTGTATTAGGTAGAGCTGCTTTGATGCCCTGTCTTAGTAGCATAGCCTATTATAGAAAAGGCACCTATAAATTGTGTGGGGTGGAGCCTAAGGTAATCACTAACGCAGGGCAACCCACTTCACCACTTTGTAGCTCTGTGTTGGGGGAGGGCTTAGAAAGAGGACAGTACTGCTGCTTGGCCCCTGGAGGTTTGCTTGGTACTCCACCCTGTTTCCAGTCACTTCATTTTCTCCCTGTATGCAACTGGTGCCCTCCCAGCTGTTGTGCTGGTGCTGAATCCCAGAGCAGGTGGGTCTGCATAAGCTCTAAGTCCATGCTGGCCCTTTAACAGGAGTTTCCTGAAAATCCAGCAGTTTCTTCTGCTGCCCCAACACCCACTGGCTTTTATAGCCAGAAGTTATGGGGATTTATCTTCCTGGTGCTGGAACACTAGGCTGTGTGGCCTGGCACCCTCGCTCTGGAGGTGTCCCTCCTGACTTTTATCCACCACACATGAATGTAGGACCACCGGTTCAGACTCCTCTCTGCACCACACTGAGTTTCAGTACCTCTCTACCCCTCTCCACATCTCTGTCCCTCCTACCCATGTGGATGAATGTAGTTTATTTAAGTCCTTGGTTGTCAGAGAAACCAAATCCTTGGTTTCGTGCAGCTTGATTTTCTGATGGTTCTGGGTGATACTTGTTTTGAGCATGTTTAAAGCATGTTTACCTATGCCTCCAAACTGACTGGAAGTTCCTGATTGATTTTCATATGTTTAATCATCCTTGCATTCTTAAGATTAATCCTACTTGGTCGTGGTAGACAGGCATACCTTGTTTTATTGTGCCTCACTTTATTGTGCTTCGAAGATGTTGCTATTGAAGGCGAGACCCTCCCTCAGTAAAAAAAGAAAAAGAAAAAGAAAATTAGAACCCACTTTATATCAAGACTGACTTTATTGTGGTGGTCTGGAACTGATTCCACAGTATGTCTGAAATATGCCTGTATAAAATTTTTATTATCTATTGAATTTGGTATGTGTTTTGCTGAGGGTTTTTGTGTCCATTCATCAGAGAAATTGGCCTACAGTATTTTTTTCATGTGATATCTTCATCTAATTGTTGTATCAGGCTAATACCGGCCTTTCAGAATGAGTTAGGGAGTATTTTATGCTCTTCTATTTTGTGGAAGAATTAATTGGCATTAATTCTTTAAATACTTTGTAAAATTTACAACTAAAAACATCTGGCTTTGTACTTTTATTTGGAGGTTTTTGATTACTGATATAGTCTCTTTATATGTTGTAGGACTATTGAGATTTCCCATTTTTTTGAAGGGGCCATTTTTTAAAATTGAATTTATTGGGGTGAGATTGGTTAAGAAAATTATATAGGTTTCAGGCGTACAGTCCTATAATACATCACCTGCAAATGGTGTGTGTTCACCACCCCAAGTAAAGTCTCCTTCCATCACCATTTAATCCCCCTTTATTTACCCTCTTCTGTTTCCCTCCACCCCCCTTTGGTCAGTTTTGATCATTTATGTGTTTTTAGGAATTTGTCTACCTTATCTAGGTTATCTAGATTGTTGGCATAGAGTTGTTCATAGTATTTCTTATAACCCTTTTTATTTTTGTAAGATTGGTAGTAATGTTGCCACTTCATTTCTGTTTTTACTTATTCGTGCCTTTGCTTTTTTTTTTCCCCCCATCAGTTTCACTCAGTGATAATCACCATTTCTTATCTCATGGCACACATAAACTAATTACTGAAATTCTCCGGCACACCAAAAATATATATTTTTCGCTAATTTTCCAAAAAAAGATATAATTTTCACTTATTCACTCCAGATAGCTAATGTTGTGTTGACCGTTGTCATTTTTTAATTTGACAGTCTAAAGGAAAAAGAGGTCAGTGCTCCTGACTAAATAGTCAGGTATTGCATGTTTTAAAAAATCTTGTGGCACACTGGTTGAAAATTGCAGGTCTAGCTAAAGGCTTGTCAATTTTGTCGATCTTTTTAAAGAAACAGTTTTTGATTTTTTTCTATTCTTTTTATGTTTTCTATTTTGTTTCTCTTCATTCTAATCTCTATTATTCCCTTCCTTCTGTTAGCTTTCGGTTTACTTTTCTTTTCCTGATTTCTTAAGGTATAATATTAGGTTACTGATTTGAGATCTTTCTATTTCTTAAATGTAGGCCTATGAATTGCCCTCTGAGCATCACTTTACTGTGTCCCATAAATCTCAGTGTGTTATAGTTTTGTCTTCATTTGTCTCAAAGTATTTTATGATTTCCTTTATGATTTCTTTAACTCATTGGTGGGTCAAGACTGACTGTATATTTAACTTTCATATATTTTGAATTTTCCAGTTTTCCTTTTTTATTTTTTTTATTTCTTGTTTCATTCTATTGTGGTTGGAGAAGATACTTTACATGCTTGTAAATCTGTTGAGACTTAACTTTTTTGCCTGACATGCTCTATCCTGGAGAATGGTCCATGTGCATTTAAGAAGAATGCATATTCTACTCTTCGGGGTGACATGTTCTATCTGTATGTCAGATCTGTTTGGTTCATGGTGTTGTTCAAGTGCTTGGTTTCCTAATTGACCAGAAGGTCTTTTCTCTCCATTTCCTTATATAGGTTTTATAAACAAGGTGCAGTAGGACGTATGAGGCAGATTGGTGATAACCCTACAAGGAAAGTAAGACTTTAAAATACTGAGTATTTAATACATGTCTAAGAGAATAAGCAAAAATATGTTTTCTATACATTACATATGTTTATTATGGAAACATAAAAAATACTAAAGAAAACTGAAAATACTTACAGTGTGAAAATTTTAGGTTATCTGTTTCCAGACATTTTCTTTTTTTAAATAATACAATGTTTTGTGTTTGTTTTTTTACATATACCCTCACTTTATTTTATTTTTATATTTTATGTATTGGGGGTAACATTGGTTAAAAACATATACATTCATAGACTTTATATATGTATTGCTATAAATAATTCTATATTTTAAGAAAGCACTAGAATATACATCTATAACTCTTCCTCAGTTGATACCTAAATTTCAAAACATTTTTTCATGCCAGTAAATAATCTTCTACAACCTCATTTTACATTGTTGCGTAGCCCATTCTTAATTGCTGCAAGCTCATTTTTAATTTATGGACATGTTATTTATAAACACTTGGGGGTTTTTTTGCTATTATGAACACTATTTTGATGGAAATATGTGCGTATAATTCTTTATGTGCTTCTTTAATTAGTTATTCAGGAGAAAAATCCCTAATGGTTTTTAAGGAAACACAGCTATTCTCATGGACACAAGGCCAAAATGCATCCAGAGATTTCTCACAGCACATGAGAGCAATTTTGCAAAATCTTGCCAACTCTCAGTATTATTATTTTATTATATTTTAAAAATAGTTATAGCAGCTAATGCCTACAGATTGCTTGCTAGGTGGCAGTCCTTTGATGACTGTTTGGGGTGTCAAATGCCAAGAAACAGTTGCCTAATCCACGATTATGAAGGTTAAGGTCACAGGTAATGCCCCGCAGCACTGAGTCTTGTATCATCAGACCTTTATGACTCTGATGCTTGTGAGCTTACCTAGCCTTTTATTTCTGTAATATCCACGCTTTGTCAGAAGTTTATCCTAATTTTTACAAAACTTCACAAGATATACTATTACTTTTCCTCATGGTTATAACAATAATAGGAGATGATGGTAATAATTAGATGTAATAAAAATTATTTACATTTTAAACAAATAACGGATTTGACTTTGAAAAGGCTTTCCATCAGAGTCACTGCTTGAAATAGCTGTAGAAGCTTAAATAAAATGGATGCAAAAAATCCCTTCCACTCATCTTTTTACTCCTTTTTTGAGATATAATTTATATACCATCAAATTCATTGTTTTAAAATTCACAATTCAGTGGTTTATGTATAGTCACAAAGCTGTACAACTATCACCACTAATAAACATTTTCATCACCCCAAATAAACCCTGTTCCCAATGGAGTCGCTCATGATCCTTCCTCTCTCCAGCCCCTGGCAACCATTGATCTACTTCCTGTCTCTGTAGGTTTGCCAGGCAAACCTACATCATATGTTACATTAAGCAACATATGATGGTCTTTTGTGACTTGCTTCTTTCACTTAATATAATGTTTTTAAGGTTTGTCCGTGTTGTAGTACATATCACTGCTTCATTCCTTTTTGTGGCTGAATAATTTCCATTATATAGATACATACTATATTTTGTTTACACATTCATCAGTTGATGGACATTTAGGTTATTGCTGGTCATACAGTAACTCCACGTTTAGCTTTTTGAGGAACTGCCAAACTGTTTTTGCTGCCAAAGTGCACCATTTTACATTCCCACCAGCCTTGTACAAGGGCTCCAATTTCTCTACACCCTCACCAACACTTTTTGTGTTTTCTTGGTTAAAGCCCTCCTAATGCTGGTGAAGTGGAATATCATTAATTTTTTAAATTAGCAATGAATGGTATTGAGCATCTTTTCATATGATTATTGGCCATTTGTATAACTTCTTTGGTAAAACATCTACAACAGCCTCCCTTTATCCATGGGGGATATGTTCCAGTACCTTCAGTGGATACCTGAAACCATGGATAGTAGCGAACACTACATATACTATGCTTTTTCTTATACACACATACCTATGATAAAACTTAATTTATAAATTAGGCACAATAAGGGATTAGCAATAATAACTGATAATAAATTAGAACAATTATATCAGAGTACAATTTGGATACTAGACCCTTATCAGAAATACAATTTGCACATATTTTCCTTGTTCTGTCAGTCATCTTTTTACTTCATAATGTGTCCTTTGAAATGCAGCAGTTTTAAATTTTGATGATGTCAGTTTATCTAGCTTTTCTTTGGTTGTTTGTGCTTTAGGTATCATATCCAGAGCTATGAAGATTTCCCTGTGTTTTCTTCTAAGAGTTTTATAGTTTAGCTCTAACATTTAGATTTTGAATCCATTTTGAGTTAATTTTTATACATGGTCTGACTTAGGGTTCCAATTTTATTCTTTTGCATGGAAATCCAGTTGTCTCTGCACCTTTGTGGAAAAAATGATTCCCATTGAATTGTCTTTGTACCTTGTTGAAAACCAGTTGACCATGAATATTTATTTCTGGATTTATTTCTGGTTTATTTCTGGATTTTCAATTCTATCCCATTCATCTATTGTGTATGTCTATTCTTATGCCAAGGGTACAATCTTGATTATCATAGCTTTGTAGTAACTTTTCCACTCATTATTTTTTATTTATATCAGAGATTCCTAATCATGCTCTCCTTTATTCTTTTAAGGTCATTCTAATATATATTTAAATATATGATATATTAATATATCACTTAGTGTAATAATTTGAATACATATTTTTTGAATTAAGAAATTGTAGCTATGGTGTACTGAGCTAGGTATGTTAGCAGCACAATCTATCCAGCAAAAGTGGGAATACACTGGGTTGTGTGTTTTCAGAAAGATTTACATTGATCTTTCTTCTTTCCAGTTTTCTCTAGGGGAAGTTAATATTTCATAGAATGTTGAGGGGTCAAAAATTTACATATTTCAGAGTATCTGAACATTTGGAGTTTGGGGTAAAGAAAGAGGTTTTAGAAAACTAATAGTGACCGATGAGAATTAGCCAGTAAACTGAGAAATGGAGTCAGAAAACCTGGGTTGAAATTCTGATTCTTATATTATTAGTTTAATGACTTAGGGCAAATAATTTAATCTTGATTTTTAAACTCAGTTATTCATTCATTCATATTGTTGCCTTTTATTTTTCATATTCCATTTTGTCAGTGTACTCCTTTTTTTAAATATATAATCTTTATTATATTTTTTTCCATTACCATTTAGTCCCCTTATACTCCCTTACCCCCAGCAGTCACCACACCGCTGTCCATGTCTATGAATCCTTTTTCTTTTTTTGCTCAATCCCTCCAACCGCTAACCTCCCCCTATCCACTAGCTGTCATCTGTTCTCCATCTATGAGTCTGTCTCTGTTTTACTTGTTAGTTCAACTTGTTCATTAGATCCCATATATGAGTGAAATCATATGGTATTTGTCTTTCTCTGACAGGCTGATTTCACTCAGTATAATGTTCTCCAGGTCCATCCATGCTGTCACAAAGGGTAAAATTTTCTTCTTTTTTATGGCCAAGGAGAATTCCATCGTGTGAAACATAGTTGTTTTACCCACTCATCTGTTGGTGGACACTTGAGCTGCTTCCATATCTTAGCAATTGTAAATAATGCTGTGATGAACATAGGAGTGCTTATGTTCTTTTGAATTAGTGTTTTGGGTCCCTTCAGTTATATTCCTAGAAGTGGGATCGCTGGGTGAAAAGGCAGATCCATTTCTAATTTTTTGAGGTATCTCCATACTGCTTTCCACAGTGGCCACACCAGTCTGCATTCTCACGAACAGTGCAAAAGGGTTGCCCTTTTCTTCATGTCATCACCAGCTTGTTTTTTGATTTATTGATGATAGCCATTCTGACAGGTGTGAGATGGTATCTCATTGTGGTTTTTATTTGCATTTTTCTGATGATTAGTGACATTAAGTATGTTTTCATATGTCTCTTTACCATCTGTGTGTCCTCTTCGGAGAACTGTCTGTTCGGGTGCTTTGCTCATTTTTAAATTGGGTTGTTTGGTTTTTTGATGTTGAGTTTTGTAAGTACTTTATAAATTTTGGATATTAACCCCCATCAGATATATCATCCAATGTGTTCTCCCATTCTGTGGGTTGTCTTTTTATTTTGTTGATGATTTCCTTTGCTGTGCAAAAACTTTTAGTTTGATGAAGTCCCACTTGTTTATTTTTTCTTTTATTTCCCTTGCCCAGAGAGATATATATGATAAAAAATTGCTATGAGCAACAATGTCTGAGGCTTTGCTGCCTATGTTTTCTTCTAGGATTTTTATGATGTCGGGTCTAACATTTGTCTCCTTGATCCATTTTGTATTTATTCTTGTGTGTGGTATAAGCAGGTGGTCGAGTTTCATTTTTCTGCACATGTCTGTCCAACTTTCCCAACACCATTTATTGAATAAACTGTCTTTAGTCCATTGTATGTGCTTGCCTCCTCTGTCAAATATTAATTGGCTACAGGGGTGTGGGTTTATTTCTGGGCTCTTTACTCTGTTCTGTTGATCTATGTGCCTGTTTTTATGCCAGTCCCAAGCTGTTTTGATTACTATGGCCTTGTGGTATAGTTTGATATTAGGTAGCATGATTCCTCCAACATTGTTCTTTCTCAAGATTGCTGTTGCTTTGTGGCACTGTTTGTGGTTCTGTGTAAATTTTTGAAATATTTGTTCTAGTTCTGTGAAGTATGTCACTGGAATCTTGATAGAAATTGCATTGAATCTATAGATTGCTTTGGGCAATATGGACATTTTAATGATGCTAATTCATCCTATCCATGAACATGGTATATACTTCCAGTTATTTGTAGCTTCTTCAGTTTCTTTCTTCAGTGTCTTACAATTTTCGAAGTACAGATTTTTTACATCCTTGGTTAGGTTTATTCCTAGGTATTTTATTCTTTTTGAAGCAGTTGTGAGTGGGATTGTTTTAATTTCCCTTTCTGTTAGTTCATTATTAGCATATAAAAATGCAACTGATTTCTGAATATTAATTTGGTATCCTGCTACTTTGCTGAATTTATTTATCAGTCCTGGTAGTTTCTTGGTGGAATCTTTGGGGCTCTCCATGTACACTGTTATGTCATCTGCAAATAAAGACAGTTTTACTTCTTCCTTTCCCATTTGGATGCATTTTATTTCTTCTTGTTGTCTGATTGCTGTGGCTAGGACTTCCAGTACTGTGTTCAATAAGAGAGGTGAAAGTGGACATCCCTGTCTTGTTCTTGATCTGACGGGGTACGCTTGTAGTTTTTGCCCACTGAGTGTGAGGCTGACAGTGGGTTTATCATATATAGCCTTTATTATGTCTAGGTATGTTCCCTTTATTCACACTTTGCTGAGAGTTTTTATCATAAATGGATGCTGGATTTTATCAAAAGCTTTTTCTGCATCTACTGATATAATCATGTGAATTTATCCTCCATTTTCTTTATGTGGTGAATCACATTTATTGATTTGCAAATGTTGTACCATACTTGCATTCCTAGAATAAATCCTGCTGGATCATGGCGTATGATCTTTTTGATGCATTGCTGTATTCTGTTTGCTAATATTTTGTTGAGAATTTTAGCATCTATGTTCATCAGTGATATTGTCCTATAATTTTCTTTCTTTGTAGTGTCTTTATCTGGTTTTGGAATTAGGATAATGCTGGCCTTATAAAATGATTTTGGGAGGCTTCCTTCATCTTGAATTTTATGAAATAGGTTGAGAAGGAGAGGTGTTAGTTCTTTGAATGTTTGGTAAAATTCACCTGTGAAGCCATCTGGTCCAGGGCTTTTGTTTGATGAGAGTTCTTTGATTATTGCTTCAGTTTCATTAAGTGTAATCCATCTCTTCAGATTCTCTGATTCTTCCTGATTTATTTTTGGAACATTGTATGTTTCTAGGGATTTATCCATTTCATCCAGGTTGTCCAGTTTGTTGGCATATAATTGTTCACAATATTTTCTTACAGTCCTCTGTATTTCTTTGGTGTCAGTTGTTATTTCTCCTCTTTCATTTCTGATTTTATTTATTTGGGTCCTTTGCCTTTTTTTCTTAATGAGTCTGGTTAAAGGTTTGTCAATCTTGTTTATCTTTTCAAAGAACCAGCTCTTGGATTTATTAATCTTTTGTATTTTTTTATAGTCTGTTTCATTTATTTCTGTGGTGTTCTTAATTATTTCCTTCCTTCTACTCACATTGGGCTTTGTTTTACCTTTTCAAGTTCCTTTAAGTGCAAAGTTATATTGTTTATTTGAGCTTTTCTTGTTTTTTGAGATAGACCTATTAATGCTATGAATTTCCCTCTTAGGACTACTTTCCCAGTGTTCCACAGATTTTGGGTTGTGTCCTCATTTTCATTTGTTTCAAGATATCTTTCAATTTCTTCCGTGATCTTATTGTTGATCCATTCATTTTTTAATAACATGTTATTTAGCTTCCAAGTTTTTACCTGTTTTTCAGTGTTCTTCTTGTGATTGATTTCTAGTTTCATAGCATTGTGGTCAGAGAAAATGCTTGATATGATTTCAATCTTCTTAAATTTATTGAGACTTGTTTTGTGTTCTAGCACATGGTCTATCCTAGAAAATGTTCAATGTGCACTTGAAAAGTATGTATATTCTGCTGCTTAGGGGTAAAATACTGTGAAGATATCAATTAAGTCCATTCGATCTAGTGTGTCTTTTAAGGCTGTTGTGTCTTTGCTGATTTTCTACCTGGAAGGTCTGTCCATTGAAGTCAATGGCATGTTAAAATCCGCAACTATGACTGCGTTTCTGTTGATCTCTCCTTTTATGTCTATCAAGATTCACTTTACATATTTAGGTGCTCCTTTGTTGAGTGTGTAAATGTTTAGTAGGGCTATATCCTCTAGTTGGATTGTTCCCTTTATCATTATGAAGTGTCCTTTTGTGTCTCCTACTATAGCCTTGGTTTTAAAGTCTGTTTTGTCAGATATAAGTACTGCTACCCCAGTGTGTTTTCTTTTTCATTTGCATGAAATATCTTTTTCCAACCTTTTACTTTTAGCCTGTGTGTATCTTTTGATCCAAGATGGGTCTCTTAGAGGCAGCATATATAAGGGTCTTATTTTCTTATCCATTCAGCTACGCTCTGTCTTTTGGTCAGAGCATTTTAGCCATTTAAATTTAAAGTGATTAGTGATAGGATACATATGTAGTGCCATTTTGTTGTTAGACTATTTTCCTCTGTATTTTTTTCCTTTCTCTTTTTCTTCTTTTTAAAGCAAGTCCTTGAACATTTGTCGCACTATTGGTTTGGTGTTAACAAACTCCTTTAGCTTTTTCTTGCCTGGGAAACTCCATATTTCTCCTTCAATTTTAAATGATACTGTTGCTAGGTAAAGTAGCCTTGGTTGAAGGCCCTGGCTTTTCATCACCTTGAATATTTCACACCACTCCTTTCTGGCCTGAAATGTTTCTGTTGAGTAATCAGATGACAGTCTAATTGATGCTCCCTTGTAGGTAACAACCTGCCTTATCTTTAAACTTTGTCATTTTTATTATGATATGTCTCAGCATAGGCCTGTTTGGGTCCAACTTGTTTGGGACTCTCTGAGTTTCCTGGACTTGTGTGACTTTTTCCTTCAGCAGAGTAGGGAAGTTTTCAGTTATTATTTCTTCAAATAGATTCTCAATCCTTTGCTCACTCTCTTCTCCTTCTGTTATTCCCATGATATGGATATTGTTATCCTTCATGTTATCCAAGATGTTTCTTAGGCACTCCTCATTTTTTAAAATTATTTTTTCTTTTTGCTGCTCTGCCTGGGTGCTTTTTTCTACCTTGTCTTCCAAAACACTGATTCAACATCTGCTTGATCTAAACCTACTGTTTATTTCTCCAGTGTATTATTTATCTCAGATATTGCATTCTTTATTTCTGACTGATCCTTTTTTTTATGGTTTCTATGTCTTTTTTCATGCTGTTGAGTAGCCTTATAATTATTACACTAAACTCTCTATCTGATAAATTGCTTACTTCCAGTTCATGTAGTTCTGGAAAATTCTCTTGTTCTTTCATTTGGGGTCTGTTTCTTTGTCTTTCCATTTTTGCTGCTTCTTTGTATTTTCCACCTTAGGTGTTAAACTAATCAATTGTTTAAATGATCAGTTGTTATACTACTCAAGCCATAATCCAAAGCCCTTTTTAGGGTCCACAGGGTGGGGCAGAGTAATTCCTGTGGTTGGGGCTATTGCTTCCCCTTAGGCTGATACCATTCAGTGAGGAGTGCTCTGCCTGGCATAGATGGCTCCAGCAGTACGGTGAATGACTCAGCACAAGGATCCTGGCAGTAGTTCCCTCAGTTCTCTCCCCAGAGCCACCAAACCCAGATTCTCCTCAAGCATCTCTAGTGCACTCTGCCTGCCCTCCCTTTGCCGGCACCCAGGGTAAGTGGCTGCAAAGGAAATTTTGTGCTTTGACCTTTTAAAAAGCTTTCTGCATCTCTAGCCAACTCTCCCTGGGCCTCAGAACCCCTGCTACTTTTCACGGCTGGATGTTATTTGGGTTCCTTTCCAGCTCTGGTGCTGTAGGCTGGGGAGCCCATCTTATGGGGTCTAAACCCCACACTTCTCAGGGGGAATCTCCCAGCTGATTAAATATCCTTTGGCACTTGAGCTGCTGCCTGTGGGAGCCCAGCCAGTCCTCTCACATTTCCTCCACACTCCCTACCAGTCATGTTGTGCTAAAGTGTTTTCTTCTGTCTGTCCGGGGGTGTAAGGCTTCTTTCTAGCAAGTGTTCAATTGGTTATTCAAGATGATTTCTCTACGATTTAGTTGTAATTCCAGATCGGTCCTGGGAGGAGGTTAGTGTAGCTTCCACTTACTCCTCCACCATCTTGGATCTCTCCCCATCAATGTACTTTTTAAAACATGACTTCCAAAGCTGATATAACATGTGAGATTTTTTTGTGACAGAGGATTATCTTGGTTCTGAACCTGCATTCAAATTAATGCCATCTAAGAGTTATGTTATTCTTTATTTTGGGGGGGGAGGGCAGCCACATTACATTTGATTTGTCCTTCTCTCCTTTTGCTGATTACTGTTTTTCTTTACTTCATGTTTTCTAAAGATTTAATTAGCAGTGAAACAGTTTACTTAACACTGTACGTTGTTTTTAAAGACCACGTTGTCTTTGGCATCATAGAAGTGTCGTGCAGGTCAAGGCTGAAAGCATGGCTATGCCACCATCTAAGAGAAGCATTTTTCTGTAGTCTTGGATATTAATGAATATACTTTAGGGATCCATCGTTCAACTTCTTGGCACAAAATGTCTTTTCTACATTGTGTCTATTTTTCTCTGTAGATCCACCCTTTTCTTCTGTTTTTCTGGCTTAACCTTTCCTCTACTCTGTAAGTCTTCCTCTTTGTTTTTTAAATCCTCACCCAAGGATATGACAAACCAATCCTAGGTATGTGCCCTGACTAAGGTTGGAAATGAAACCTTTTGGTGTATGGGGTGACGTTCCAAGCAACTGAGCCACCTTGCCAGGACTGTAAGTCTTTTTCTTTTCTTCAGAGCTTCTGCTTAGATTTTGGCCTTCCTCAAGTATATTTAAGCTTTCCACAACATGCCATAATCTCACTATGTCCTGCCTGTACTCAGGGCTTCTTTTTCCAAGTCTTTCCCGCTCTCCTCCAATGGTATTTCAGTGTCTCAAACTAGGTTCTAGAATGAGAGAGACTCTGATGAGCCAAGCATCCCTTTTCACACCCGGCACATCATTGGTCATTGGCTGCTCGGTGGGGTGGCTGTCCACTTCTAACCACCTAGCTAAGGCTGGTCATTCGGCATCAGGGGATCCACAAGGGACTTCTGCAGGGACCTCTGGGAGAGGCAGTTTGATTTATTTATGGCTGTGGCTTTGGCACGCGCTGGGACTGACATTTCCCATATAAACTCATGAAATATGCAAAGAGGTTAGATTTTTGTGCATGTTTCAGTAGGAGATGGAAATTAGTTTGACTTAGTATGCAAATGTGAGTTTTTATGGGCATTCAAGTAGAAATGTCCAGCAAGAAATGTGGACTGGGTGTTAGGAGAGGAGGTGCTAGAATAATTTGAAGAGATTCTAGTCCTAAGCCTCTGTGAGATAGCTGAGTAAGGAAGGATAGGGACAGGGGTCGGGGTTAAGGACAACTGAGGACAACTCAGCATGGAAATATGTAGAAGAGAAAAGAGAAGCCATACAGGAGAAATAAGCTGGTTATGAAGCACATACTTAACAAAATATTCTGTGTTATTTTTAAAGAAACAGATAAATGAATCAGAAAATGTTTCAAAATGACTTGAGAATTTTGATTACAGTTTACACTAATAATCTCATCGAATGATCTTGCTGTATTCTTACCCCAACCTCATCCTTGCAGGTGGAAGAAGAAATCCAGACTCTGTCTCAGGTGTTGGCAGCCAAAGAGAAACATCTAGCAGAGATCAAGCGGAAACTTGGAATCAATTCACTACAGGAGCTAAAACAGAACATTGCCAAAGGGTGGCAAGATGTGACTGCAACACCAGCGTACGTCCCCTTGATCACACACTTTTCTAGGGAATGTAAAGGACAGTTTTGATTCTTTTGTCTGGGGAGGGGAGTAGAAAGGCAATGAGGACAATTCTGCAACTTTTGATAGGACATCATGATGATGCATTTTGTTTCCCGATGCAAGGAGGAGCACACGTCTACTAACTTTCTGCCCATACACAGAGGCAGTGGGAAAACACACAGGAAACTGTCCTGTGACTGTGTCACCATAAACTGCTGTTTGTTTTTAATATTGATCTTTAAAGGTTAATTCTTTTTTATAATATGGACTCTTGACCCCTTTGCTGTAGGTATCATATCCTTTTGTTTTGTTTTTGTTTCCCCTTTGCTAATCACTGGGGAGATGAGAAGAGGGAGCTGGTAAATCATACCTTTGTGTCCCAGCAAATATCACACTGAAGTGTCACAGCTGTTTTAAATATTGTACCTTTCCGTCCTCTGTTGGGAGTCCACGAGCCCTTACTTGGTAGCTCTGTAGACATGAAACATTAAGTTCTTTGTGCTTATTCAATTCATTTAGGTAATTTTCTAGCCCCTTTTTAGGAGATAAACTTGTAAAAGGCATGCGAGGAATTTGATTTCATTTCGTTTTGTTTGTCTTAACTGGCAAGGGCAAGGATAAGAGGTGTCATTTTTTTCAACCTCTGACTCATTTTCACTGTTGTTCTGGGACTATATTTAGTCCTAACCCTGTCTTTTTAGCTCCAACTCTAACTGTCTTGGCCCTGCTCAGACCTCTACCTTTCTGGCTGTCCTGGGCAGCGCAGAAGGTTGTGCCCGAAGCAATGGCTAAGGATTTAGATGCTGTGATGATGCTGACCTGGCGGTTGTGAAGGATTTTAGATGTTCTAGAAAAAAAGGGTTTAGCTTACTTTGTTCTTTTATAATTTAATATAGATACAAGAGAACATCTGAAACTTTGTCTCAAGCTGGACAGAAGGCTTCTGCTGCTTTTGCATCTGTGGGATCTGTCATCACCAAAAAGCTGGAAGATGTAAAGTATGTCCTAATTTTTTCTTACTTGTTAAGTGTCTGAGGCAAATGACAATAGGCTATGGAAGCCTTAGGGTTCTGACCCAGGTTCTGGGTGACAATGGATTCCATTCCAGGGCAGGCGGGCATGACATCAAACGAGGGCCCAAAAAATTATCTCGCTTCCTTTAGGCCTGGCCGTCTAACTTTTAGGCATAGCATTCAAAATGATCACCTTATGAATTCATTTAAGGTTCTTGAACAATTCTGGTTGTAAACTTTTGTCCTTTGAGTCCTTCCTGATCACACAGGGTATGTCCCTTGTGGTTGCGAGTTGTGGTTGTGGGCTGAGCCTGGTGTCTCACTGGTGGCGAGTCCAGGAGCACTCCAGTGAGTGCATGCATGGCCTGAGACCCACTTTCCTTCTCTGTGGTATGTTTTGCACCATGCTGTCATTATACCCTGCTCACTTGTGCGCTGATTTGCAGTCATTTGTAAGCCATGTCTGTTCCTGCTTGTGCCCAAATCTTGATTTTGTGCTGTTGCTTTTTATTTTGCATTTCTATATATTTTAAATGAGTCTGCAGAATTTCCCTGGCTATTGTGATAAACCCACTTCCTGGTGCTTTTGTGCACCCCCACTACGTGGATTAGAGTAGTGCTGGGAAGGGCAGACGTGTTTGCAACTGGCTGTGCTTCTGTTGGCATGAACAATTTGTGTTTTAAAAACAAAACCCTTAGATCGTGTGATTTTGTGTTTTTCATTTATGGGGAGAGTAGATTTTACAACCAGAATTTTGTGGGCTGAAGAAGTTTGTCAATCTGTGTATTAGACTTTGTACTCAAAACACCAAATGGCTTGCTCTTTATATTTGTCCTACGGTCGTTCTAAGTATGATGTGATGAACGCAGTGTTCTTGAACCCTTTGACAGTGACATACACACTGCTCTGGTGCTCTCATTTCCTTTTTTGCTGACTCAGTGTTGTAGCATTCAGAATCCAGTGAAAACCTTGTGCAAGTTTTAAAAAGTAGGTAATTTAATTGGTTTAGGTTTACCCGAACTTCCTTTCTTTTTTAATGCTTATTCTGGCTTCTTGCAGATTACAAGTCTTTTCACACTCCTTTAGGTAAGGAGAGTCTGAGCTCTGTGGCTCAGCGGTCGTCTGCCACAAGTGTGCTTCCTTAGGTTGTGATGCCGCGCTGGATGGTCGTGTTTGTCCACTCCATAATTTTCTTGCACTTGGAATATTTTTCTCTTTAGTGCTATTCCTGTTTTTCTTTCTTTCTTTTTTTTTTTTTTTAAGGGAGGGTTTACTGTATACCATGGGTAATGGATACGTTTAAAAAAGAAATTGACAGTGTGGTATAAGGGCTGTGAAAATAATTTTGACAGTTCATTTTTACTTTTCTTTTTTTAAAGCATCTCTACCATGGCATGCAGAATTCCTCCCTTTTAATGTCTGACTTTGTTTGTTTTTGATGCTGTCATTTCTTTGGTGCTCTTGGAAGGATGGGTCCTCCACCAGGGTCCCATTATGCATTCATAATAGACTGGCTCACACTGGTAATCTTCTATCGTATACAGCTTACTCTGAATATTTTTATGCATAGAATAAATTATATATTAGATAAAATATGTATATGGCAAAATACATAT
>PVJD01002279.1:0-210596 GCA_004026545.1 Mormoops blainvillei
GGGTTAAACAGTGCAGTGGACAGAGTTCAGATGTCCCGTGAATCTCACGGTTCTGCCCTGGGGGCCATATGGGGCTGCGCAAAGGAAGAAAGCAAGTGTTGGGAGAACTGTGTGGATGCAGATTCTGCACTGCGGAAAGTCTCTTTATTGGGGGAATGGGTCCAATTTAGAAATTACAAAGGCTTATTGGGCACTCTGCTGAACCCTGCTAGGGTGGAATGGGAATGTATTTAGATGGGGGCTGAAAAAGTCCTTACAGGCACTATGATAGACCTCTCCTCTTGAAAACAAAACAAAACAAAACAAAGCAAGTGCCAAATATGTGAAACTGTGTCTGCTGTCATCCTCATCTTCCCCGCCCCCCCCTCATATGCCACATACACCACCTTGTATTGGGCAATTCCCACAGTTAGACTTCTTGGCCATTCACCCCTCAGGGTTTGCTTGGCCCCATTTCCTGGACTGGGACTCTGCGCCCCACCTGCCTGCCTGGTCTGACTCCCCGCCTAATTCCTGCCAGGAACCCCTGGGACAGGTAGAACAGGATCTTTTTCTTTGTGCCTTGCCCAGTGTTTGGGGTCCTGCTGGGGAGGAACTGGCTATCAGGAGAGCGGACCTCGGGATTCGATGTCCACACCCCACACTGGATTGGACCCCATGGCATACCAGCTGCTGCCTGTGTTCCCTGGAATTCCACCGTGCCTCAAGCCTCTGGGCTGTTAGTTCCCCACCCCGTTTTCCCCTTCCTGTTTACTTTTTCCTTCCCCCTCTAGCTTTTCTGTAAGACCCAGCATGCTTGTGCAGAAGCCTGCCCACGAGCCTGCCCACGAGCCTGCCCAAGCTAAAACAAAACTTGGTGCCAAGTTGGCACCCTTTTGGTCTGCTGCCTTCCTGAAGGATAATCTGGTTCCTTGATTTGTTTTTCTGCTTCTTTCGTAGTTAATGAGCTATGGGCCTTGCAGGGTGCAAATTTCAGTTATGACTTTTTGTTTTACATTGCTGTGGAATCTTAGGCCCTGTGTCCCTCAGTAGCTGGCTAATGTGTACCTAGTTTTGTCTTTTTTAGCTGATATTGTCTAAGGTACACATCGTTTTTGTAATCTTAATATATTTCATTGGTAATATTTACATCTTTAGAAATAAATATTTAGAAATCAGTTGCATTAATTTTTTTTAACTTACTGATTTGAGAGAGAGAGGGAGAAACATTGATTGGTTGCCTCACACACTTGCCCCAACCGAGGACCAAACCCCAAAGTCTCGGTATGTACCCTGGTCAGGAATCGGACCTGAGGCCTTTTGGTGCATGGGATGATGTTCCAACTAACTGAGCCACATCGGCTGGGCTATTTTATTTAATATTTTAATTCTGCATTGATAACTGAGACTCACTTATATTTCCCTTTCTCATATGCTGTTGCCTGGTTTTTAAAGTCTGTTATGCTAAACTCATTCCATTCTAATCCACGAATATTTATTGAGTCCTTCCTCTGTCGTAAACAGTCTCAACAGTGAACAAAACAGATAAAAAAAACAAAAACAAAACAGCAAAGATCCCTGCCTTCATGGAGTTCGCATTTAGAGAGACAGGCAATAAAAAAACTTCAGAACTAAATGACGTAGTACCATGGAAAGCGATAAATGCTGTTGTAAAAATAAAGCAAATATTAAAAAGATAGATAATAAAATGTGTCGGCGGTGGTACGGAGGACCTGGAAGCTTCATATGTTGTGGGTGGGAATGTGAAATGGTGTAGCCACTTCGGAAAAGAGTCCGGCACAAGCTTAAACGTGGAGTAACCATACGACCCAGCAATTCTACTCCCAAGAAAAATGAAAACAAATGTCCACGCGAAGTTTGTATGCAACTGTTCACAGCATCATGAGTCAGAATAGCCGAAACATGGAAATAACCCAAATGTCCATCAACTGATGAAAGCATAAACAAAATGTGGTATATCCATACAAAGGAATATTATTCCACCATAAAAAAAAATGAAGTAGTAATCCATGCTACGACATGGATGAACCTTGAAAACTTAATGCTAAGTGAAAGAAGCCAGTCACAAAGGCTCTCATAGTGTAAGACTCCATTTATATATAACATTTCCAGAGCAGGCAAATCCGTAGAGACAGACAGTCGATTAGTAGTTGGCAGGGGCTGGGGGGTGGGGAATTTGGAGGAAATGGGGAATGACTGTCATGGGTACAGGGTTTCTTTTGGGGGTGATGAAAATGTTCCCAAATTAATTGCAGTGATGGTTGCCCAACTCTGTGAATATACTAAACATAATTGAATTATATACCTTAAATGAGTGAATTACATGGCATAGATTATACCTCAGCAAAGCTCACAAAACAATAAAGCAGGCTATGGTGATTAGGAGTGTGGTATCAGCGGTGGGGGGTGTTGTTTGCAATTTTTAATAAGGAAGATCTGTTTGAGAAGATGACATTTGGGCCAAAACTTGAAGCGAGGGTGCTACCCATGTGGATATTGGGAGAAGAGCATTACAGGCAGAGGAAACAGTTGTAGCAGAAGCTCTAAGGGAGGAGCCTGGCTATTTGAGGAACAAGTAGGTAGGCTGGTGTGGCTGGAATGGAGGAGCGGGGGTGCTTAAAGATGAGGTCAGAGATGAATGGGAGGTGGGATGTAGGGAAGGGTGTGGGTGGCATAAGCCTTCTGCCTTGTGGGCCTGTGGTTTCAGCAGAGGAAGCACATGACATGACAACTTTCAAAGGAGTTCTGAACTGCGGGAGGGTAAGGTGATGCAGGAAGACCAGTCAGGAGGCTGTTAACAGAAGTCTAGGTGAGAGAGAGAGAGAAGCTCAGAGCAAGTGGTAGCAGTAGAGGTAGTGACAGGTGTCAAATTTTAGATATATTTTGAGGCACAGCCAACAGAACTTCCTGATGGGTTGGATGTGGAAAATAAGACAAAAAGAGTCTTAGACTACAAGGTTCTAGTAAACTACAAGGTTTACTAGAAAGATGGTATTGCTAACAGTTGAGAAGACGACTGGACTGGGATCAGCTGGTGGGAGAAAGGTCAGAATTTCAGTTTTGGATATGTAAAATTTAAGGTTTGTAGTGTATATCCAAGTGGAGATGTCTATTAGGCAGTTGTATATATGAGTCTGGGGCACGGGTGCGGGGGGGGGTGTGGTCTAGAAATAGAAATTCGGCAATTGTTGCACATCGATGGCATGTAAAGCTATGTGACTAAGAACAATGAAAGCATGAGCATAGATAGAAAGAAGAGGGTGAAGGGCTGAGTGCTGGTGGAAACACCATTGTCGAGAAGTCAAGTTAGGAAGAAGCTAAGGAGACTGAGGAGTGAACAGCGACATAGGAGGAAACTAAGATAATGAAATATCCTGGAAGTCAAGGGATTGATTGACGGTCTTTAAATGCTACTGAGAGATCAAGTACAAGTCCATTGAAATTAGCATTTGGAGGACTTGAAGAGGGCATTTTCTGTGGACTGGTACAGGTGAAAACCTGGTGGAAATCTCCATTTCAAAGAAAATGGGAGAAGTGAAGTAGGGCGAGTGTAGACAAAACTTTCAAGGGGTTTTGCCATAAAATGAGAAGAGAAACTGGGCGGAGCTGGTGGGGAAAGTGGGGTCAAGAGACAGGTTCTTTCAGGATGAAAGAAATAACCATATGTTTATACGGTTATATGCTAATGGAAATGATCCAGAAGAGAGAGAGCAGTTGCTGGACAGATGTCCTTCCCTAGCCCTTGGGTAATTAGGAGGGAATAATGCCCAGTTTCAAAGTGGAGAGATTGGCTTCAGATGGGAGTGTGGGTAGTTCATTATAGTAACAGGTAAGAAGGCCAAGTTTGTGGGCCCATAGGCTGGGCAGCGGGCAACGAAGGAGAAATCTGTGCGAGCTCTCTTCTGATTGCTTCACTTTTCTTAGTGGCGTGGAAAGCCAGGTTTTCAGTGAGTGGCGATGTGGGAAGAGGTGTTAGAAACGTGAGAACAAAGGAAAAGGTACAAAACAGTCAAGCATGAGAGTAGGAGATAAATGGATTAGGAAATATAGTATGTCTGCCAGGAAGTATTAAGGGTTCACTTGAAGTTCATGATCCTGAATTTAAAATGAGCCAGTCAGATGGTCGCGCATTTTTCTTCTGCAGGCTCAGAGTAGGTGAAAAGTTGGCTCTGACTAGGATCATGTTTTGGCGAGTGAGCAGGACGCAGGAGAAAGGGGCAACAGCACTGAAGAATTCTGGCCCTGTGAGGTGGGAAGGGAGGACAATATCGGGGCATGAGAGGCTATGCAAAAGGCGGCAGAATCAGTAGAACGGAGGTCTTGGTAGGTCAAAGGGTTTACTGAATTCAGAGTACTAGAAACAATGAGCTGGAAAGATGCAGGAGGTAGGGGTTAAAGCGGGGTTACATGAAACTGAGATTGTGAAGGGTCCCAGTTACGGGGATGCGTAGGTAGAGGACAAGATAACTAGGGGAGAGGAGCTTAAGGAACCAGGAGTTTAGACTATTGGAAGGGCCATTTAAGTGGGTATTGGAATGACCGAGAATTGGAGAGATAAGCAAGGCAATTACACAGATTGAAATCAAAATAACAGCTTTATTGCTAATAAATGCTGTATTGGAGGATGTGGCTTAGATGTGTGGCAATCGAAGATCTTTCAGAACTAAACTCTGAAATTAGAATGATCCACACCCCGTGCCACAGGCAGAACTGCAGTTTGCTCTGTAAAATGTGAGGCTGAGAGTGGAGATCAGATGGCAGGTTCTCTGGGTAGGTTGGCTCCCAAGGGGAGGGCAGGAGGCAGGGGCCTGCTCTACCACAAACTCACCAATAAGACAAGTGACTACAGCAGAAGGAGCCACATTGTCCCATGGACTGATGTCCCCCCACATGCACACAAAGCTACCTAGATTATTTGATGAAGCAAACACAATTCTGATACCAAATCAAATAAACACAAACAATGAAAAACTATAGATATTTTGAATTTGCAAAAATTTTGAAAACAGAATTAAACATTATATGTTGAATGCAAAGAACAATATATAAATATAATATTTATCCAAAAATTCATAGATGTTACAATTTAAAGAAATATATTATAGTGATATAAATGTATATTCCTGATTAACTAAGAGAAAATATGATCATTTTAATAGAGATTCACAGAAAAACATTGAAGGACAACAGAAAAGGATACCTGTATCCAAAATTATGCAAAGATACACTTGGCATGTTCATTTGAAAATACAAAACAAAGTTGGTTGGCCTCAATAACATTAATATCATTTTGGAAATTTTGGGTAACACAAGATAAATTAAAATGAGATGAGTAAATATTTCAAGTAATCAGTCAAAATATCATTTTTGGTAGATGACTATATAAAAAGGATAGGTAAAGGAATTAATTGGAAACTGCCTTGGAGTGAAGAGTAAGTGAAGGGAAATGTCAATTCTCTCAAAATTACTGTGTAGTTTTAACCCAATCCCAGGTTCAAAAAGAAAAAAGTCCAACAATCCTTGAATCTCTATGAAATTTTAATAAAATTTATAAAAGAAATGCAACTGAGTAGAAATAGCAAAGGATGTTTTGAGAAAGAGGAGCAATGGGGGCTGTCAGCTCTGAAAATATATTTTAAAATAACAACAATAAAATGGGATCCCAGTACTGAGGTCGCACTAACCAGAGATATCAGTTAAATAGACTAGAAAGCCCTGAAATAAATCTTATCATACACAAGAACATAATATGTGATAAAGAAATTATTGCCAAGTAAAAGTAGAATTTAATACACTCTGTTGGGACAACTGATTACTATATAGGGGGATTATGTATGTGTTTCTGCCATGCCCCTCTCCCAAGTTTTAAGTGTAACTAAATAATTAAATTTAAAAAAAAAGAAAAACCACAGAAAAATTAAAGAAAATATGAAATAATACTTCTTAGTTCTTTGGAGTGCTGAACACATTATATGCTTTGAAGCAACAGAAGAAATCATAGAGAAAACAATCCACAGATTTAACACTATAAAAGAAGTGTACACTTTTGCATAAACAAAAATAATTAAAATAAGAAGACATGGGAAACGCATTTGTAACACACACACACACACTCCTCAACCAGAAATAGGGTTAATACATATAATTATATAAAGAGCCCCTCAGAAAAATTGCTTATGGTATAATCATACAGTGGAATTCAATCTAGCCATTAAAATGAATGAACTGCATCTTATGGTTTGTCAAAATGGATAAATCTCAGCAATAAAATATTGAATTTAAAAAGGACAAGTTGCAGAATGCTAAGTTTATTATATTTCAAAACTTACAAATCAATACTCTGTGTGTATTCATGTGTATATGATGATCCAAGACTGAAAATCATAAAATGTGGAAGGGAGGGGTATACAGTAACTCCAAGTGGTTACCTCTGAAGAGGCGGTGGGAAGTGGGACCCAGGAAGTTTATAAAGGAGCTCTAACCTTTCCATATTTCTTCAGTAGACAATAATAAAAAAAAGAGGACTTATGAATTGCCAAGGAAAAAAAGCTTAAAACTCCAAAACATTTATATGAAAGCAACATGAACAAACAATTCACAGAGAAGGAAGTACATACATACAAAGATATATAACCTCCTTAGTAATTAAAGAAGACTAAAGTGATATACAAATTATATTTATTAAATTATTTTTTTTAATTTTAAAGAAAAAAACACTGTCTCACAAAGTCCAAAAGTTAGTATGATGTTTTAAAATATTTATATAACATATAGAATCTTAAACTTTTAGATTGGAAGGTATGGCCATCTAGTACAAGAACTTTAAGCAGTGTTTGAGATTTTCTTGTCTTTTTCTTTTATTTACAGTTAAAACTATACTCATCATCACTTCTGAATCTCAGGAGAAAACATCTCTTTTAAAGAACTTCAAATGTCCTGGAAACAAAGAAGATTCATGGAATTAGCTAGGGACAGAATCTGCCCTAAATGTTTGCCAAATAACCAACTCTTAATCTTTAAAGGTCCCTCAAGTAAAACTTCTAATTCTTAAATATCCACCAAATCCTCAAACTTTTCTTAAAACATTCAGGACAATTCATAACCCTGTAAATCAAATCCAGACTCTCGTGTAGACCCCTCCCACATACACTTGAGCCTGACCAAGCTCACACACACACACCCCGCCACCGCCGCGCGGCCACCCCGCCCCCCAGCATTTACTTGTGGTTTTTTTGTTTTTAAGGACTTGTCAGTCAAGACAGAGCTCCTCTTTTGTGAAAAAGCATGCCTCTTCTATACTGGGACGTACTCTAACCCCCGGCAACTATCATCAACACTTGGCTTTTTCCAGTTGTTTTTAAAGAAAAGGGTGGGGGGCACCAGTGGAATAGAGATGTTGAAGCTGCCAGAGGCGTTTTTATTTTTGTTTTTGTGTTTTCACAAGGGAGCCCTAAATATATTGAATTTCTGGCTTGGTCTCAGCTCCTAAAGCTATTTCTTTGGGATTCCATTCTTCTTTGAGTTTCTTTACTCTCCCACTCCTCCAAGGTGGCTAAAAAGAGAAACAGCAAAGAAAAAGTTACACTTCCTTTGGAATCTAAATATTTGAGTTCATGAGTAAACAGAGACATGTTTGTGTGACAGTTCTCACCAGTACATGCTTCATAGTGATTTCAAACTAAAATAGAAGTGAAGTTGGCAATTTGTAGATGTCTAAAAGAGAATGCCCAGACCCTACATATTGATTTAACATGGGAGGAGTCAGGACACTGGACTTAGTAACAAAGGAGTTAGCTGGACCTAAGGTGACCGGGAGCTGAGCCAAGAGTGCAAAGCAGGTGATTTTCTTGGACAAAGTATTTTCTGCACAGGTAAAGACAAAGATGGCAGCGATGGAATAACATGAGCTAACCATCCTAGAGGCTGTCCCCCTGTGCCAAATGTTACTCTAAGTATTTTACATGATTTATTCATTTAGTCTTCCTATAAACCTATGATGATGATATCATCCTCACTCCTATTTTATAGACAAAGAGACCAAGGTTCAGAGAAATGACATAACTTGCTCCAGACCACACAGCTAGGAAGCAGCAGAGCTTGGCTTTCACCAGGCATTCTAGTTACAAGCCGTGTTATCAGATCCTGTGCTGTAGTGCCAGATACTTGATCAGAAGCCAGATGGGAAGGGGGTAAAAGAGAGTTAGCTGAATGCTCTTGGTGCGTCACTTCCCAGGTGTCTCTCAGTTTAGAGCAAGGATTCAACACTTAAGGCGCCTGCTCTGTGCCCTCCGCTGTGAGGAGCCCCGCCTGGGGCTATACAGCAGAGGACGGCCGTGCTCTGCTCCTCGGGGCCTCACGCTCTGGTGAGATGGGCATCTCGGCTGAACTCTGGGGATACGGTGGAGCACTGGCCGGTGTCTTCCAGCTGTTAAATATCTAGGAATATTTTTGAAATAAACTTTTTCACTTTAGAACAGTTTTAGATTTACAGAAAAGTTACAAAGATAGTGCAGAAAGTTCCATACACTCTGTATATCCAGTTTCCCCTATTACTGCCATCTCATATTAGTGTGGTATGTTTGTTACAATTCATGAACCAATATTGATCTAGTATTATGAATTGAAGTTCATACTTCGTTCAAATTCTGTTAGTTTTTGCCTAATGCCCTTTTCCTATTCCAGGATCCCATCCAGGATACCACATTATATTTAGTTGTCATTTCTCTGTAGGCTCTTCTTGACTATGACAATTTCTTAGACTTTACTTGGTTTTGATGATGTTGACAATTTTGGAGAGTACCAGTCAGGTATTTTGTAGACTATCGCTCAACTGAGATTTATATATTTTTTCTCATAACGAGGCTGGGGTTTTATGTTTTTGGGAAGAAGGTCACAGAGTTAAAGTGCTTTTTCATCACATCACATCAAGGGTACGTGCAATCAACATGGCTTATCACTGTCGATGTTGACCTGGATCACCTGGCTGAGATAGTGTTTGTCATGTTTCCCCACTGTAAAATTAATCCCTCCCTCCCCTTTCCACACTGCACTCTTTGGAAGGAAATCATTTTGCATAGCCCACACTTAATTTTTTCAGCCAGTTATTAAATCTTTGGTAACTTGAAGTCAGCCAGGGTGGGAATATTTACACCATGGAAATCAGCAAACTCTGTAAATTTGGGCTCTTTTTGGAGAGCTGGGCTACCAGGACTCCATAGGATGTGTGGCTTAGGTTGAGTCTCAGGAGATGATGGGTGGGCTGGTGGAAAGGCATTTGAATGAAGGGGCTCACTGGGTGGAAGTGAAGAAGATACAGAGGCAGGAAGGGGTGCTGTGCTTGTAAGACATGGATTGGGATTAAAGAAACTTGGTGCAGGCACATAACCAGCTGGGAACCTGACAGAAGCTATTCTCCAAAGGGTTTTAATATAAACTAGGGCCTGATGGACCTACCTTTGTCCTTCCTTTTCATCGCAGTGTTAATACTTATCATTTATTGAGCACCACCTGTGTTTAAAGTGATACACACACCCATAATTCAGTTCTTATAAATTTACAAGGTGGGTATTGTCAACTTCATTTACAGATAAGGAAACTTAGGGATTAAGTGACATCCAAAAATACAACCAGCAAGCAGCAGCCTGTGTAACTACAAAGCACCTTTCCACCAGTTATGCTCTTCTCTCTGTTTTGTCCCCCCTTCCCCCAGTATTTGCTTACTCATCAGATCTGTTTCAAGAGGGTGGTACAGTGATTGATGGTGAGCTGCCAGGAGTTGATTAGTGGTGAGCATGCTGCCATTTGCTGTTGGGACACTCCCCCATGGTTCTTGTTCATGGAAATGAGTGAGCCCTGGGACAGGTGCCTCGCTATAGACTCTCGATGTTTCATTTTGAGTCAGGTGAAGTACACTGACATTTTCCTATCTAGTCTTCCAGACCAAAGTCTTCCTTCTTAGTAATTTTCTTTACTATCCCTGTGACTGTATCACTAAGGAAGCAGAGATTATGATACCTTTCCACTTTGTATCTCCACTGAACTCTGTGTCTATGTTGCCTCCCTGATTTAACTTGATGCCTGACTTCATTCTTTTCAAAGGCAATTTTAAAGAAACAGACTTATAAAAAAACCTCAGCACTATTTTGTTTTCTTCTCAATTCCTTTTGTTTTGTAGAAGCTTTTTAGTTTGATATAGTCCTATTCATTTATTTTCGCCTTTACTTCCCTTGTGTTTAGGGTTAAATTCATAAAATGTTCTCTACAGCCAAGGTCCATAAGTTTAGTATCTATGTTTTCTTCCATGTAATTTATTGTTTCAGATCTTATATTTAGGTCTTCAATCCATTTTGAATTAATTTTTGTACATGGGGACATGTAATCTAGTTTCATTCTTTAGTATATGGCTTTCCAATTTTCCCAGCATAATTCCTTGAAAAGGCTTTCTTTTTTCCACTGTGTGTTTTTCATTCTTTTGTCAAAAATTATTTGCCCATATACATGTGGTTTTATTTATGGACTCTCAATTCTGTTCCATTGGCCTCTGTGTCTGTTTTTCTGTGACTACTATACTGTTTTGATTATCATAGCTCTATAGTATAATTTGAAGTCAGATAGTGTTATACCTCTAGCTTCATTCTTTTTTTTCAGGATTGCTTTGGCTATTTGAGGGTTTTTGTGGCTCCATAACAATCTGATGATTTTTGTTTTATTTCTTTAAAAAATGCCATTGAGATTTTGACAGGGGTTGCATTAAACATGTTTATTGTTTTGGGTAATATATTGTTTTAACTATGTCGATTCTTCCAACCCATGAACATGAAGTATCTATCCATTTCATTGTGTCTCCATCAATCTATTTTAATAATGCTTTGTAGTTTTCAGTATATAGGTCCTTCTCCTCCTTCGTTAAGTTTATTCCTAGGTATTTTATTCTTTTGTTTATAATTGCAAAAGGAATTGGTATTTTTTCATTTCTTTTTCTGAAGTTTCATTGTTAGTATGTAGCAAAGCAATGGATTTTTTTTACATTGATTTTGTGTCCTGCAACTTTATCGTATTTGTTTATTGTTTCTAATTTTTTTTGGTAGAGTCTTTAGGGTGTTCTACATACTGAATCGTATCTGTAAAAGGTGACGCTTTTACTTCTTCCTTTCCAATTTGAATGCCTTTTGTGTCTTTCTCTTGTCTGATTGCTCTGGCCAGGACTTCCAGAACAACGTTGAATAAGAGTGGTGAGAGTGGGCATCCTTGTCTTATTCCTGATTTTAGAGGAAAAGTTTTCAGTTTCTCCATTGAGTACAATATTGGCTGAGGGTTTGTCATATATGACAACAAAACAAAAAGGCAACCAACTCAATGGGAGATGATATTTGCAAACAACAGCTTCAACAAGGGAGTTAATATCCAAAAATATAAAGAACTCATACAACTCAACGCCAAACATTCCAATTAAAAAATGGGAAGAGGACCTGAACAGACACCTCTCCCAAGAAGACATAGAAACAGCCAAGAGATATATGAAAAGATGTTCAACTTTACTAGCTATTAGGGAAATGCAAATCAAAACTATAATGAGATACCACCTCACACCGGGTGGAATGGCTATTCTCAACAAGACAGGTAATAACAAGTGTTGGAGAGGTTGTGAAGAAAAAGGAATCCTCATTCACTGCTGGTGGAAATACAAACTGGTACAGCCACTTTGGAAAACAATTAGGACCCAGCAACCGCTCTTCTGAGTACCTACCTGAGAAACTTGAAAACATTTATTTGCAAAGATATATACACCCTTATGTTCATTGCAGCATGATTCACAATGGCCAAGACATGGAGACAACCAAAGTGTCCTTCAACAGGGGATTAGATAAAGATTTATACCTAGGAATAAACTTAACGAAGGATGCGAAGGACCTATATACTGAAAACTACAAAGCATTATTAAAATAGATTGATGGAGACACAATGAAATGGAAAGATACTTCATGTTCATGGGTTGGAAGAATCAACATAGTTAAAACAGTATGTGGTTACATACACACTACAAATACTGCCATTTGCAACAACATGGATAGACTTTGAGAATATTATGCTAAGTGAAATAAATCAGTCAGAACAAACCAAGAACCGTATGATTTCATTCATATGTGGGATATAAAATGGAAACTCATGGACAAAAACAATAGTCTGGTGGTTACCAGGGGGAAGTGGGTGGGTAGTGGTAAAGGGTAAAGGGGATTAAAATATATGGTGATAGAAGATGATTTCACTTTGAGTGGTGGGAATATTACAGACCACGTATCATAGAAATGTATACTTGAAACCTATGTGACCCTTAACCAATGTCACCCCAATAAATTTAACAATTAAAACTCAGCACTAGGATTAATCATCAGGGTTTTGGTTATCTCTACAAAATTGTGCAATCTATGTGCATCCTGAACAAATACATATAAAAATGCAAAATATTCCACTAAAAATTCAGACTTAAAAATCACTTAGAGTTCATGTCATATTTAAGGCAAATAGAATGTTACTTGACCCATGTCTACTTGAGTGAGTCAGGGAGTTTAAAGACACTCTTGGGTAAATAACCTCAAAGAAGCTTTAAAAGGATAGGGTTCTGCTTGAATCATAAAGAATATTGTATTACTTTACTAAATTTAAGTTACTATTTTAAACTAAGACTTCATTGGACTTCTGGGCTATATTTATGAAGTTTTCTTAAATGATAGTAATGCTCTTTTTACTTTTTTCCTCTGACATCATTGAGACTGGCTTTAACAGTACAACTAGAGGTGGGTGGGAAAGAGTTACATTCAAGAGAACTTTATTTGGTCCACTTCCCTCTCTACCTCCACTCCTTCCTCATCCCAGCCCCACCTGCCTCTTTTATTCAGAGATCTGGCCTGAGATGATTGCACTGGGGACAGACACCTGACCCAAAGGGGAGTCAATTTATAGACCAGGTGAGCCAGTCCTTCTCCCAAGAGCATTTACGTTTGGAGACAGAGACTGAGTGGGCCTGTTGATGGATGGTGACGGGCCCAAGTTCATATGGAATCACAGAGCTAGAGTCAGTCATATGCCAGTTGAAGTCACGAAGTGATCAACCACAGGAAGCAGTAGAAGCTGGTCTGTGGAGAGAGGTGGGAAAACGGAGCCAAGGCACAGAGACCCAGGGCATGAGAGGAGGGAGGAGCCCCAGATCTTTATTTCCTGGTCCAGATCCCTACGGCCGGATGACACCGGTTTTCTAGTTCTGAATGCATGTGAGATTGCTTGTTATTCATTCTATTAAGCTCTCTAGCTAGGTTTCTCTCACTACAATCCCACTGATTCGAGTCAAAGAGAACTCTATATACCAAATGTCAAATTCAGGCTTCAAAATAGTCCCCCACCACTTAGCATCACACCAAGTCATCCAGACACCAAAGGTCCATGGGCCAATACAGGGATGGATCCAGGTGACCAGCAGGACATAGAAAATAGATATATAAGGAGCTTTATTATGTGTATAGCTTATAAATGCCCAACTTGATATTTTCTGATAGCATTTCCCCTTAGTCTTTTTCACCTGCAACCTCTGTGGGTCAATGAGTATGTTCTGCTAAGATCAGGACTCAATGTAGTCTCTGCCAAATTATGAGTGGCATCACTCCAACAAGGCAGCCCACTCCCCTGTTCCCAACAGGTACTGGCAGAACTTTCTAGGGATGCCTGCCTGAGACAGAGGTTCATTCAGCAAATACTTATTGATTGCCTGCCACGGTGAGGCACTGCGCTGAGGTTACATCAAGGACTAAAGAGTAAATCTCTTATCTGCATGGAGCTGTTGTATATCCTGTAGGGTGAGCAAGGGCATTTGTAATGAAAACTCTAAGGAAGATAAAATGGGCAATCTTAGAGAATGACTCATGATGGGAAGTCTGGATGAGGAACCTACATAGATGGTCTTGTCAATAAAGGCTTATCCAAGGATGGAGAAGGAGTCAACTGTGAAAAGTTTTTAAAATAGGGGAAAGGCATGCAAAAGGCCTTATCATGGGACAGAGCTGGGAGAGATCAAGGAACTAAATTGGATGTAGGGTGGTCGCAGCACAATACTAGAGGGAGAGAGAGAATGCAACCTGTGATGAGGTAGGTAGGAGCCAGATTCCACAGGCCACAGTAGGGTATTTGTATTTTAGATTAAGTACTTGTCAGTCTGTTTATCATAGGGTGATAAAAATTACCCTTTCATTACATTTTATTATATTTTTCAAGAGCCTCATGTTTTGATAATTTTTTGTCTATCCTAATTAATCAGACATTACTGCTAATTATTTCTTATGCTTATAAACCTTAGGGTATATAATTTAGACTATAATTTAGGTAGTATAATTCCAGCTTTTAAAGGCCAAGAAACAACATGTTTCAATTGATGGGCTGGACTAAAGATGGCTGCAAATTTTTTGATAATCTTCCTAGTCCCCCTCCCTTTGAATTTGCCCTGGCCTACTGCAATCACTCTGGCCAATAGAATGCAGCATGAATATTGTGATGCAAGTGCCGGGCTGAACCTTGAAGAGAACTGGCAGCTTCTGCTTGGAGCTTCTGTGAGCTTCCTTATAAGAAGTTTAATTACTGTTCTAGAGAGACCACATGGAGAGGTCATGAAAACTACATGGAGGAGCGGGGGGGGGGCCCGGTGGAGTCCAGCCTCTAGCCATCCCCATCAAGGTGCCAAGCATGTGACTGAAGCCATCTTGGGGCCTCCAGACCAGCCTGATAGCCAGCTGAATACTGCCCCAGAACCCCAGTTAATGCCACCGTGGGGTAGAAAAATAGCTCCCCCAAGTCCTGCTTAAATTCCACACAATGTGAGATACAACAAAACTGCTGAAGTCAACAGTCGTCTAAAGTTTGGGGTAGTTTGTTACATGGCAACGGACAGAATGGTTAGCATCTGCATTCCTCCTAACATCAATGACTAAATGCATAATTTACATTCTGCTTTTTAAAGAACTGAAAATATAGTTTCCTTATCAGTGGGAACCTCATAGGGGACCTACTGATTTGTGGTCCCTCTCATATGTGTCCTCTTGGTGCCTCACTGTCCTACATAAGCTCCCTCTTTTTCGATGTATTAGTCTTATCTGCATTATTTGTGCTGAGGTCTATTGGCTGGATCTCCACCACCTTTTCCATTCCGCCCCCTCCTCTCCTGCCCCACAGCTTCTGGTCCTGTCGGGCCTCCCAGTCACACACCTGGACAATCAAAACACCTTCTAACTGGGGGGTACAACTCTGTTCTGTTCGGTGCTGTCGTTCAGCATCTAATATTTGGCATCACAAGGTGCTCAAAAAGTATTTACTGCCTTGGCTGGTTTTGCTCAGTGGATTGAGCACTGGCCTGTGAACCAAAGGGTCGCTAGTTTGATTCCTCGTCAGGGCACATGTCTGGGTTGCCAGCCAGGTCCCCAGTAGGGGACATGTGAGAGGTAACCACACATTGATGTTTCTCTCCCTCTCTTTCTCCCTCGCTTCCCCTCCATCTAAAAATAAATAAATAATATTAAAATTTTTTTTTTGCTGAATGAGTGAATAAATGAATGAATGAAGTGAAATTTCCACTCCCGTCTTCAGCCTGCCTCCTGCATCCCTATCTTGCTTGCTTTTATCAGGATTATTGCTCTAAAGCAATATCACTTATCAAACTAAAAACCTGCTGATGATTGGTCCTCATTGTCAAAAGACCAAACCCACAATATCACCTTCATTGTCTTTAGAATTTGATCCCAAATCTGTCTTTTAGGCTTATCTTCCAAACACTAAGCCCATCCACTCTGAAACACCATCTCTTGAGACACCATGCACTCCCTTTGCTCATGCTTTGCTCTCCCTCCTGGGATTTGCCCACTGGACACCTTCTCAGTCTTCAAATCACAACTCTAATGTCACCCCCTTACATGTCCCTGATATCACCTTCTCTAGCTGGACACCATACCTTTTGAGCTTAATGTGCATTGTTCGTATTGATCCTGCGGCCCACCCCCGGATCACTCATTAGCTTGCATATGCCTGTCTCTCCCAAGGGATGCCACACTCCCTGAGGGAACAGGGTTTGCATCATATTCGTCTTTGTGTCCCCAGCTCTTAACATGGAAACGTGTATGAAATTAATAATGGAAATTTAAACCTACCAAGTGCTTGCCATGTGCCAGGCATTTTACACGATGAGCTCTTTAATCTTCAAAATAATCATAGGAGTTAGGTCATATTGCGTTTCCTATTTTAGAGTTGAGGACCGAGGCTTGCAGAAGTTAAGCGAATTGCCTGGCGTCGCACAGGTAGCAAGCCAAAGCAGAGCCCAGAGGCGAACCCAGGCAGCCTCACTCCACGGCTGGCCAGCAGAGCCACTGCACATGCTGTGTCCCAGAGTAACAGCTGACAGCTCATTAGAACTCCCTGAGGTAAAAACACCACTGTCGGGGCCCCAGCCCACAACAACTGGGCCACTGGAGCACAGAACTGGGGCATAGGCATTTTTCAAAAGCCCCTCAGGATTAAGAATTATGGTGGTAAGTTTCACCCGGGGCATTTGTTAAATATCTAGATCACCATGCCTATCTTCCAGAAACTTCTGTTTTGGTAGATTATGGTGGAAGTCCAGCAATTCGTGGTTGAAGGAGCATCCCAGGTAATTCTCATCTCAAGGTCAGGGTTTTGAAGATACCTCAAATGGTCTTTAAACATGGACCTATCAGTGATGGGACAAAGACTATGTAGAAGCTTTCTGGCCCTATCATCATGTGGATGAGCCTTGACATTTCACAGGCACCACTTTGCGGGGCACTGGGCTGGTGTAGCTGATAGCACCTCACAAGTACACATCTCTAAAATTGTCCACTGAGTGTGCCTAGCATCAAAAACCAACATTTTGGTAGTACCTGGAGTGACAAAGCAGATAATATAGTGAGAGTCTCATCATTGCCTTCTTTAGATATAGACGTATAGAATACCCGATGTAAAGCAGCCATTAGGCCTGTCCCTGCCCCTCTTCCCCCTAAAATAGCTCATTCTATTCCATTTTGATAGTCCCCTGTCTTATCAGTGAGTCTCTGGAATCTTGGCCAACTCACATCTGAGCTATTTCATGATCACTGTTTTGACCAGTTTCATTTTATGCTTTCTAACAGTTAGCTGCACTTCACTTACCTTTCTCAAGATTCAGAGGAAAATGCCTGATCTTTCACATGCAGTGCAAACAGTTCGACTCCTGCAACCAAGAAAAATCTTTGCTTTGTTACTCTCTTCTCTTTCCCCCCAAGAAAAGTCCTGAATCTATTTGTGGACAAATGTTCCAGTTCTAGAATTTATCCTGCCAGAATAATCTTCCTAATGGGAAATGTAATGGGGCCTCCCACTGACAGAGGAGACCACCCCATCTGCAGCTGGGGACGGGAAACACTCCCAGCCCAGATGTAGAGAGATGCAGCAGATCAGGGTTTGATGTATATTCATTGCTTCTTTAATATCCGAGCATCTTTTTCTAAAGATATTTCTATTGAACTCACTTGTGGTGTCACCATCTGGAAAATATCAAGCCTCACCCCACTGAGGTAAACCCCTATTGCGTATTTTTTCCCTTTAATGGGAGCCCAGTGGGCATGGAGTGTGTATCTCTATGTTTAGCACAGCTCCATGCTGAGGCAGCTCGCAAACACATGACGTTCCCTAAATAAATCAGTGTTGTATAGACCCATTAACAATCCATCCTAATTGATGCGAACAAAAAGTTTAAATGCAGCTCTAAGAAGCCTCCATGACTTCATGATGTGAGGTCCTTTTTACAATTTAAAGTGGCGAATTAGGGTTTTAAGAGAGAGTAGGCTGTCCAAAAATTCATTTATTTCGTTACAACCAGTTTTTAAATTGGGCCAAATCTTCCAACGTCTAGAATCAGACCTGTGTCTAAACCTACAAATAAAGAGCTTAGTGAGCTCTCAAGGATACAGGCCAACAAGGCAAGCGGTGTGCTACAGGCAACCAACCAATGGAAATGGAAGAACTATCCGTGTTGGACAAGAGGGACAGATTAAGGTGGAAATTTATATTTGGGTGGAAAGAGTACTCATATTTTGCTCAGCAGGTTTATTATCTTTGTATTTTACAAAGTGTTAAAAAATTTAGTTTCCACCCTCTGGGTGTTCATAAACTGCTCGTGCGGGGAAGTTTCTCAGATGTGGTCTACTTGCCAGATGAAAAATGAGTCTTGATTTTCAAAGGTGGTGCAGGTAAGGCAAAAGGGCATAAAATTTATTCATTCAAAAATTTAGGAAACATTTGTTGTTCTAGGTAACTTGGTTCCTAGAAAGAATAAGACAGGCTTACCTTCATCACAGGGCACACTGAGTTCCCCTCAGGTAGAGGTGATAGGGGGAAATGTATGTTGTCTTATAATAACACGTTCCAGGCTATTGCACCAAAAAATCACCCATTCATTTGGCGGTAAACTCATTTTCTTGTGTGCCTGATAAGCAATGCACAGAGTTAAAAAAAAATGATTCCAGGTTATAAAGAACAGCAATGAGATTGAGTTAGGAAGGAGGAAAGGAGACAAACCTGTTCTGCTTTCAACCTGAATTACCACAGGGAGGAAACGGTGAAGCTATTAGGAAGTAGCCAACTCTCACAGGAATGATCCCCTTGGGGGCAGTCTCTTCCCTCTCCACCCAAGTGGCCTTGAATTTCAAAGGTAAATCAGCAAGTGAGTAGGACTGGCAGGTCTGCCTACTCAGAGCCCCTGCCAGGACAGGGGTCAGTGCCGCAAGTTGTTACTTCATGTCCTTACACTTCATTCTCCTCGTACCACTTGCTCCCGCCGACTTCACTGTTGTGCCTTTCAGGCTCCCCTTGCGAGGCTCCCTCTGCATAATCACATGCTCATTATTTCTGGTATCTGCATCAGCATGGTGCTCTTCTTCAGGCCTTTTGGTGGCTCATTTGGTACAGCACTTGGCAACAAGGGTCCACACAGCATGAAATCATGTCAAAAACCATTTTGTTGACATAAGGATTGAGACAGTGTTAGAATCCAGATGTGATATTATGTCATTTATTTTTCATATATAAATTTGGTGGCTGATTGCTGATGGCTTGCCTGCTGTCCCTAAGATAGACATATCAAATGACAATGCATTGGCCAGCACAGAGTTTGGACATTTCCTGATATTGATGTAAAATAATGTTTCTCAAAAGGGAAGCGACCCAAGTGAGACTATCATATGCATTTCTCTCTTCCTTCAGTGCTCACGGCAGATGAGAGGGAGAGAGAGAACGAGAGAGAGAAGGGTGACCGGCAAGTCAGCAGGTGTGACCCCACATTGTGGAAAATCCTGAAACAGAGGTCTGTGCAAGTACATTGGAGGGTTGAGGAGGGGTTGCCTGAGGCTACCTGGGGGAGACCAGGGAAGAATCAAAGATGAGGCTCTTGTACATTAACCTTGTGTCCTACAACCCTGCTATACTCACTTAATAGTTTTAGGAATATTTGATTAATTCTTTGGGATTTTCTATATAGATGATCACGTCACCTGCAAACAAAGACAGTATTACTTCCTTTCCAACCTATATACCTTGTCTTTTTTTTTTCTTGTCTTTTTCCATTAACTAGGACTCCCAGTACAGTGTTGAAAAGGAAGGGCAAGAGGGGATATCCTTGCCTTGTTCCTGACCTCAGTGGTAAAGCTTTGGATTTCTTACCATTATAAAGGATGTTAGCTGTATGTTTTTTGCAGACTTTTAAAAATCAAGGTTAGGAAAGTTCCCTCCATTCCTAGTTTGCCGAAAGATTTTATCGTTAATGGGTATTGGATCTTGTAAAAAAAAAAATTTTTTTTTTGCATCTATTGATATGATCATGTGATCTTTTTCTTCTTTAGCCTGTTGCTATAGTGAATATATTGACTGATGCTTATATGTTGAATAAGCCTGGCATCCCTGGAATAAATCCCACTTGATCATGGTCTATAATTCTTTTTATACATTGTTGGATTTGATTTGCCAATACTTTGTGGAGGATTTTTTGCATCTATGTTCATGACAGATGTTAGTCTGTTGTTTTCCTTTCCTGTTATGTCCTTGTCTGGTTTTGATATTAGAATAATGCTGACCTCATAGAATGAATTAAGAAGTGTTTTCTCTGTTTCTATTTTCTGGAAGAGATTGTAGAGAATCACTCGCATTTCTTTCTTAAATGTTTGGTAGAATTCACCTGTGAAACCGCTGAGCCTGGTGCTTTCTTTTGGGGGTGGTTTTATTTAGTCAGTTTCTTTAATACATACAGGCTTATTTAGATTATCTGTTTCTCCTTGTATAAGTTTTGGTAGTTTGTACTTTCCAAGGAATTGGTCCATTTCACTTAAGTTATCAAATTTGTGGGCATGGGACTGTTTGTAGTATTCCTTGATTATTCTTTAAATGTTCATGGGATCAGCTACAATCATACCTTTCATTCTTAATATTTTTTGTCTTCTCTCTTCTTTTCTTGGTTAGTCTGGCTAGAGGTTTATTAATATTACTGATTTTTCCTTAAAGAACCAGCCTTTGGTTTTGTTGATTTTTATCTATTGTTTTTCTTTCAGATTTAATATACCATATATCTTTTCTAATTTGTATTATTTTTTTCCTTCTCTTTGCTTTAGGCTTAGATTACTTTTCTTATCCAGCCTCCTCAAACATGAAGCTTTGGGATACTTAAGCTGGGCATGTTAGCCCGAATCCTCTGAGTAACAGACACTAAGATGGAATTAAACATGTTTATTAGAGAAAATACCTGTGTGAGGAGATGGGGAGGCGCCCGAGAAGACTGGGAGAAACCATCAGACCACTGTGTAATCTGACCTGGGGTGAAGAAGAGAGGGAGGGAAGGTTGGGTTCCGTCTAGGAAAGTTCGGCAAGGTTGTCAGGGCGACTTCAGGCCAGAGTTGGCTGTCAGAAGGTTCTGAGTCTCCCAGAGAAGGACCTGCCTTAATTTTCTGCCAGGCTCTTCCAACAGCAGCAAGCATCCTGTAGGCAGCACAGCCCCGGTGCCAACGCGGCAGGCGATTTCAGAGCTTATCGCCTAGGGTTCTGGTCAGCTTTGTATCCTGCAGTGGGAGGTCTGAGACGGGCATTTTCATGGTGATCTCACCAGGTCTGGAAAGGGGGAGAGAAGACAGAGGCCCTCGAAGCATAAAAAAATTCAGTACATTTGAAATAAGTAATCCCGTTGGGTAGAGATTAGGTTAAATGGTAGGAGGGATAAGAGATTCACGTAAAGTAGGCTTTGGAGGACAGCCAGGGCTGGGGTCCAGTGATGGCCTTGTTGGCCATGGTTGAAATTTTAGATTGTATCCTGAAAGCCAAGAAGAGCTACTGAGAGATTTTAAGCACGAGAGTGACAAGACTAGATGAGATCAACTAGGGGAAGAGGGTTCGGTGGCAGAGTAGAAGACTGAGCAGGGGGTAGAGAGTGGGGATTGGAGAGGCTACTGAGGCAGGAGGCCTTGGTCTAATGAGAGACGACGAGGGTCCAAACCAGGCAACAGAGGATGCAGAGGCCCAGAAACAGGCGTTCTTCAGGAGGTGGTATTGACATGACTCAGGCACAGGGCAGAAAAAGCGTGAAATGAGTCCCAGACGTTTGACTCAGAGGACTCAGGGGTGGGGGAGAAATTCACAGAGGAAGGTCATTTTGAGAGGGGAAGCAGATATAGAAGGGAAAATCAAGAATTTGGTCAGTTTGGGGCAGGTGGTTTCTGAGGGTTGGCTGGCTTACCTGACATCTGTTTACATGGGTCTGGGGCTCAGAATTGTTGCCTGGACTAAAGACAGAGGTTCAAGAGTCATGGATGTTTAGGTGCATTTTGAAGCCTTGAGTATGACTGAATGTAATTTTATAAGAGTTATGTGGAGCCAAGGACAGGACTCAACAGTACAGATGGGTGAAAGAAGCCAGGAGGCTGAGGAATAGGGAACCCGAATCTTTTATAATGGGCTGCAAGCGAAGCTACCTGCCCTTTGCTCCAAAGGGTGTCACTATCTCCATATTCCAAACATACTTGCTATACAAACATCCTTGAAAGAATAACCCAGAGCAAAGGGGGAAGTTAATACCTCATTCACAAGACACGCAGAAAAGTGAGAAACTCATGGAGAATTGTCTCCCACCCACAGCCAGAACCCAAACTAGGCCATCCAAGGGCTCCCCAAACCCAAGAAGATGATCAGGTTTCTTAAACTGACACTGTCCACCTCTGCCAACCTTATTGCTCATACCTCCTGCGTCACAGCATGAGCCAGAAATACTCACAGCCCCTCAAACAATCTGTGTGAATTCTTCCTTCCACATCTTTGCTTGGTTCATTGCTTTGTCTGAATTTCCCCCTCCCTTCCCTAGAAATCATTCATCTTATGCCCTGTGAAGTACCTTCTAAGGTGCAGAGGCATTCTGAGTGTGGCTGGGTTAATGTTTGTCTATGGGCACATGGGGCCAGCAGTCCTTACTTGTTCTTGAACTAATATTTACCGCTTCCCTCTTTATGGAACGAAGTCACAGCCTGTTCCAGTAAAATGAGTCTCCAGGATTTTCTTAGCAACTTCTGTAGCAGGGTCAGGTAAATACTTAATTTCTAGTCTCACTCCTGGTTCTAGTTTGCCTCTCGGGTGTGCTGTCTCCCCAGCAGAGCAGGAACAGCTCCATGCACATTCTGTGTCTGGTTGTTCTCATGATACCAATGTCAAAATCGAATGCGTATTTTCACCTACAAAATAGCCCTTCATACTATAGCCTATAAATCTCTGACTGGAGTCCTACGGTGTTGGCTGGAAGGAGCAGGAGAAAGGTTTAGAATGGTGGCCCAGCGCCTACTTGAGCAACGCTATCCCCATCCATCTCTCTTTGAACAGAATGTGTCAAAACAATAGGTGAGCTTTGGATAAGACAGCTTGGAGAAATACAGTGAGAAAACTACTACCTCCCTCCTGAAGTGAACGCTCGTGGTCGTTTGACTGTATTTTGAAAATCATTAGTTTAAAAAGAATTCTTAGGAATGGTGCCCAAGCAACACTGACTTCATCTAACACCTTTCTTTTATTGCCTTTTTTTTGGTTTTTTCTTTCTTTCCTTTTTTTTTTTTTTTTTTTTGCTTTCTTCTGTAAAATGAAGTTAATAGCATGAGTCACCCAACTGGTTCTGAGAGAATTAATGAGGAATGATAACATTAGGCTTGTAATGCAATGATGAAACGTAAATGAAAAATGCTGTATGAGATCATGCCCATGTGTGTGAACTAAAAAGGTACGATTTTTCCACTTGGCATTTTCTTTTCAGTTGTGCGAGTGTCACCTTCTGCAGTATCTGCCCAGATAACAAAGATCCTTTCTACTGAGGCCCCTGGTGGGATTTATAGGGATGGGCTCCTGGAAACTATATTTATGGGAGAGAATTCTGATTCCTATTTCCTACCTGCCAGGAATCTTCTTTATTTCCTTGTGTATCCCAAGCACCTGCAACAGTGCCTGGAACATAGGAAGTGTTCAGTAAATATTTGTTGAATTGATGATCCTGGGATGGAGACTAAGAGAGGAATTCCCCCTCTGCTTGAGGTTGGAGCTACAATTTCTAGACTCCAGTGTGATGGGCAGCTTCACCCCATCATGGAGACTGAGGAACAGGGGACAGCGAAGACGGATGTGGAGAGAGATCTGGAGAGTGAGAACTGGGCTGGCGCCCACTGACTCTCTGCTTCCTGCTCTCAGGCCTTTTGTAGGCCCAGCTGCTAACCACTATCTTTGAATAAATCCCTTTGTGTTTCAGCTAGTTCCAGGGTGTTAGCCCAAGACAATATTAAAAAACTTAGAAGCTGACATGGCAAAAAATCTAGGGGTGATGAACAGAAAAGTGGGTCACTCATTACCAAGGGCTCTGGAACTAAATGGGTAGTGGGGTCTGGGAAAGTCTCTATGAGCTAGGCACAACCAACCCCCTTTTCTCCCACTTGTCTGAATTCACAAGTGTGCTCTGACAGTGACAAGTGACATAAGGACACTGGCTTCACACAGTCAGGAGCATGAAATGGTTAAACAATTAAACCCCAATTTCCACAGAAATATTTGAAAATGTTATACAGGAAATATTACAGAGACCACACTGGAGCTTTAAAAGCTTGGTCTCAGGTGGAAATATTTTCTCTCACCATAAAGTAGGGGTAAATAAATACCATTTCCCAGCGCCATAGCTCCACTGGAGACACTAAGATCACAAGATACATGGAGCAGAAAACTGGACAACTACTACACTACATGGAGAGACTGGGGCCCCGCTAATTAGTCATTGGTGGCCAGCTACTCTGCTGAGTTTATCGGAAGTGGAGAGAATTTCCTAAATTCTGTGCAATTAAGAATTAAATCACAGAGATACAGCTGATGAAGTTTGAGTATTTGAACTCTGAACTTTGAGCATTTATTCTACTACACGGTGTCTCAATTTTCTGCAGTTAATATTAAATATGTCCTTAAGAGGAAGCACATACTGCTGTGAAAAACAAAAAATTCAGATAACAAAAGAAAATTCTAGACAGAATCCAGACCAAGACATTTCCCTTCGCCACGCCCAGCTTAGAATTTCACCCCTACTAGTGAAGAGCCCTATAGTGACTGGTTTTGCTAAGCTCCGCCGCAGCAGCGAATAGTTCAGCGGGCCCAGGACTTCCAGTAGCCAAGGTTTAACTCTCAGTCCTGGAACCTGACTGCCACAGGTTGCACTGAGCTGTACACCTGTCTTCCCCACAGGGGTCCTCCTCACAGGTGGAGAGAAGAGAGAGGGCTAACCACACCCTGGCTTTTAAAGCTTCTGTTCCCAGTGGCACCAGCCCTCCCCATCACACTTCACGGGCCAGAACAAGTCACATGGGCCAAACCTGCTTGCAGTGGGGCGGAAGATTCAATCTCCCAGGGGCAACCATTAGATGCGGACTGTAAGGAGGGGCAGTGAATCTTTTGACAATAATACAGTGTAGCAGGGATTCGGTGGATTTCCAGAACCACACTCTATTAACGACAGTCTGACCTATATAATTACGCTTAGTTAATTGTATAATAAATAGTAAATAGTTTACAGTCTCAATCTATAATGTGGGCTTGGTCATTTCTAGTTATTCCTTTTGTTCGCCCCACAATGTGGGTATTAAAGACTCCCTCAAGTATTAATAAAAACCACGGCATGGGCCAGATGAACCCTAATTAGCAACTGCAGGCAGGATGATGACAGTGGGAAAATAACTTTGATGGGATCCCTCAGAGGCACTGTTTTCCAGTGTGGTTTGTGTTCCACCTGTAGCAGAATGACCCGTAATGCGGGTTTAACGTGCAGATGTCTGGGCTCCAACCCAGATATAGTATGAAATCTGAGTCTTTAGGGGGGGCCTGGGAACCTGCATTTAACCAACACTCCAGGTGATTCTGATGTGAACTACCTATTGAGAATCGCCGCCTTAGAGAATCTCTGTCCACCCTAGCTCATTTCTGTCAGGGAGTGTCACCCTGGACACCCAGGCCGTCTGTTGCTGTCCTGGTACACGTGGGTCCTGGGAAGCCAGGAAGGAGGAGGTACTTTTTTATGGAATGGTTTCTAGTGAGGGCCTTTACCCTTTCTTCACAATTCAGTTTATATAGTTCACTATTTTCCTCATAAATCAACATCTGTGAATCATTCTGTTATTTGTCTATTTTTAGAAATGAAATGAGACTACATTGAACAATGTTTCTCATAAAAAATCCTGTTGTAATAGTCACAATTGTTCTAAAACATATAGTTTAACTGCTTTTCCTCGACAATGTACATTTGGAACAAAATCCGTGATGAAAGCTTAACTGTAAGTTTCCAAGCCTTATTTTTGGGAGGTTTGTATGTTGTTAAATATTTCAGTTACTGATCCCTACGATGAAAAATAGAATTTAGAAGCTGCTATTCTGACGGGGCTCTGCCTGTGATTTCGCAGGACTGCTTTAAGAGAAGGACGGCAGTGCTCCATGTGGGGTGGTTTTGTCTGAGTTCCACTGCAGTGACCCGGGTGGTTAAATTCAATACTTACGCTTCCAGCTAAAAGTTGCGCCTTAACAGGCCAGGTCTTGCACCCCGGTGACAGAAGCTGCCCAGGGACTGCAAGCTCACTTCGGGGCAGTTCAGCTGCAAGGAGTTTTGTTAGGCTGTTCTGCTTCCCTGTGGACTTTAAGGACATTTAGCTACAAACCCTTTCAAGGTCTGTTCTGTGGTTCAGCCCATCTCTCTCATGTGAATTACTTCCCAGACTTGGTTGAGCAGGAGAGTTCATGACATTAAGATCTCAAATGTTATTTTCAAGTTATTTTTGTCCTTTTGAAGTGGTGTCTATAGTCAAAGTGAGGAGGAGACAATTTACTACGAAATACAGTTGAAAGGAAGGAGGGAAAAGGAGAGAGGGAAAGAAAGAAAGAAAGGAGGAGGGAGAGGAGGAAAGGCCTTTTTTTCCACTAATTTAATACTTTATTGAATACAAACAGTGCCAAACAAAAGCATTGCAATGCTTTCTAAAACACGAATTTTAAATGCCTTTCTATTCAGGCCAGTGACAAACAATGAAGGCAGATAAGCTACTTTAACATAAGTGGTTGATTTTATACAGCACACATCCTTTAGTCCAGAAGTATATTATTAACTGTTAGAGAACATCTAATACACTCATTCCTACAAAACTAGAAAATAAATTTCTAAGAAAGGAAGATTTTTACAGACCCTGTTTTTTATACCCAGCGCCAATGAAGGGAGGGGGAGAGCAGAGAGGAAGGAAGGAAGGAAGGAAGGAAGGAAGGAAGGAAGGAAGGAAGGAAGGAAGGAAGGAAGGAAGGAAGGAAGGACGGGCAAGGGGAAAGGAGGGGAGGGAGGGAGAATTTTTGCTTTGTCCACTTTGCCTCCATTTTGTTTCCTCTTGTGCTGACCTGGCCTCATAGCTCCTCTCAGCTGAATCCAAACATTCACATTTCTCTGTCTCCAGATGGGCTCTCCTTCCTGTGGTTCCTACATTCTGCAAGTTGAGCACAGCCAGATACATGTCGTAAGATGAAAACCATCATGCCTAAGGAACTTCTGGATCTCCAGGAGGTTGGCACAGAAACGAACAGAGGGCGGCTTGAAGTCTAAACTCAAACATCCCTGTCATGAAAGTGTCGTGAGGCTCACTCACTGAAAAGGATCTGCTCCCTTTTATACTGACCGCAAAGCAACAGCTCATTAACGTGGCATCACGACAAGCCATGTGAGTGGCAGACACTGTGCCAACTTGGGGCACTATTTTATGTTCAGCTAATATAGACTTAATTTAGTTTCTTGGGATTAGAATGTTTCAACATTGCTTATAAAAATATTCCATTCTGGTTCTCGGACAGAGCATCAGTTCAGAAAATCTGCAAGGTTTTAGCTGCCAGCTTCTCTTGCATTTCTGTTTTTGTCTGTAATTTCTAAAGACTAGTAAGTAGACATGGCACTTTACAAATACACAAAGACAAGGGTCTGGCCTTCGGTCAGAAAAACACAACCCAAAGGAAAATAATCCAAGCAGAAGCGGTAACAGACAGTTTCGGGGGCGGGCATTGGCTTTGGAAAGCGAAGTTTAAAGCATTTCTGTTTTTGTTTTTGTTTTTGTTTTGAAATGGGAGTGATTTGAAGGGAGAGGGCCAGCTGAGTCCTGAGGTTCTCTGTGTTTAATCTACACTGTCTCTGGTCTCAAGAGGTCACTCAATTCAAAAGCAAAGTTATTCAAACTGACTCCCCCACCCCCTCCCCCGCAACACCGCCACCAAAGAAACTGCTTTTTATGGCAGACAGTTCCTTTTTCCGAACGGTTCTGTGGCTGACCTCAGCTCCCCAGACAAGTGTAGGCTTAAATTAGATAATTGCTTCCAAGGCATTGTTCCTTCCTTGTAGGAAATCTTGAACACAGAGCACACCGTTATCGGGAGGAGGCCACACCTGAGGTCACATCCCTAATTGTTTGTTTTATTTGCCTTCATCAGAAAGCTCTACTGACTGCACCAAGCAAAAGTCAGGCCTTTAATTTCTAGAAATAAACCAGCTACCCGGTCCTATGGCATAGTCAGTTATAATCCAAGACACATTTTTATGCAACCCTCAAGTTATAACCCACATATGGTGGCAGATCATTATCCAAAGGCCCTAAATTGAACCAGTTATATAGTTGGAGGTGGATCTATCATAATCTGGAAAACTTTTCTTTTTACTAGCCTATTTTAACAAGTGTAGGGAGGAAATAAAACTCAAAAAGCATAAACTGCTTTACATCTTGAATTGAACTTTGATAAAAATGGAAGCACTCCAAAATAAAGAAATATTGGCAAAGGAAGGGGGAAAGATGCAAACAGAAATAAAGGAAATAAAAAGGTTCTGGTACTGCTTTGACATTTCCTGATTTAGTTAATGAGAAAGGCAGGACACACAATTATGTAGGGATATGATCCCCAACGAGAGAGAGAGAGAGAGAGAGAGAGAGAGAGAGAGAGAAGTCAAAGACTAAAATAAAATGGATCAACATAGATTCCAGTGATTATCCCCAAGAATTCGAATTACAGGTAACTTTTGTTTTGTTTTGGGGCCTTTTGTGTTTTCTAAACTCCCTATAATGAGCCTGCTTTTAACATAAAAACAGGTCAATAAAATCTTTAAAAAAAAATTTTCTGATTCACAATGCAATGATCTTTCACTTCGAGCCTGAGCACCTGAGCTGACAGACTTCGGAGTCGTTAAAGGCGGAGTTTCTGTGTGGGCTGGTGCAGTCAGGCCCAGAGGAACGGGGGCACCCACACACTCCCACACATTATGTCTCCTGCTCACCAATAGGGTTAACGACTTTTCCAACCTAAACGTATTTGACCAGTTCCAATGCGCCAGGCTGCAGCATCGGATGACAGAATAAAGTGCCCTTTAGTGCTGACCCATTGCAAGTTGTTACAGTGGCCAGAAGTGCACACCACCTGCAAGGTCCGTTCCGGTGGTCAATGGTGTTCACCTTGTACCTTATGTGCGCTGCCTAGTGTAAGCTTAACACAGGAGAATGGTGTACATGTACAGATCAGACTCACACTGGCTGCCAACTTCAGTCATACAGGTTGTTTCAGGAGCCATGATCCCTAGATCCTGGGGCATTCCAGTGCCTGGGAGAGCTAGCACTGAGAGGGTCTGTAGGAATTTGCTGGGGCCATCTGGTTCCCTCCACACTATGAAGCTGGCTGCATAACATCTCTGTAGACCTCTCTGTTTCCTTGGCATTTGTCCTTTGGATTACTTTGTGGCTAAAGGGTACCCTTGGAGGCAGACCCCAGATAATTATCCTGGCCCATTGCCTAAAGCTATTCACTCCCCTTTGTTCCTTTACTTGAACATCCTTGAACAAGAGGTTATAGGTGAATACGATCCTTTCCACAGAAATGCAAATACCTCAAGTAGGTTATGAGCCATCAATCCTTCAGACCTGAGCATAAATCTGTTTGTTTAGATTGCTTCTCTTTTAACACTTCGTCGGCTAGAATGAGAAATGGACATTTTGACGATTGAAAAAGGGAGCTAAGTGTCAGGTAGGGGTGGAAGGATGCAGCTTGAAGATTAAGGCAGCAGGTGTCACTTTGACCCTGAGGGGCTGAGGAAAGAAACCCAGGAGGTAGTTGGCAAGCCACAGCAGGGCAGCAGCCCTCCGTTCTCCTCAAGCCTCTAATCCTCCTTCCTCCCTCCTACTTTGCTTTCCTCCACCAACTCCACCAATTCCGCCAGCAATGCAATGCCCCTCCCAGCCACCACCTCCCCACCCCCCACAGTCATCCTCCGCTACCCTTCCCCCAGGAGCTAAGTCCTCTGCCTGCTAGATCCCACCGCTTCCCAGCAACCTCACTTTAGCTTCTTCCCTCTCTGTCTCCAGCATCTTCAACCTCTCTCCCTGGCTTCTTTAATCTGTTTTGCCATCTAAAGAAACAAAAAATACTCTCCCTAAACCCACACCCCACTCCAGCTTTGCCCTCTCTCAGCCAGACTTCTGGGAAGATCCGCCTGCACTCCTTACTTCCCATGTCCTCACCTTCCATTCTCTCCCCAGCTCTCTGTCTTCTGCTCACCTCCTCCCTGTGAAACTGCCCTTGTCCAAATTACTAGTGCTATTGGGACAAAATGCAATGGACACTTCAGCTCTTGGCTTGCATGACCTCCCCAAAGTCCTTGACTCTGGCGACCTCTTTCTGCTGTCTTGACTCTTTTCCTTGGCTTCTTTGCCTGGGCCTTACTTTGGCTGGGTGACTTGGTCCTCTCCACTGGCCTCATGCTGACCACTCCCATGTTCAGACTGCCCTCCTGAGCTGCATGCCCCATACCCAACCGTCTACGGTACAAATTGTGTCTTAAAGATATGTCAATAGACATTTCCAAGACGGAACCCAGCACATTCTCCCCCACCCCACCAGCCTGATGTCTCTTGTCCGCGGTCCCTTTCTGTGCAGAATCCTCTGCTTGGAAAGTGCTCCTCTTCCCCGTGACCCCTGACCCCCGACCCCTTCATCTGGCTGCTGTTCGACCTCTAGTTCCTGCGTTAGATGTTGCTTCTTCTGGGGAGACTTCCTTAAAACCTCCAGCCTGAGTCAGGCACTCCTCTGGTTTTGGAAGCTCCTACTCACATGTATACCTTTATTAAATCATCTGTTCTTCCCACTATAATATTCGCTCCCTGAGGGTAGGGATCTTTCAGTCTTGTTCATTAATGTCCCTTGGCCCAGCAGAATGTCTGGCGCATAAAATGCTCAATAAAAACATTAATTTGAAAAAATAAAGCAGCTCATTTCCAACACTCAGGCAGCCAAGAAAGGAGGCGGTGTGCTCCCCCATGTTTAGCTACCCTTCCCCATGGTCCCCGTTAGTAAGATCAGGCTCCGTTACTCAGGCGAGCACCTTTTATCCTGTTGTTCGAGCTCATCGCGGGCTGTGCAGCCTGGGGTGCACCCATCCTGCCACTCTTTCCACCGTGTGGAAATAATGACTTTTTCTATGAGAAGAATATATTTTTAGCTCTTAACACTGACTTTAAAGTAAGCTTTGTAATACACATTTTTTTTAACATTGAAGGCTATCTCTACTACATGTAAAGCTGGATCACTCAGCACAAATGCATTCTAGGTTGGTTCTTCTTCCAAGTAAAATAAATAACCTTGCCACAGGATAATTCTTAAAAGCAATTTGCTTTATGCCTTAGTTTTTGTTTTCCTTTTTGGAATCTAACTTTGCTAAGGAAAAACGTTCGATTCCAATATGGTTATTTTAAAAATGCATTTTTAAAGTTCCAAAGGCTCAACAGTTTTTTCCTTTTGCTTTGGCTGGTTATGAAGATTTTATAGGTCAAAATACATTCTTTGATGCTTTAATTAATGCCTGCGGCTAAATTATGAAAGAAAGAAAAATACTGTAATAAGTTTATATAAGTGAATCATAGAATTTCCCCAAATGAAGCCATAACACACAACACCTCGCATCTGTCTGGTGCTTTCAAAAGGTTCAGTCTGGGGTTGTGACAGCAAATTTGAAAATAACAGAGCTACACTCAACACTACGTTGGTGCAACTTAGTCCTGGGCCTTTACATCCTCAGGCACCACCTCAAAGGATGGCAACTGTATAAGTGGTCTTATTAAGTTGTAGCATCACCTTCTTAAACCAGTGATGGGGACAAGGGAACATCACGGCATCTCTTTGGCCAAAGAAAGGTGTTCAGTGTGGGAACAAGAGACATGTAAAGAAAACGGAGAGTAAGTGGTCAGTGAATAGACAAATCGTTCTGGTTCTGTTTGTAGCTGTTGGTAAAGATTTGCTCTTGGCATCACATGAACACTCTTCCTCTCGACAGAGCTTTCAAGGAAGTGCCCCATCACACTGCTCAGATAATCATGTCCTATTAGCCCCCACTTTGGGAATACTTTCTGAGCACTCCTTGTTGCTCCCTCACTTTTCGTGCTCGCTTCACAAGGGCTTGCTCTTGACCTGACCTTGCTATTCATCTTCATTTTGTCTCCGGCATAGACAATCATATAGAATATAGGGCAGAGGCTGGGACCTACCCTATGTCTCTGTGTCCTGGGACCTCCCTCCTCCCCTGTGGATCCGAATCAGAGGTTTCGCTTTAGCCCCTGCCACCCATGATCACGAAGGAAGGCATTCTGTTCCCCTTATTCAATCAAGGAGTTTCTCTTCTTCCGCAGCCCCCTCAGTGGTGCTGAGGGTGTATTAAGTGTCTCATCAATACTTAAGTCAGTGCTGCCCTGGCTGGTGTGGCTCAGTGGATTGAGCACCAGCCTGCAAACCAAAGGATTGTGGGTTCGATTCCCAGTCAGGGCACATGCCTGGGTTATGGGTCAGGTCCCCAGTGCGTGAGGGGAAACCACACATTGATGTTTCTTTCCCTCTCTTTCTCCCTCCTTTCCTCTCTCTAAAAATAAATCAATAAAAATCTTTTTTTTTAAAGTTTTAAAAAAATATTTAAGTCAATGACTCTAGGTGCTATTCAGGGACCAGCAGCCTTAGCCTCACTTGAAAGCTTGTGAGAAATGAAAGTTCTCAGGCCTCACCCTAAACCTACTGAATCAGGGGCCCAGGAATCTGTGTAACCAAGCTCTCCAGGTGATTTCTGCACAGTGTGAGACATGACAGCTCAACTGAGAGCTGTGTGAATGAAGGGGCAGCGGCAGAAGATTATTCTTGCCCCTTCCAGTTCCCAGGGGAAGGGGCATCAAACTCCCCAGCAGCAGGTAAGAAGACTCTCCCGGCCAAACAAGCAGCATCTCTGCCATGGACCTAAACAGACGATTTTCTGAAATCATCAGCAAGGATTAGAGACCACGCTCTGCCAGCTGGGAGATTTCTCTTGAAAGCCCCAGCATTTCTGTTCTTTCCTCTCTCTGGGGCCCCTGTCCCATAACCACTTTGTAGCAACCAGTCTGAAGTGCTCGTTATCTGGCAATGCCACATTCTTGTCTTTGTCCATTTGTGGGTTCCCAAATCTCCAGCAATCTGGAACTGACCCACACCCCCCTTCCAAGGCTTGGCTCTGACACTGAACAAATACTTATTGAGCACTTGATAGGTACAAGGTTCCATTAACTGTCCCTGGCCCCCGCAAAAAAAAAACCAAAAAACCCTCTGCCCACCATTGCCCATGCCCTGTGGAATCCTGTCTTGGTGACTGCCTGACCCCCGGTAGGGTGCTCAGTCACCAAAACTTAGAAGGCAAGAGCTGAGGCCCCTTAGCAATCTCTGATGTAACGATTTTCAAACTGTTCAGTAAAATAACCGTATTAGAACACCTACACAGAAAATGAGACAAAGCATTATTTTACTAGTGTGAAAAATGCATTTTGAAGTTAAAATGAAGTTAAATTGTAGGTTAAGCAATGAGTATAATAAGGCTATTTTGATCGCCCAAATTGAAGTTAGATGGATCAAAGCAGTCAGGCCTGCCTCTGTGTCCAGTTTATTTCTGAAATGATTGGTTGCAAAAACTGAGAAAAAAAAAATCCTCATTCAGATAAGTAGTTGCACATGTAACAGCGTGTGTGTTTTTTTTAAAGATAACTTTCCTTGCATTCGGGGGGTATTCCTTATCTGAGGTTAAACACAGTAGTAGTCATCGGTGTGTTAAAATTTGGCATATGTACTATTTGATTGTTTTCTATTTTTTTATACAGTTGGAAAAAAAGTTTAATGCAATTTAAATCAAATAACTGTGGAAACGCCGAAAACCTTTGCAGCCCTCAGGGCTCTACGCAGCACAACAGTCACTTTACAGATGAGGAACCAAGACGATAAAGTCAAGTCACTTACTCAGGTTCCGTAGCTTTGTAGTGTCGGTGTGGCTGCCTCTCATGTTGCCTGACTCGGAGATTTTCTTCTATGTTTCACATGGACATCTGAGCTCTCGCATAGATTCCAAGTGCTTTTTTGCTCAGGACCGAGTCTTCCAGAGCAGGAGCTCTGTTTGTTCTGCTTAAATGAATTACAGTGGAATTCCCCCAGAGCCATCTCTCATCTTCAGCGCAGAGTGCCAGGCAGGGAGAGCTGAGCGAGAATGAAGATCTGCTAAGTGATTCTGCCTCTCCCTGCTGTCTGACCACAGGCTGGCACGCACAGTCCTCTTAAAATAAGACGGTTTCCCTTTCAGCAGCCAGGCGTTGGCACTTTCCCCGAGCTCTGTTCAGCTTTTCTTTCATAGGCCTAGTCCCAGAAAGCACTTGCTCACTTAGATGAACTGCATCTGGCATGGGCTCAATTTAGCTAACAAAGATATTATTCTAGCAATGTGGGGGGCAGGGAGACAGGCAGAGAAACGGAGGGGGGTGCGCTTGGAGGAAAAAGAACCTTATCTAGGCACGTGCAGATCGCCTCAAATACCGCAGGCTGCCTCTCAGGTCCTTTCTCCTAGCAGTACGCGTTTTCGAGACCAGCGCCTTAGAGAGGAAGCCTTAACAGGGCGAGCGCAGAGGGCTCTTGGAGAAAATGGAACTGCTCTAACAGGGTTCCTGCTTGATGAAGAAAGATCGCAAAACCTCTCCTCTGCCTCAGCAGTTTGGCGTCTTTTTTTTTTTTACCTCAGAAACCTGGCAGCAGCTCTTCCTGAAGAATGTGATGATGGGGGAGCTCCCTCCGCTCGGGGCTGAAACTCTGCCCACCTCCGCACAACGTAAGAGATGAAACAGGTTTCCGGTGTGTCTGTCATTACGCGAGAGAAATTCAGTCACACACACCCCAAACAACTCACCCGATAAAGCCCCTCAGGTCGCCTAGCAACTTGCTGTGCTTGGATTTTTCCATTTACTTTTGCAAGGTGGAATTTAGTTAAAAAAAAAAAAAAATAGTTGGGCCCTGTCAGTAAAACCGAAAAAGCTAGAACGCAGAGGTTTAGCTGACACTGATCCCTCTAACTGCCCCACTTTATGAGGAAAACAGGCACAGGACTGTGATTTATTCTTTACTTTCTGTTAGAATTAGAATCAAATGGATTGCTTTAATATGTTTGTTTCTCACAAAGGAAAGTAATAAATCTAAGAAGGCTGCAAGCTATTATGTTCAGGCTTAACCTTTCTCACATAATTACCCTACAAAAGGTATTGCTAGTTGCTTCCCCAGTATCTATTCTCTTACTCCTTGTGAGAAGAAATGGTTGGCAATGTGCTCAGGTGAAAATACTCACATCCTTAGATTCTGCTATACATGGCAACAGCCACGCCACTGACTTTTGGCCAATGACATGTAAGAAAAAGTCTACAGGGTGGGGCTTCTGATGAAATTGTATAGATTCAGACAGTATGGGAATTTGCATGCCCCTTTTCCTGTCTTATTCTTGGTTGGAATGCAAACATGATTGCTGGAGGCAGGGCAGTCACCTTGCAACCATGAGGATAAAATTCTCACATGAAGAATACTGGAATAAGCTGCTAAAAGCAGTGCGGGTCCTTGATGACTCCCTTGAACAGTTGTAACAACCCTTGACTTCCCATCTCAAAGCTTTTTCTCAGCTGAGCAAAATAAAGTCCACTTGGTTAAGACTTTGTATTTGGGGCGCTATTAAATGCAGCTAAACGCAGTTCTAACCAATTCCCTTACATAACACAAACTTTATATCATCACTTTAGGCCAAGACTCTTCTCATTTCATAACGTGAGGAAACTGGGGCAGTGGAAAAGTATAAAGTGAGTAACTTCTCTTTCACTGAGCCAAATTTTACTTCTCAGGCCTCGACTTCCTAAACCTCCTAGCAGCTTGAGCCATTGGCTCCTTCCTCCTTGAAATTTTCTGTCCTTTCTTCTGTGATATGACTTGTCCATGCTTTCCCCTAATCATCTTGGCCCACTTTCTAACCTCTCCGGGCCCCTCTTCTTCTGTCTGTCCCTTAAATGCAGAAGTCCCCGGGGGTCTCCTCTTCTCTTAGCATCTCACACTCCCTTGCATGGCAATCTTATGTCTGTCTACCCGTGACGCCCACTATCACCACCTGAAATTGGACTAAAATGGCATCTGCTGCCATTGGGCAAAGATGTTTATCATGGACTGCTAAGAGAAAAAAGCAGCTCATAGGATAAGATGTGCTGTTTGATTCCATTTCCAGGAAGTTGGAGGAAGAAAAGAATGTATGCCCAGAAAAAATATCTGAAAGGCTATTAAACAAGATGTTAACAGGGGATGGGTGGTATGATTTAAAATCCTTAAGTCAAATGTAAAGTTAATGCTTTAATCCCTAAGGTTGGAGAGGAAGTAGAAATTGCTTCAGTGGATTTCCACACATTTCTAATTTTCCCATTCACACTCTATAGGTAATTTCTGGTCCTGTAGATAGTCATGTATTTATTCATTCAGTGAGTCTTTATTGTGCGACTCCTCTGTGCCAGGAGCATTGTAAAAACAAATCCTAGTGCATGGAACTCTCATTTGAAACCAGCTGGGTATGTACTATCTCATTTTTAATTCTACAGAGAAAGGGCATTGTTTGAATAGTCACATCGAAGGGATTTCACACAGTATCTGTTATGCAGCAGCTCCCCCTGGCATCTTTCTTGACTGAGCACCAGGCACCCCTCCCTGGCCCCGGCTAATTGTTCCTCCATGGTCCCCAGAGAATTTCCTGGACAGAACCTGCCTGGCCTGTCTTCTCTGGATGCTCTACAAAATGACATCCCCAGGATGTTTGCCAGCTTCTCTGATTAACTCTAAGAACTCCAAAGCAAAAAGTTTGGAAAAATTAAAAAGCAAAACAAAACCAAACCACACCATACATGTAGGAAACTCTGTTGTACAACTTCGCTTCTTTCAGAACCCTGACCTCTGACCATTATTCCCTTTCCGCTTTGTCCAGCTCCAATTCCATGAAGATTTGCGCTTACAGAAATACTCAGGTAACATAAGACAACTCTTGCCTATACGCAGAATCGGATGTGATGGCGAGCGGGCTCCAACTCCTTGACTTCCGCCACCAGGCCTGCAAACCCAGTTGCGGCTGGGCCTGTGCTTCCCGTCTCCCCTCCTGAGATAGTGAGAGAAGCCGCCCTTCCCCAACCACCCCCTGCCCCATTTCCAGATGCTCGTATCCAGGAATTTTCTCTCCACTGATCATCCCCTTTCTCTCCAGTATCTTTAGCTTCTTTTTCTCTATACTAGCTCTGTCTCATCAACTTGTAAACATACTAAAAGTCTTTTCCAGTTGGAGACACACATTGAATGGATTGATTGTGTTATAAATTTTGGATGAGGATGGAGTTCCATGCTGTTTGGGCTGCAACTCGTGCATCTAAAAAGGTGCTGGGTCTTCTGGGGGTTGTAGGCCATTAGCGGATTGCTTTTATACCGAACAAACATTTCTTTTCAATTCGGAGATCTCCCTTGGGTTACTGGAAGCAGACCACTCCCTTAGCAGTTAAGCACTCTGGCTTCTCTGCAAGGGACTCCCACTCCTCCCATGGGAAACGTCGCTCTCCTCCTGCTCCTGAGCAGTGGCCGGATAGGCCGAGCGGGTGGCCTTAGCAGTTGCCGGCAGGCACTGCCTACGGCACTGCAGTCACTCTGTCCTTGAGCGTGAGTCATCAGAACATGCTGGCTCCGTTCACCACCAGCCCCTCAGCTGGGGGGCCTGTGTATCTCGTTCACTTTAAATGAGGGCCACTTAAATGTGTTCTCTGTCTAAAGAACTAGAACACATCCTTGTTGCCTACGTGGGAAGTATTTGAAAAACTGGCTGAAAATTCATAAAAGTTATTTCCAATTTCTGAATATAAATGTCCATTAGCATTTTTTCTTTTTACCCATCCTATGGAATGAAAGGGCTAATTTTTTTCACTTGAATCAGTATAAGGGAAATCTGATACTTTCCCCCCAAATCTCCTTCATTTACCCAGAAAGAGAGTTGCAACGGGGCTGGAATTCACCAGCTGTTAAACAGTTTAAAACCGCTGTACCTGAGGAGGGAGGGCTTCATTCAGGTGACCCCTCTGGGGGATTTCAGGTGGGCAGGAATAAGAATTTGGGTTAGAAGTCGGCCAAGCTGCAAGGTTTTTGAAGAACCCAGCATGACCTCGATTTCCCAGGGGTTTGTTTTCAAGTCTTACATGAAGACTAGAAACTCCTAACTGTCGAGCCTCCTCGCCCACCACCATTGCCCAGCGTGGCATAGCGACCAAGGCTGAGGTAGCGGCAGCACGAGGCTGCCGGCTTCCAAGGGACTTTTTGTGAATTTGGTTCCGAGGCTGGCCTTACACTGGTTGGGGCAGAGATTTCCAAAGTGTTAGTGCACACCCCCAACTTTCCCCAGGCCCACAGCCCTCTCCCCTCCCCATGCACCTGGTCTCCTGGGCACCACACCCCTCCTCCCACTGAAGGATGCCAGCCTCACAGTCCCAGTAAGTCTTGCCTGAGCTGGTCTGCTCAAGTATTCAGTTGAGCTGAAAGACAGAACAGAGGTCTGAGAAAACAATCAGCTTTGAAAGACACCAGGAGAGGCCTGAGGGAAGACCCCTGCAGTCTGTTACAGATAAAGGTGACAGCTTTGGACAGCATGCTTTGTTTATCCACGCCTCAGGTGAGTGTGTGCGTGTGCATCTGTGTGTGATCTTTCTGCCTTTGCCCAGATGTGAGTATGGGCTTTGTCGATACCAAGTGATTTTGACTTTGAGGGTATCGTGTGTGTATAACCTCTGGTGTATGTTTGTCCAGGTTGAAAGGACACACATTAATGTCTGGTCGCACACGTCATCTTGACCCTTTCCTGCGGCAGCTCTATTCCTTACGAAGGGAGAACAGCTCATTGGGTGTTTTTCATGCCTTTCCCGTGTTCTCTCCCGGTCACTGCCCCCTGGACCACTGCACCACTTTGCGAGCTCTCCTTCTGGGTCAAACTGCCAAAGTCCACTTGTGTTTTACTTCCAGCCCCTGGATTGACTTGCTTTAATTTTTTTTTAATCATCATCTGAGGACATGCTTATTGATATTTTAGAGAAAGGGGAAGGGAGGGAGAAAGAGGAGAGAAAAATCAATGTGAGAGAGAAATATCGATTGGTGGCCTCCCATGGGTACCCACCTAGGCATGTGCCCTGATCGAGAACTGAACTCATGACCTTTCGGTTTGTGGGATGATGCTAAAACCCACTGAGCCACATCAGTCAGGGCCGCTTCAAGCTTTAATAGTAAGAAAGTCAGTTGGTTCTAGCACTCCCTATCGCCTGTTTTCCAGATGAATCTTTCTTGGGGCAGAAGGAAAAAAGAATCAGACTTCTTTGGCTACATAAATATATGTGACATTCAAACCCATGGCTAAATGGAATTTCTTGAATGTTTGTAGGCTTGTGCAATGACCTATGAAGTCAAAGTCACTAGAGTTTTCTAATTAATTACTTGCATGCAGTAATTTTAATGGTTAAAGAAAATGAAAGGAACAAAGAAATGAAATATTTTGCAATCCTGGCTACCTACTGAGATTTACTAAGATTCTGATGAGGGTGACTTTCCTCTGACAACATTGAGGCCTTGTCTTTGTAAGGAACTGTGGGCAACTGAGGATTTTGCAGCCAGAATTCAGAAGGGAGGAAAATATTTCGTGAGGGCATGACTCTGAGCCAAGCATAGCATTCACTGACTGGCTGTCCCATCGGGTCAGCCTCCAGACAAGAGGGGCGGCGGTTATCAAGTCTGAAAGCAGAGGGCAAAGGGGGTTCCAGAGCAGGGGGGACGGACACCATCTCCCGTCCCTGCATGTGACAGTCACCCTGCAAATAGTAGCTGGTAAGTGGGATGCTCTAGAGCTGAAGTAGTAAGAATGTGAGGGAACGAGGGTAGCTGAGAGTGTCAGACATTCCAGAAGAGGGTTAGGGAGGGAAGGGTTTTGGCAGAGCCTCCTCCGGTCCTAACCTAGTCCTGCTGGTTTTGATGAGATGTGGATTTTCTAAATAAGCTGACCATCTGGGCTGGGAGAAAGGAGAGAGAACAGAAACCTGAGCAGAAAAGACCTGGGTGCAGCTCAGTGCAGGGGAGCTGCAGCGTCGGGGTGGGGGTGGGGCTCCCACAAATGAAAAATTGCCCAGTGGTTACAGTCTGGGGGAAACCCAACAAGCCAGTGGGCCCACGTATGGGTTGTTCTTCCTGCCTGCCACGCTGAGGGGATTCTCTTCCCATGTAACGTAGTAAATTCCCCTGTAATGTCAAAACACAGGTAACAGCTTGGCCCCGGTGAGAAATAGCTGGCTTCATGTTTCCCCCCAGTATGATTTCCTGAACATCCAGCGAGAGGTCCTGCCCACTCCCCTGCAGAGCTCAGGGAGCCAGGCTGAGAAGGAAAAAACAAGGCTGATTCATGTTTGTGATTAACTTCTCACCTAATGCTGTAATCCCATACGTAGGACCGGGCCAACTGTCAGGGCTTGGCTGGGAACTCAGCTCTCTGAGGAAGGGCGGGTGGCCACAAATTCTGCACCAGCCTGGGCTCCGGCCACCCTGCCAACACCCCCCTCTGCAGGCTGCCTCTCAGATGTCATCTCCTTCGGGGTCCCCTTTTCTGTCTCCGCCATTGGGGCTTTCCCTCTTTCGTAGTACTGTCCGTGTCTTCTCTTTCACTCGAGGGTGGCAACTCTTTATGTTCTCTTTAAACTTCCTCAGGTGCCAAGCCCAGTGCCAGATGCAGCTTTAGGGCTCAGGCAATCACAGTGAAATGAGCCCAGTGTCATGGGATGATCTCACCTGAAGGATGGCACTGGATGGAAAAGAAGCCCATAGCAAATTCTGCCCCTTGTCTGTGACCCAGCTGGCCTGGCAGGGCAGGGCAGATGCGACCTCCCTCCGCCTTTCTCAGCAAAAATCCCAGCCCGTTGTTATGATAAACTACTTGCTCCTTGCTCAGCAGTACATTCAGGAACTGGATTACTGCCAAGGAAAACTTGGGAGCAATGGTAGGTCTGTTGAAATAAATTAATGGCCTATGATAAATACAGAAAAAACAGTGCTAGTTAATACGCTTTTACGCCAACAAAATCACACGGTTATTTAAAAGGAGGAGTGTTTACATACATATATTTTAAGTAATAAGGCTGATTAAAAAAAACACCAAGTAATTCACAACCTATTTAGCTAAGTAAATGCTGTCCCTCAAAGTCGATAGCAATACCTTGGGAGGCTCCAACTGCCTAAAAGAACTCTGCTTTTTTCTGAGACCTTCAGGGCTAATCCAGGAGGAACATTAGATACCTTACTTGATAATTATGCTTTTTGGTTTCAAGTCCCAAATGGCATCCCCCAACTTGATTACTGGCCTGACTCACCAGACTTGGCTCAAAATTATTTTGGACAGTTTCCAAAAATTAAATCCACTTTCAAAAACCCAAATCTTGCCCTGGCCGGGTGGCTCAGTTGGTTGGAGCATTGTCCTGTTCACCAAAAGGTTGTGGGTTCACTTCCAGGTCAGGGGACATATCTGGGTGGTGGATTCAATCCCCATTCGGGGCCTGTGCAGGAGGAATAGATCGATGTTTCTCTCTCACATCGATGTTTTTCTTTCCTCTCTTTCTCTTTCTCTCCCTTCCTCTCTCTGAGTATATCCTCACGTGAGGACAGAAAACAAACAAACCAACAAACAAAACCCCTAAATTTTTGCTATTCCTCAGGTGTGCAAAAGAAGGTACTCTAAGTTCTAGAGTTCCAGAGATTCCCGAACTCTTCTGAGCAAGCAAACTATCAGTGTCAGCCTCACAGGTGACCACTGCAAATAGCATGTTCTGATTTCTTTGTCTGAGGACCTGTCATGTCATTTGAGAATCAGAGTTCATACTTGCTCATTCTGTGCAGACTGTCATCAGGTTCGGTTTGCACAAAATAGTTGACCCGAGTCAAGGAATTTAAACTTTGAATACCAGACCAGCTATGACATTTGCATTGGTGGGAGCCTTTGCAAATCAATGTGAGAACCTGAGCAGCCCACACGGGTGTTTCATCAGCTGGCCACCCTGCAGGAGGCACATGGAGTGAAATAACTAAATGCAGCCTCTTTCCTTCTAACCTGGCATAAATCATTCTGATTCAATTTCGGTGGTGGGGGCGGGGGGGATGTGCAGAAGCGACGGGCCAGCGCCAGCAGTAAATGGCTAATTGAGAACGTTGGTGTGTCTCTCTGTGGTGTTTGGGGCTGGGTTTTGCCTTCATGGCAGTAGAGTGCCACGACCCACTTCCAGATGAGAGTCGAAACACTCCCAGCACTAACTCTGTGCTTAATGCAAATCAAGCCCCAAAGGCCTGGCCCTACGAGGAAAAGCTCAGCTGTGCTACAACCTGGGGGACCAAAGAGGGCAGAAATTTCTGTTACCCAAGACTTAATTCATGTGGCCCCAGGAGGTCTGCGTCTCTCTCTCACTCACCCTCCCTCCCTCCCTCCTAAGAACGGTAAGTAGATGGAAGGGCAGTAATTTACTGCGTAAATTCCCATTTGTTTGTGAAGCTAGATCTGTTTCCCCCAACCCCAGCTAAGGCAGTGAAACCAGTAACTCCCACTTCTTCAGCAACCCCAGGACAGGCACCCCAGCCCCTAAAACCCGCCTGCTCTGTCATCCTCAGTTTCTGGTATCCGCCGTGTAGACCGAAGGTGGTATGGGAAAGTCCCGATTTGGGGGCTTTCGGGGTTAGTAAAACTCCCGCTGGTACAGCTCCGACCGTGCCATCACTGGAGAGCAAGCACACACGCTAACACTCCTGGGAAAAAGAGCCTGTTGGTTATCTCCCCTCATGGCAGGGGATAAATGTGCCCAGAGCTGCAGAAAAGGGGAGGCGATGAGGAGAAGAAATTGGTGGTCTACACCCAAAAGTGGCCTTGGCCATGAAACCCATTAGGGGACATAATCAGAGCCGATACTTTTTTGAAGCCCAGGTGACCCCTCAGCTAAACTCAGGCAGGTGCATGGCAGGTCTGAGGCAGCAGTCTGAGGTAACTCACCATTTTTTTAGGGGAAGTCCCTGGAATTCTTATCACTGTGCTGGGGGCCATGGATTCGTGGGGCGGGGGTGGAAATGTGGGCTTTAAGGGGCTCCCATCCCACTTAGGATGACTGAGCGTGTAGGTTGTGAGACCAGACGGCCTGGGCTTCACCCTGAGCCCTACCACTTACTACATGACTTTAGGCAACTGACTTAGCCTTTGGGTGCCTCTTCTGTAGAAAAGGTGAACAAATAGTACCTCCTGCGTAGGCTCACTGTGAGGGTTAAATGACTGTGCTCTATGAGGGTTAGCGATTGTTACGCGGAGAGCTAAGACACATCAAGGGTCATCATATCCTGGAAGAATGAGTATGCGGACGTTGGAGTCAGAGGAATGCAAGGCATCTGTGGGGCTGAAGTAGGCAGGGTGGCCTTCTCAAGGGACGTGGGGCGTGAGTCAGGCCCTTGAGGGAGGGTCTACTCTGACCCTACTCCTCTTAGCGAGACTAACCTCCCGTGGCTCCAGAAGGGTAAAGGCCCTCCCTGCCCTGGCTCTGCTCTTCACCAGCCCACTTGTCTTTGGGCTTCATCTTTGATTCCTGTGCTTGTCACGTGCTGTTGGATCAGGTGAGCGATTTCAGTTCAGGTCAGCAAACTTTAGGACACACCTCGTCTGACTGAGGATCTGGGGCTACAAACGTGAGCATCAAACAATATCAAAGACAGCCCTCGAGAAGCTCCCCAGTCTGTTGACAGGCAAGGAAATAGTTTTACAAGCCATTGTGTTGAGGGTGGTTGCTATAGGAGCACAGAGGAGGAGGGGACAGCCCGGGGCGCAGAGAGGCCTGTCAACCTTCAAGGGTGACTGGGAGGAGCCAGCCCCGGGGGCTGAGGTGGGGGGTGCTGGGGGAATGGCAGGCAGATAGAAGGAAATGCTTGATGTTTAGTTTGGACACTCAGCACTCTGTGAACACTGGGTGCGATTTTCCTTTTGTCTCACTCTTCCTGCAGCTGCTCCAAATGCTCCCTGGGATTGGGGCGAGACAGCAGCAGAGGGCCTGGACTTGGCCTTAGCTGACCAGCATCTCTGCGGGGCTGGTTATAGGCATCCTGGTAGGTCTGCTCCAGGCGGCGTAGGGTCCGGGGAGGATGGAGGCACTTGGGGCAGGAGACATAGCATAAGCAAAGGCTGTAACAGCAAGGTAGGTGGGGTTGTGGGTACAGCACCAACTTTAAAAAATCTTACAGTTTTATTTGTCAGTTAAAGCTTAATAAAGCTACTCTGCTTTCTCAGCACCAGCATTAAAGTCGAACCCCTCCTATCAGTTAGCTCTGTTGTCTGGATTAAGTTGCCTTGACTCACTTGAGTTTTGATGATAAACTGGGCACAATAATATCTGGTAAAGCAGTTCTGAGGATTGAATGAGATACATGCAGAATACCTACTAAGCACCTACTATGGGTACAGCTGGAAGGGACTGTCAGGGTCCCAGACCCACTCTCCCATTCTGCCGTCTGTGTTTATGACAATACTGAATGGCACTTAGATCATTTGCTGGCAAAGCAAATCAGGGAACTCAAAACACCTCTCTTTGAAATGGTTTTTTTAAAAAAAGCCAGTGTTTGTCAACAATTAGGGTGTTGGTCTTTACCTCAGCAAGAGCCCAGTGGCTGTCACTGTGTAGACTACTGAGGGGGGAGGGGTGCCTATTGTGAGGGAGGGCTGGCCCCCAGCCCCGGGGAAGAGTCTGCAGGCTGTGGAGTGCCGCTTCCTGCTTAGGTCACAGAAGTGGCCAATTAGGGCTGATTGTGGAGAGGGTTTTGTGATGTGAACTCCTGCTCAGGAGAGATGCTATATTCAGACTACTGAGCTATTTCACAGAAGTCATGGAATAGCCATTGGACAAGAACATTCACTTAAGTGAAATGCTCCTGATCCCGGTACCCACCCTAAGCCATCCATGTTCCCTGTTACTGAACTTAGATCAGCCTAGCCAGAGATGTTGAGTCTGAATGCTGCCCAAATAGAAGAGGAAAGAGAATAAGGATGTTTATTTCCACTGGGCTTATGACATAGTTTGAAACACTTCTAAAGTCTGAGCTACTTAGATCAAAAAATAATAAAATGGAGCGATTCAACATATAAGCAAATGTTGGGAGTAGCAGTGGACGCTACCCCATGTGAGGCAGTTTGGCAAGGGCTATCACAAGCTCAGGTTTTGACAAACGAACACTAGATGAAGCAATTCCACTTCTAAGGGTTGCTCATTCAGATATTTGTGCAAAGTGACAAATGTAATGTTACTTACTCATTGCGAAATTATTCAAAGATTTTAAACAACCTAAATGTCTGTCAATAGGGGACTTAACAAATGAATTCTGGAGTAGAATACTGTGCAGATGCATAGATGTGTGTGTATGCACACGTGTATACTTTCTGTGCATGTAAATATCTACAAGAAATGTCAAAAAAGCAAGTTGCAGAATAATGTGCATTATATGCTACCAGTTGTGCATTCATGTATAAAAAGCTCTGGAAGAATCTGCAGGAAATAAATCACATCAGTGATTTTGGAGAAATCACTGATGTGATCCATTTGGAGAAAGGAACTAGGTCGCTGGGGGACAAAAGTTGAGGGAGACTCTCATCATTTATTTACTTTTTTATGCAATTTGAATTTTGAACCACGTGAGTAATGTAACCTATACAAAACATTAAAGTAAAAAAATAGTTGCCATAAGAATAAATGAACACTCATTGTCCTTTGATGAATAAAAGGATAAGCAAAATGTGTTATAAACATACAGTGGAATATTATTGTCTTAAAAGGGAAGGAAATTCTGACACATTCTACGATATGGATGAAACTTAAGGACATTATGCTAAGTGAAATAAGCCAGACACAATAAGACAAATTCTGTATGAGTCTACTTACAGTAGTCAAATTTATAGAGACAGGAAGTAGAATGGTGGTTGCCAGCAGCTGGGGGAAGGGAAATGGAAAGTTAATGTTTAATGGGTACAGAGTTTCAGCTTTGTAAGATCAAAATAATTTTAGACATTGCATGCACAACAAGGTGAATGTACTTAATGTGCTGAACTGTACTCCTAAAAATGGCTAAGATGGTGAATTTAATGTTTACCACTTGACTAGATGGATGTTACCATCTCACCGATGGCCACTCTGAGTGCAGCCAGGTAGTGTTGAAAGGTTTCAAAAATCTACTTCTCTGTCTGACTGCAAATCTAGATTATCTGATTGCTCCCTGCTTTCATTTTTTAATTTGAAAAGTAGGAACATGATTTCCCAACCCTGTTATTTTAATTGGATTATTGCATATTGATACCCCACTCAGATTTCCAGCCATTAGGATAAAATCAACCCTCTGGGACTGTCTAACATTACTTTGTGTCCTTCCCCTTCCCCTGGTTTGAAGAAGGCTACTGAGTTAGTATTTGTAAAAATGCTTCGAGTCTTCTAGGTTTAAATAACATTAAGTAAAAAGGATCCTTTTGCTTATATTGGGCAAGACAGATTGTTTTCTGAATGCTGTTTGTGATGGTCATTCATATACAAGGCAGGGAGAAGACAGCAGAGATCATAGAGTCCTGTGGCCAAACTGTGAAGCTGGCCCTGAAGTACAGAAGCGGTATTGATGTCCTGAGCGCTGCTGCCACCATCAGCTCTGTGAGAAAGGTGGCAGTGGGGTGGGAAAGATGCACAAAAGGCTCACGTCAACTCTCTCCAAGTCCCTGCCAAATACTCTTATAACATCCTGCACCAAACTGGCAAACCAAATAGGACATGCCAAATTCGTGGGCTAAAACTTGTAGGTTACATTATACCCTGAAATTAACATTAAAAACCAAACTGCTTATTTTTGAAGTGCTTTTCACAAGCCAGCCAACTTAATCCCTGATTAGTGCGGTGGGGACCTGTCAGAGTCTTACATCTTCCGGCACCAGCCCTAATTAAGAGCCTCCATTACCCCCTACCCCCAGCCTTCCCTCCTCGTTTCGAGGGCCCAGAATAAAGGGGAGGTCTACTATCCCCTCCCTTGACCTACACTGACCTGAGTGGGAGTTTCAAGGCTGGTGCCCTATTCTCTCTTTACATACCGAGTCCAAATTCCATTGCCCGGCTTGCCACGCCTGTTATGACTAGATGGTACCTTTCCAACCAGCCAACTTTTCACTCCTGCCTTGTCCCTGTCCCCAAGGCCTGGGGGGACGGAGTTGGGGGGATGGGGTGGGGGGGAGCAGGCCTCTGAATCCTCCTTCATATCTCTCCTACAAAGCCAGGCACCAGTCCAACCCTCCACCAGCTCAAATCCATCTTTTCCTCCTCTAAATTCCTATGGCATTTATAGTTAACACCCTATAATTTACAAAACCACTTAATTATATCCTCTTGGGTACTGCTCAGTGATTATTTCTTGCATTTTAGTCTGGCCTTCTAAGTAGATATTGAACCCCAGTGGGGCAGAAACCATACTTTATACATTTTTATTATGTTCAAGAAGCACATACTAATAACAACAATGGTGGCCATTTATTAAGCACTTGCTGTATACCTGACACTTTATATGTGCTACCTATTTAATACTCACAATACCTCTAGTGGGGCATTTCATGTCTGTTTCTCAGATGATAAAACCAATGCTCAGAAAGAGTAACAGGGAGATGTGGCCGATAAGGGCTGAGTCTGGAGTCAGACCAGTGGTTTCTGAAGGCTTTAATCAAACTTTCTGACAGATACAAGAAAATTGAAGTAAAGAAAATACTTTCCTAGGATCATCCCCTTAGGAAGGTAAGGCACTATAATGTTTCTAACAAACGCGTGCTCCACTGTAAAGGAAGCTCCGAAAACAGGGTCTTTCGTCCACCATCTTTTGTCTACAGGTGCATCCCCAGCCCTGTGAACAGTGCCTGGCTCACAGCTGCTGCTCAGTAAAATACTTGCTGAATGAACACGTAAAATCTGATCAACAAACCCCTGTTGAGTGCCCACCAAGTGTAAAGAATTGCCAAAGACAATGGCTATGAGAAAAACGATGTAAAAAACACTCTAATTTGCTTGAGGTCACTCACTACAAAATACTTGTAGATGATCATTTGAAAGAAAAATGCGATGCAAGCCCGGGCCCCCAACTTGATATCAAATCCGTCCTTTCTGACTTGGGAGGGCGGAGGCTTACCTACGCCCTGTCCTTCAATCCTCCCTCTATTAAAACAATCTGCTACCAAATGAACACAAAGGCCCAAAGTGATTATTTGAAATTATTTAGATTTTTTTTTGACCTAGGTCATAGCCATGTAAAAGTAATGAAAACAAAACTAAGACTTTGGGGCCTAATTACTGTCAAATTGTCATTCTCTCCAATCGCTTTGATGGTTTATTTCTTTTTACAATTCAGCGTAACCTACGGGCGTATGAAGCAGTGAGAGCTGGCATCCAGTGGTGGCAGAGGAAATAGAAAAGGATGGACGGTGGAGACCTTTGAATTAGCTGGATGTGGGGATGAAAGGAAGAAAGAAGACACAGGGGGCTGCGAGGGCTCCTGATGGGGCTTCCAGGAGACTCATATCATCACTGAGAGGGTAAGAGAAAGGTGAGGATCAAGTTCAATTGGAAGGAAAGATGAAGAATTTCCCTCTCCTACATGCTCTATAGGCTCCAGCCACACCAACCACCTTTAGATCCTTTGTGAACCTCATCACCCTCCTCTCATCTACTTGAATGGAAGAATAATCTCCCGGATCTCTCCACGGCTGGCTCACTTTCAATGCTATCTCTTCAGAAAGACCCTCCTGACCACCCCACCTGAAGCGGCCATCTAGTCTCCTGCTCCTTCTCAGGAGACTAGATATTTGTTTTCGTCACGGCACTCGGCACTACCTGAAGTTTTCTTGTTTGTCCCTTTGCTTATGACTTACGTGTCCTCTACTACAGTGTGAATTCCAGGGGAGTAGAAACTTCCTTTTCCTACCTGACTACAGCCGTATTTGAATAGCCTGGATCAATGTCGGGCACAGAGAAAGCCCTTGGGGGGGAACCTCAGGCGGTGACGTTGGAGTCGCAGGGGAGAATGCAGGCCTTCAGTTCAGGGAAGGGGGTAGTTGCGGAAGTGAGCCTAGAGTATAACCGATTAAGCCAAAACAGGCACAAACTCTCTTTTTATGACCAATTTTGGATAATAAGCTCAATCCAGTGTAAGAAAATACTCCCCCAAAAGCATTTTTCTAGATCAAGGAGAGAAGAAATAGCCAAACTGATCCATTTTCCTTTCTTTGAGAAAGGTTGGTCCAGCCTCTAGTGTTCCCAGTAAGACTGTGTACCTATGTGAAACTGGAATACCATTAACTCAGGGGAAGACTGAAAAGCAGAGGGGGTGCTCCAGTATCTTTGAGTTCTCCACCACGCAGCAGCTGCCCAATGTCGTCACTCACAGAACCATCAAATCCTTGTTGCAACTTGTGTGCTGGTGCAGGGAGGGCTCCAGGGCAGAATGCAATCCAAGAGGCAGGTGCAGAGCAGTGCACATCATATGCTACCTTTTGAGTAAAAAGGATGGAACAAAGAAAATACACTTGCGGGAGCCCTGAAGGGTTAAAGGATACACCAATAAAAGTGAGCAGACACTGAGGCAGGGGAACAGCGTAGGTGGGCATGGTGGGGGGAGGAGTGAGACATCTGCATGCACACCTTGCCATTTCATTTGATTCTTGAACCACGTGCCTGTATTAACTATTGTAAAGAAATTAACTTAAAAGTTAACGATTCTTGAGTACAGCTGATAGTAGTTGGGGTCTTGTAGCTCAGTGATCACCTCACCAAGGTTTTGTGTAGGTAATGTTGAAGATTCAGTCTGGGAGGGCCACTGTCAGAGTCTTGGAATAAAGAATATGAATGAGAGAGGGCCCATTATATTCATGTCTTCACAGATGAACAGATTTGGAGACTACGTTGATATTCCCAGTTCCGGAGGTGGACTCCTGACTTGGTTTTCTTCTTTGTAATCAGGGGGAATACTGATAATGATGAAGGCTGATTATTCTTCCTTGCATGAATGATGACAAGACAGGTGAAAGTCACCTAAGCTACACAAACCTGGGTAGACCTGAGCCCTAATTTAAGCTGGGAGAGAGTAGTTTATCTCTCAACCTCCCTCTGGTTTAGTCCCTTTGTTGTTTCTAATAGAAACTTTTGGAAACAGAGTAAATGCCCATCAGTGGGAGCCTGGTTAAAGAAAGAAGTAAATGTGGGGCATGAATGCAATGGAACCCTGAGTGACCTAGCCTTTAGAAATGACAATACATGTGGTAGTATCTACTAAAGCTAAACATACACTTATCCTAAAACCCAGCAATCCCACTCCTGTGTATATACCCAACAGGAATACATATACATACCCACTAAAAACATGCAAAAGAATATTCACAGCAGCCCCAAACTGAAAACTACCCAAATGTCCACCCTCATAGACTGGATAAATAAAATGTGGTTACTGTCATGCAGTAGAGTGCCACAGAGCAATGAGGGTGTATAAACAACACACGGAAGTATACAGATGCATCTCACAAACAGAATGTAGAAGGAAAAAGGAAATGAAGAAATCGTCCTGTATGATTCCATTTATATGACGTTCAAAAGCAGGGAAAGCTAATCCGAAGCTGGTAGAAGTCAGAACAGTAGTTATCTCAGAAAGAGGTGATAACTGGGAAGGAGCAAAAATGTTCTGCTTCTTAATCTGGCTACTGGTTACATAGGTGTGCTCACTTCCTGAAAATTTGTGACACTGTACATGTATGATTTGTGGACCTTTCTGTGTGTACATTATACATACACACACACAAAAAAAAGGAAAAATGATACAGATCTACATTTATTGACATGAGACATAAAAAGATGTATAGGCCTTGTCACAGAGGTTTATTCCATTTATGTTAAGTTGTAGTTATCAAACTTCAATGTATAGAAAAGTATCCAAAGAAATGGTTCTCATAAATGTTAATAATGCTTACCTTTGGGTGAGATTTTGAGGGTTTTTTTTTTTTTTACTTTCTTCTTTATACTTTTCTGTATTTGTTTCATTTTTACATAGCAAAAGTATCATTTTATGCTCAGAAAATGGTTTTTACTTTGAAAAAACTTCTCCTGGATTAGAAAGAAAAGAAAAACCTGCTTTTTATTTTCTTTAGACACGACCCAGTAAATACCAAAGCCTATCAACCAGGGACATAAAGTACTCTGCGTGCATCTAACACGCTTTGCGATTGTTATTAGCTTGTAAGTACTTCCAAGTTGGTTCTGCACAGGGCAGTCACCATCCTTCGTGTCAGTGCACAGCATGCGCTTGTGCTAAAACCTGAGGGTGGATGAAGGGGAGAGATCAGAATATCTGAGAGCTCATTGTAAATAAATGAGTCCATTTATTAAAGGAAAGTAATCTCCCTACCATTAATCTTCCCTCTGCCTCTAATTCACATGCTTTCCACGGTGCTACCCCTCTCTTGCTTAGGTCCAGGGGATTCCTCCAGTTTTCTCCCCAGCCCTGCACAATCTAGTTTAGTGGAGAGTTTCCTATTTCTCTCTCAATGCTCTTTGCCATCAAGAGCCTTTTCCACATGTTCACATACTTGAAATTCTTTACATGGGGATAAATTACTCTCTTCTACAATCAAAGTCCAAACTTAAAATGTAAATTACCCTGGATAAATTCACACTTAGACTTAATATTCACACTAAGGTGTAAATGTCTAATATGATTTCTAAGAAGTAAAATTTGGTTGGGGGATGGGGATGGGGAAAGTGAAGCCCCAATCTTTCACAGAGCTGGCCACGTTACCGATAGTAACTGTGCTCCCTCCACTGCAGCCCCTCTCACCCCTACCCCTCCCCGGCTTCCACCCAGGCCTGCTTAGAGGATCCCACCCCACCCAGAAGCAGAAGGCAGCCACCGTCACCCTGACCAGATCTCTATCCGTTCCAGACTCCAGATTACAATAATTTGGGAGAGGGTCAACCAAGTCAGAGCCCCAGATGGCAGAAGAGCTGCTTTAGCTTAATACTCTTAACTCTTTTTCCTCGGGGCAGGAAAGGTTTGAGACAATGAAGGATGAGGCTTTCCAGGCCCGGGACACAACCTTGATCCAAAGCCTAGTCATGGCTTTAATTTTTGTAAATCAAAGCCTCAAGTTTTTCTTTACCTTCTTAGCTGAAGATATGTTTTCCAGGATGCATGAAAAATAATGAAATATACCAAAATGGAGATTGTGTGACATCAAGTGCCACTTAAACCCTTTGCAGGCAGGCAGAAATCACTGCTTTACTAAATTCCCTTTCCTAAGCTTCCCCCCTCACCCCCACCAACCATTGTCTTCACAAGATCTTCCCATACTTGGAAAACATTTGTCTAATTATCATCACACACGATGGGCCTATTGCCAGCTGCTTTTTATTTTAACTTCAGATTCTTTCCAGGGTGTTTGTTTTTTTTCCTTGGGGGTGGAGAACAGGAGAGAAAAGTGTGTCTGTTTTTGCTATTACACAGAACTGATCAAATTTCCTTTTATAATCACAATTAAACTTCCAGACCCAATCATATGAATACTTCACATTTAGAGGATTTGAATGCCCATTGATTTGGTCAGTCTCCCAAAACTTTCCAAGTCTGGAGGTGAGAAACTGATCCATGAGGATGCGTGAATCATTCTAGAGACATAAGGAGCACAGATGGACTCGAGAGCCCAAATGTGAGTCCCGGCTCAGTGTTCTCTCCATCAGCTGAGACTGGGTAGCATGGGGCTAAGTCCCACATACAGGGACTGTCATCCCTCTAATAGAAAAGGTGAGCCCCAAAGCAGGGTCTTTGTCTACCTTGTTTACCGTCATAGCCCCAGTACCTGCTTGGTTGGCATCGTAAGGGGTGGGGAGCAAACACTGGTTTGAATATTGAGTTACCCTTTGCCGTGCCCCTACAGCGTTGGGGGTAGGGCTGAGGAAGAGCATACTTCATAGAATCTCTATAGGAAGCAGGACCATCAGGTATTAAAATTGGTCATAGCAATGACAGCAGTAGGAGGGGCTTAAGGACAGCAATCTAGCTGCTGACGGAAGGTGTTGGGGCTTAAGGGTGTATGGGCCGAGCCAACACAGTTTTACTTCTATTGCATTTTATTTCAAGGTTCTTCATGAAGTCTATGGGGAGGAGAAAAGGGGGGCTCAAACTTCTCACCCCACTTTCTGGCACCTCACTGGCTCAGACCAGGTGAGAGGTGTGAAGCTGTTTTAACAGGAATCTGGGTTCAAGTGACCAAAAAGAATCAGGGGATTTGGGAGAGATTTTCCTTCTGCTCCCAGGAGTCTGTGTTCCTGTCCCTTCAGAGCAGAGACCATAAGGAGGAACGTCTGTGGAATTTAATCTGGCCAGTCATCCTACTCCAGAAATTCAGTTACAATATTTACACATTCTTAAGTGAGAGCATCTTCGCCAAGCTTCTAAACCCTTTCAGAAATGGAGCCCTAGGTTATCATTTATTGTTCTGCTGCTGCAAACCATGGCCCAGGGTGGCCCATCTCACCTCCCTGACTAATGTGACTATTCACTGGAATAATCAGTTCTCCTTAATAAATGCGTATTATTCTCGAAGCGTTAATCCCATAAATTATTTAAACTTCAGTGAGATTTACTTTAATAAGATAAGCTAACAGCCAATATAAGAAAAACAGAAGGTATTTTACTGTTCATTGGCATTTTCTTTCTCTTTGGGGGAGAAGGTAGAGAAAAGAGTAATAGTGAGAGTGTTAGTAACTGGAAAAAGATTATTGCTTGCTTGGTATGTGCTAGGAATTAACAGTCTATAATCTAGAAGGGGAACTAGGACAAACACCCAAATGACTATTAAACACAGCTGTGTAAGTGGTAGGAAAACAAATTACCACAAGAAACAGGGGAAGGAAGGATTTCAAACAACTGTAGGTGAGTAGGATTTGAGCAAGGCCTTGAAGGGTTTTGACCAGTGGAGATGGGACAGGGCCTGCCAGGTATTTAGGAAAGGTCTGGAGACAGGAGAGCTGGAGGGATTAGGAAACTAGAGAAGAAGGTCAGATAAATGCTCACAGGAGAGGGCAGGCAGGAGGGCAGGGAGGGGAGCTGAGGTCATCCCAAGGAAGTCTCGGCCAGCCAGGCTGAGACATGACCCTCTGCTGGGTCTGATGGCTTCTTGCTCTAGCAGCAACCCGCAGCCTTGTGACTTAGCGGCAGTGGAAAGCCATGGAGGTTTTGGGTCAGATAAGGGACATCAAAGTTGTCCTTAGATGATTGATGTGGTGGCAGAGCTGGGTGGGCTAGAGGGAAGGAAATGGAAGAACAGGAGGCTGGCTGGCACACTGTCCCAACGGTGCAAATGCGGAGGGATGTGGGGCTGACCTGGAGTAGTGGCAGAGGAAATGGAAAGAAAAGGCGAAAGTTATTCTATAGAAGAGGAAAAGCATGGACTTGGATAGCAGGGAGAGAGATGACAGGTCTTTTGTGTGAAGGAAAGAAGACATATAAATCCTGAGTTTGACAGCTTAGCAGAACTCAAGGTGGATGTGTTGGGCAGGACTAGGGGTAAGGTGTGTGACAGGTAACAACTTCTAAGGTGGGGGTGGCTCTCTTAGAGACTTGGAGCAGTCAGCAAGTGCCCAGGAGTGCCAGGGATAGAAGTGGAGCAAGGAAAGGAGTGGGTGGGCCTTTTGCAAAAGCTTGCAAATTTTTTCAGGACAATTCACAAGAATCTACTAACAGTGGCTGCGCCTAAGGAGGTGAACTGGGAGGCTGAGTGAGATGACTTTTCCTATTATACCCATTTGTATCTTTTGAACGTTGAACTTTTTGTATGTAACACCTATCCGAATTAAATTTGCAAATGTTGGGATCCAGGGCACTGGAAACAGCCTGTTGTTTTCCACCTATGCTTCCCCAGCCTGGTAAGAGTGAGAGAATCTTAGTGTTTCAATCCTTTCCATCCCTCATCCCTCCTCCAGGAGGGAGTTGAAAGTTTTTTTCAGTTTTGGGGCTCCCATTTCATTACCGCTACCCAAGAAACATAACAAAGTTCTCAGTTTCATCTAAGAAGCCTAGAGGTCGAGGACATTTTAGTTAGGCTACCTCTAAACTGGGCGTCGCTGTGCCAAAATCTGGCACAGGATGAGAGAGGGTGTGGCAAGTTGGGAGAAGAAGCTGTGGAGAGAGGTCCCCGTCATTGCTCCAGTTCAGAGCGATGGGGAAGCAGTGTTAGGATCCCCCCTCTTCATCATTCCTGCTTCCTTCAGCCACGTTGGCGGTGGGATGGCACGGTTCTGTCCCAAAGGCCGCTTTACAGGGAATGGGTCGCACCTCCTAGAGTATCCAACTCCCTAATGCCCCAGGTCTTCCCTGGGCTTGGGACGACGTCCCGCAGTCTCCAGGTGGGCTGGGGGCGCGCCCCAGCCCCGGGATGAAGCTGCTAGCCTGCTCCCCGCCCACATCGGGCGGTTACCGACTTGTCCCCAATTTTTCTGGCACATTTCCTCACAAACCCATTTTCCTTGACCGTCCTGTCAGGGGAGCCGCCCAGCTCTTTCGTTGAGGGAACTGTACAAACTCAATCGGCCGGTGAGACCCTGGAGAAAGCGCCCAGATGTCCCGTGGGGGAGGCACACCCAGTCTCGGGGCCCCGCCTCTTTTCTGGTCCCCCAGTTCCGCGCACACGGTGGATCCTGCGGAGCCCGGAGGGAGGCCCAGATTTGGAGCAGCGCGGCCAACTCGGGCCCACTCCCGGGGCAACCGAACCTGCGGGCGAAGTGGGGCCGAGGGCTCCCGGCCCGCGCTTCGCGGTAGCATCCCTGACCATCTCCGCGCGCTGTTCGCGCCATTGAAGCCCCAACCCCGAGGGTTCGCGAGCTGCCTGCCCCCAGTGGGTACGAAACCTGACTGTCCTAAATTCTTTTCCCCCTCCCCTATAGTCTGTTAAATTGACTAATAAACTCAACACAGCGTTCTCTGTGCGGCTTCAAAAAACTCGGTAATTTCGTTAGAAAACGTTGAAATTCAACCCCGAAGTATTCAGCCCAAATGTTTAGTTAAAGTAACCCCGTGGGTTAATAAACTAAACAAAGACAACCCATGCAAAACTGGAGCAATGAAAACCAGGCTAAATAAACGAAGGGAAGTTTATAAGAACCCTTTCGGAGGAAAAAAAGAGAAAAGGCATCGGGCACGGAGGTTTAATGTGAAGCATGTGAGCGGGGCTCAGCTTACAGGTACGCGGGCCGGCGGCGAAGAGCGCTGTCAAGCGGCCTCGAGGATTTCGGGTGGGTTTGCGCCTCACTGGAAACCCTTCCAGGGCGCCGCCAGCAGCCTGGCTGCGCGGGCGCTGATGGCTGCGAGCTTCCCACCCCGCCGCTAGGCGCCCCCGCCCGCCAGCTGCGCTCGGCGCGCAAACCGCGGCAGCAGCCGTGCGCCCAGGGGGCTGTGCGCGCCAAGGCAGGGCGCGCCGAGCCACGGTGCGGGAGCGCTCTCCCCTCCCGGGAAGGGCGGTGTTAGCTTGTTTCAAAATAGCCCCAAGTGGGGAGCACTTTGCAATTTGGAGATGCAGAACTATTGAGTGGGTCCCGCGCCCACACAGGTTTCGCTTCTCACCCTGCAACCCCCTGGCTCCCGGGCGCTGGCAGTGCAGTAACAAAGACGCTGCCGCGCCGTTGACCCCGAAGAAACTCTGATGAAAAGGAGGACAGGCCGCGGAATAGAAATTTCTACAATTATTTTCTTTTGCCTTTACGTTCCCGAAAAGAAACCGAGAGGGTAAAAGGGAGAGAGATCTGGGAAAGGCAAGACCCAGAAATCACAAACCATTGTATTTCTCATTTGGGAGAAAAGCCGCCAAATAGCTCGGCCTCTTGTCCACCTCACGCCTAAAGCAGGTCTGACCATGAAAAGAAAAGGGCGGGCGAAGAAGGAGATTTATTTTTCAGTCCACTATAACTTCTCTTTCCCGGGCTCCGTTACCCGCTGCCCGCTCTGATTCTAGGAGGGGTGGTCCCCAGCCCTGGGAGTCCATTTCGGGGTGCTTGGCTAGGAGATCTAAGGCAATACAGGTTCCATGCAAAATGAACCTTCAGGCCCCAGGACAATGGCGTGGACCTCACACCCGGGGCACCACTCCATCCCCCAGCGAAGTTCGGACTCCCGCCGCTTCTTTATCCCACGTGGTGAATCCTCCGCGTTTTCTGCTGCAGCCCAACCAATGGGCCAACTGGGGAGAACCGAGACACAGCGCTGGAGAGGCTTGAAAGGTGTGGGTTTTAATTTTTAAAGAGCATAATTGGGCTGAGGAGGGTTATTTTTTTCCTTGACCAAGAGGAGAGAAAAAAAAGAGGAAGAAGAAAAAAAAAAGTCAGGAGAAATACAACACATTTATCTATCAACCGCTAGACAAGACAAAGAGGTTTTAACAACAGTTTGAAAAGAGCGGCCTGTGAATGGTTACTATTCAATTTGTATTTTATTCCCCGCTGGTCATGGAATTGAGATCAGAAGAAAAAGTGAAAACACATGGCTGAGGTCAGGGGATCAGAGAACCACCACATACAGCAAAGGGAAGGGAAAGCAATGGGAACTCGTGTGAAGAAATGGATTATATAAACAGAGCTTACCATCGCCTGCGCCCCATTATCCTATAATTTACCCTGCATGGGAGCATAGAAATATATTAAACTAGTGATAGGTTTTACCATTTCTTTACAACCCAGCCTCGTGCCAATCAAGCCTACTATATACTTTCAGACATGTTTAGAATTCTTGCACTAATGTGTTTATTTTAAATATCACAGGGAAATTATTACATCACCAGAAAATAATGCCAGAGCGGGGGTCTGCCGCCCTTTTGAAGTCCTGCTGCAACGAAACATGATTTTAATTACATAATCACTTTGAAACTATAATTATACAATAAACGATGAGGATTAAGCGGGAAGTATAGAGTACATTAAAAATTGCTTAGGTCTTGAGAAAACAAACTGAACATCCAGGGGGGAAAGAAAGAGATGAAACCCGAGGTCCTGCGGAGGGGGTTGATAAACCCTGCCTTCGCCTTCCTCTGAGCTGCAGCGGAGACCCGGACCTAGGGTTGCTGGGAGTGCGGGCGGGTGGCCCGCGCTGTGTAGCCGAGTAGAAACCAGTAAATTTGAGACACAATCAAAGAGAAGCGAGGAAGGTTTTGTTAACCTTCCTACACCAAAACAAATAAACAGAGTCCTTGTTTTGGCGTGTTCGAAATACATTTCTGTACATTGAAAACCATCATGCTTCGGAATGCCATTGGGAGGTTGAGTGTTGCCAAAGATTGGTTTGTTTGCCCTTCCCTTCCCTTCCAGAAGAAAGGCATCCAACATGAACCGCGTGGTCTCGCGCCCTGATACAACGAGTTTATAAACAACAGCGCGTCTGTCGTCTGTCGCACCGTCAATCCAGTGCGCCTGCTTCCCGGGGCGCACACTCGACATCGCACCCGCTTTCTCGTCTGGGCCCCCCTTTTCTGAAAGTTGCCCGGCCGCTTAATTTTGTTTTTGCGTTTGTCTTTCCGCTGAGGCCGAAGGCAGGCGCACGTTTCATTCTTTAAAAGACAGAAACTTGGCTCTGTCCAGAGCCCATCCATGAGTAGCTCTCTCTGCTCGGCTTCCCTGGTCTCCAGAACTTCTACACAACCCAGGGCACAGGGACTCGGCCCTGGACACTGGTCCTTCTCCTCCTCATATCCTGGTGAGGGGTGCTGCACTGGATCCCAGGGGGAGGAGGGCACTGGACCAAGGCACGGAATCTCAAATGCATTTGGAAGCACCCTGGGGTGTTTCCCCATAATGGAAATGCCTGATTGATCTGCACAGGTAGAGGCTGGTGATTATCTCTTTTCAGTGGCACCTACTTACCGCCTAGGCTCTGCCAGGCCAGTAGCTACCAGAGGTGGGTGAAGAAGCACAATCCCTAATTTAGACCTCAGCAGACACCAAGACCTTTTTTTTTTTTTTATGAGACTGTCATAACCAACACTGAAGCCAACGACAGTCTGTGCTCGTCTTTAATACTTCATAGCAGGTGCCCTGGGTGAGGGTGGCTTGGAATGCGTGTGCATGGTTCAGCCAAGTTTCACGTATAAAGGGTTAAATGCTCCCGACCGTGGCAGAGTGGGCCGTTCTGGCGCGGGGAGGGCACTTCTGAGTTTTGCTCAAGCAGAAAATTATGATCCAATAAGCAGCGATGTTTAAATTCATTCTCAATCCAGAAGATGTTTTCCTCGGAACTCAGATGTTAGTACTGAGCTAGAAGGGTGGAAAGTGGCAAAGAATCTTTCAGTGCCCGAGTTTGGGCCTCATGGTGGCGTCTAACCCTTCTAGGACAGCGTGAGGAGTGAGGAGAACTGCTGTCCTCAGCTCCGAACCATTAATATTAAGATACATCAGTATCACATTAGTCTGCAGCGGACCATCAACGATCAAGAACAAAAGCAAAAGAGAAATAAAATAGTTCATTCGAAGAGTCCTACTGTGAACGTGTTTATTTCTTGCTTTGCTCAACCCGGGGTATAATTTACTCACTGCCCTCTTGCAAACAAAAGCGCAGCGCTAGCCTGGCAAAGTGGAAGAGCCCCTTTCAAAACCCTCAAGGAAATTACGACCTGGCACGAATTCAGGGGCCACTTTACACTGAGCCTACAGCGCCAGTTCTTACAGTTCTTTCCCCGGATGAACACGTGGGGAGACCAAGATTAAAAAAGAAAAAGGAAGAAAAATCCGCTTCCCTGGGAGTAACAGAAACACTAATAAATATTATTTACCTGCTGCTTACTTAATACAGGCAATTTACCTACATTATCTCACTTAATATGGCAACACTGCAGGCTGAATAGTATAATCCCTACTTTATTAAAAATATCAAATACTTATACGGTGTTTATTATGTGCCCCGCACTGTAGTGTTTTATATTCATTTATTCCTCACGACAACCCAATGCAGGTAGGAATATGATCATCCCCATTTTACGGTTGAGGAATTGAGACACACTGAGATCACATGATCTGTCCAGGGCAGAGATAGGAACCCAGACTTTGGAAACTTGACCTCAGCATTATTACTGCTGGGAGAAACTGAGGTTTATCTGAGGTTCCAGCGAAGACACTGAGAAGCCGAGATTGGAACCCAGGTCATAGAGAGCAAGGGCTGTGGCGGGTCGCCCCACCCACGGAGCCACCAGAGATACTCCCAGGGCGGTGAATTGGATTGGGGTCCCACCGCACCGGCTGGGGCAAACAGCTGTAGGTGTGCACAGCGCGCTGCAACGGGAGCCAGTGGTGTGGCCCACCAAGAACTGAACTGTTTCGTCTGCTGCGTGATCCTCCGCGGTCAGGGCAACAGTTTGTTTTCTGTGGCGCATCCAAGGCGCTACACTCCAGAGCGCGAGACGCGTGAGATCCAGCCAGATTGAGAGAAGAGTGCAGAGGGCCTAGTTAGGAGGCTGGTCGGGCGGCGCTCTACATTTGAAGGGCTCAGACGGCCCTTCCCTTCGGCCCGGACCTCATTCTGTGCGGAACCTCGGACCTCGTTCGGCCCACAGAACGCGACCTGGCTCGCTTCCGAAGGAGCCTTTTGTGGATACCCTACGCGCACCCAGGGAGGCTCATGGCCTCCCATACTGGTCAGCGCCCGGTAATACTCACTGATGTCTTCATCCCCGTACTGCGGATTCGAACTCAAGTCAGAGTGCGGCTGAGAGGTGGGATGGGCCGAGAAAGGTCCCAGAAATTGCTCAGGAAGGGGCGGTTTAGAGATCGTGTCTGCCACAGGTTGGAAAAACCAGCTAAAGGAGTCGTCTCCGCCTTCCGGAGCTCGCCCCATCTATGCACGGTGTTATCAGCTGTGACCCGCAGATCTGCACAATGGAGGCAAAGGACAAGTTCTCCCATTTATTGGCTAGCCTGCGGACTGGCCTGTCTCCTGGCTCTTTGCTCGTGGGCTTTGTCTTTTCCTCCTGGCAGGCAATAATTCTCAAGGCAGAAGCTATCATCCCACTTAAAGAAGGCACTCTACCTACTGCTTAGTACAATGCCCAGCCCCTGCCGGGGTGCAATACAGGTCAATTCCCTCCCATTTATAGGAGGAAGGTGCTGAGAGATTAGACAATCTTTCTTCTTAGACACAGCCAGGTGGTGCCTGGAATAGATCTATGGACAGTTACCTGATGTCAGGACACCTTTCACTTCCCCACTGACCTCTCAGAAGGAAGTCACCAGCCCAATGTTTCAGAAAAACTCAGGATAAAATTTCTGGGCAGAACTGGGGATACGGAGAGAGAGGAAGATCCTTGTCAGAAAATCCGAAACAAAGAAGGACCTCAGGAAAGCTGCAAGGTTCTGGCAAGAAAGGAATCTTTGAATCATCATCATTTTTCTATTTCTGTGAGGAGCTAATTAATTATTTGAGTGCTGATCATTTGCCTGGTGCTGTGCTGAGCCCTTCAACAGCCATGTTTTCCATCTTGGCTACACAGTTGGGATTGCTTGGGGGCATCTTCTTATTTATTTATTTATTTTAAAAATTTATATTGAATTTATTGGGGCGACATGCACAAAAGCATACAGGTTTCAAGTATACAACTCAATAAAACATCATCTGCACAGTGCACCAGGCACCCAATGCCTCTTTCCATTCCTGTTTTCTCCCCTTTGCTCACCTCCGCCTACCCTACTCCTCTTTCCCTCTGCCTATGACCACACTGTTGTGCGTGTCCATGGGTTATGTATATATGTTTTTTGGCTAATCCCTTCAGCTTCTTTCATCCAGTCCCCTCTCCCCTACCCTGTCTGACAGCTGTCAGTCTGTTCCATGGATCCAAGTCTCTGTTTCTGTTTTGTTTGTCATTTTATTTTATTTATTAGATGCCACATGTAAGTGAAATCACATGGTATTTGTCTTTCTCTGACTGGCTTATTTCACTTAGCATAATAATCTCCAGGTCCACCCACGTTGCCGCAAAAGATAAGATTTCCCTCTTTTCATAGCTGCATAGTACTCCATTTTGAAAACGTACCACAGCTTTTTTATTCACACATCTACCGATGGGCACTTGGGCTTTTTCCAGTCCTTGGCTGTTGTGAATAATGCTGCAATGAACACAGGGGCATATATTATTTTGAATTAGTGTTTCAGAATTCTTAGGATTCTTAGGATTCACTCCCAGAAGTGTGATCACTGGGTCAAAAGGCAGTTCCATTTTTAATTTTTTGAGGAAATTTCATACTGTTTTTCATAGTAGCTGCACCAACTTGCATTCCCACCAACAGTGCACAAGGGTTCCCTTTTCCCCACATTTTTGCCAGTTCTTGTTGTTTGTTGATTTATTGATGATAGCCATTCTGGCAGGTGTGAGGTGATACTCATTGTGGTTTTAATTAGCAACTCTCTGATCATTAGTCATGTTGAGCCAATTTTCCATATGTCTATGGGCCATCTGTACGTCTTCCTTAGAGAAGTGTCTATTCAGGTCATTTGCTCAGTATTTAATTGGATTGTTTTGTTTGTCTTCCTGGTGTTGAGTTGTATAAGTTCTTTATATATTTTGGAAATTAAACTCTTAACAGATATACCATTGGCAAACATGTACTCCCGTACAGTGTGTTCCCTTGTCATTCTGTTGATGGCTTCTTTTGCTGAGAAAAAGCTTTTTAGTTTGATGTAGTCCCATTTGTTTATTTTTTTCTTTGTTTTCCTTGCTGTAGGAGGTATATTGGCAAAATATTGCTACAAGAGATGTCTGATATTTTACTGTCTATGTTTTCTTCTAGAATTTTTATGGCTTTGCAATTTACATTTAAGTCTTTTATCCATTTTGATTTTACTCTTGTGTATGGTGTAAGTTAGTGGTCTAGTTTAACTTTTTTGCATGTACTTGTTCAATTTTCCCTACCCGATTTATTGAAGAGAGTGTCTTTATTGTATGCTCTTGCCTCCTTTGTCAAGTATTAACTGACCATGAAGGTGTGGGTTTATTTCTGGTCTCTCTGTTCTGTTCTTTTGATCTATATGCCTGTTCTTATGCCAGTTCCAGGCATTTAAAAAATTTTTTTTTCCTTTTTTATAGATTGATTCCAGAGAGAGGGGAAGGGAGAGAGAGAAAGAGGGACAGGAACATGGATGTTAGAGAGAGAAACATCAATCAGTTAGTTGCCTTTTGCATGCACCCCTACTGGGGACTGAACCTGCAACCCAGGCAGTGCCCTGACTAGGAATCAAACTGGTGACCTTTCAGTTTTTAGGATGACACCCAACCAACTGAGCCACACAGACCAGGGTGGGCTGTCTTGATTACAATGGACTTGTAGTGTAGTTTGATATCAGGTATTGTGATACCCCCAATGTTGTTCTTCTTTCTCAAAATTGCTGAGGCATTTCAGGGTCTTTTTTGGTTCTATATAAATTTTTGGAATATTTATTCTAGATCTGTGAAATATGCCATTGATATTTTAATAGAAATTGCATTGAATCTATAGATTGCTTTGGGTAGTGTGGACATTTTATTGATGTTAATTCTTCCAGTCCATGAACTTAGTATATGCTTCCACTTATTTGTATCTTTCTCACTTCTTTTCTTCATGTCCTATAATTTTCCAGGTACAAGTGTTTTACTTCCTTGGTTAAATTTATTCCTAGTAACTTTTTTGTTGTTTTTGTTGCAATAGTAAATGGAATTGTTTTTTTAATTTCTCTTTCTGATAGTTCATTATTGGTGTATAAAAATGCCACCAATTTCTGAATATTTATTTTGTATCCTGCTACTTTGCCAAATCATTTATTAGATCTAGTGTTTTGGTGGAGTCTTTAGTTTTCTATGTACAATATCATGTCATCTGTGAACAATGGCAGCTTTATTTTCTCCTTTCCAATCTGGATGCCTTTTATTCCTTCGTCTTGCCTGATTGCTGTGGTTAGGACTTCCAGTACTATGTTGAATAGGAGCGGCGAGAGTGGACATCCCTGTCTTGTTCCTGATCTTAAAGGAAACACTTTTATTCTTTGCCTATTGAGTATGTTGTTGGCTGCAGGTTTGTCACACGTGGTCTTTAATATGTTGAGGTGTGATCCCTCTATTCTGACTTTGCAGGGAGTTTTTATCATAAAGGGGTGCTGGATTTTATCAAATACTTTTTCTGCATCTATGATCATGTGATTTTTATCCTTCGTTTCATTCATGTGATGTATCACATTTATTGATTTGTGAATATTGTACCAAACTTGCATCCTCAGGAATAAAACCCACTTGGTCATGGTGTATGAACTTTTTAATGTACTGCTGGATCCAGTTTGCTAATATTTTGTTGAGGATTTTGCATCTATGTTCATCAGGGGTATTGGCCTATAATTTTCTTTTTTCTTTCTTTGTAGTGTCTTTATCTGGTTTTGGAATTAGGGTAAGGTTGGTCTCATAAAAAGAGCTTGGACGTCTTCCCTTCTCTTGAATTTTTTGGATTATTTTAAGAAGAATATGTGTTAGTCTTTGAATATTTGGTGAAATTTGCTTGTAATGTTCTCTGATCCAGGACTTTTTTTTTTCTTTTGCTAGTAGGTTTTTAAAAAAAAATTACTGTTTCAATTTTATTAGTTGTAACCAGTCTATTCAGGTTTTCTGATTCTTTCTGCTTCAATTCTAGGAGATTGTATGTTTCTAGGAATTTATCCATTTCACCCAGTTTTTCCAATTTGTTGGCATATAGTTGTTCACAGTATTTTCTTACAATCCTTAGTATTCCTGTGGTGTCAGTTGTTACTTCTCCTCTCTCATTTCTGATTTAATTTATTTGGGTCCTCTCTCTTTTTTTCTTGATAAGTCTGGTTAAAGACATGTCAGTCTTGTTTATCATTTCAAAGAACCAGCTCTTGGCTTCATTGATCATTTGTGTTAGGTTTTTTTCTGTCCTATGCCTTTTATTTTTCACTCTGATCTTTTTTATTTCCTTCCTTCTACTTATTCTGGGCTTTGCTTGTTTTTTTTTCCTACTTCTTTTAGTTGTAATGTTAGATTGTTTATTTGAGATTTTTCTTGGTGCTTAAGGTAGACCCTATAATACTATGAACTTCCCTCTCTGGACTGATTTCACTGTATCCCATAGATTTTGGATTGTTGTAAGTTCCTTTTTCATTTGTTTCCAGGTAATTTTTTATTTCTGCCATGATGCATTGTTAACCCATTAATTGTTTATTAACATGCTATTTAGCCTTCATGTATTTGAATTTTTCAGTTTTTAAATTTTAGTTGATTTCTAATTTTATACCATTGTGTTTAAAGAAGATGCTTGATATGATTTCAATCTTCTTGAATTTTTTAAGACTTATTTTGTGTCCTAAGATGTGGTCTAGCTTTGAGAACGTTCCATGTGCACTTGATAAAAATGTATATTCTGCTGCTTTGGGATGAAATGTTCTGTAAATACTAATTAAATCCACCCAATCACTGTGTCATTTAAGGTCACTGTTGCCTTGTTGATTCTTTGCCTGGAAGATATATCCATTGATGATAGTGGCATTTTGAAATCCCCTACTATGGATGTATTGCAGCTGATCTCTCCCTTAATGTGCACCAAGATTTGTTTGACATATTTAGGCACTCCTGTATTGGGTGCATATATGTTTATAAGGGTTATATCCCCTCGTTGCATCAGTTCCTTTAGTATTATGTGGTGACCCTCTTTCTGTTTTGTTATGGCCTTTGTTTTGATGTCTATTTTGTCAGATGTAAGTGCTACCCCAGGATTTTTTTTTTCCATTTGCATGGAATTTATTTTTCTATCCCTTCACATTTGATCTGTGTGTATCTTTTGTTCTGAGGTGGGTTTCTTTTTGACGGTATATGTATGGGTCATGCTTTCTTATCAAGTCAGCTACCCTATGTCTTTTGATTAGAGCATTTAATCCATTTATATCTAAGGTTATTATTGATAGGTATTTATTTCTTGCCATTTTTTGCTTTATACCTATGTTCCTCTCCTTATTTCTTCTTCTTAAAGCAGACCTTTTAATATTTCTTGCAATGCTGGTTTAGTGGTAATTAACTCCCTTTGTTTTTTGTTTTTTTTGTGTTTTTTTTTTTTTGTCTGGGGGCTCTTTATTTCACCTTCAATTTTACATGATAGTCTTTCTGGATCGAGTAATCTTGGTTGCAGTTACTTCCTTTTCATCATTTTGAATATTTCATGTCAATTCTTTCCGGCCTGAAGTGTGTCTGTTGAGAAATTAACTGACAGACTATGGGAGCTCCCTTACAGGTAACTACCTGTCTCTCTTTTGCTGAATTTAAGATTCTCTCTTTGTCTTTAACCTTTGTCATTTGAATTATGATGCGTGTTGATGTGGGTCTCTTTGGGTTCATCTTGATTAGAACTCTCTGTGCTTCCTGAGCTTGTGTGGCTTTTTTCCTTCACCAGGTTAAGAACATTTTCAGCCATTATTTCTTCAGACAGGTTCTCTATCCCTTGTTCACTCTCTTCTGCTCCTGGTACCCCTATGATTCTGATGTTGTTACACTTGATGTTGTCCCAGAGATCCCTCAGACTTTCCTCATTTTTAAAATTTTCTTTTCTTTTTGATGCTCTGTGTGGGTGTTTAATGTTATCTTGTTTTCTAATTGCTAATTTGACCCTCTGCTTCATCTAACCTGATGTTGATTCTTTCTAGTGTATTCTTCATTTCTGACTGGTGCTTTTTTATGGTTTCTATGTCCTTTTTAATGCTTACCATCTCATTGTTTAAGTTCTCACTGAGATCATCCATTTTTTCCCTAAGGTCCCTAAACATCCTTATAACCATTGTTTTAAACTCTGCATCTGGTATTTTGGTTGCTTCCATTTCATTTAATTATTTCCTGGGGATTTCTCTTGTTCTTTCATTTGGGGCATAGTTCCTTGTCTCCCCACTTTGTGTCTGTGTATTAGGTAGACCTACTATGACTCCCAAACTTGTTATGGTGGCTTTATGATGAAAGGGTCTTGTTGGGCTCAGTAGCTCAGTCTTCCAGGTCATCTGAGCTCCTTGCTCCAGGAATGTTTCTTGTGAGTTATGTGCACCCTCCTGTTGTAGTTGAGTCTTGAATGCCGTAGGCCATTTGTGGAGTTAACCCTTCGGGCTGGTTCACTCTAAGAGTAAACCTCAATCACCATGTATGAGGCACTGTGCAGGGGCTTCCCCCAAGGCAGAGTTGTTCACAGCAGGGTCTGGTGCTTGATGGAATCCACCTTTGGGTATCCTGCTTGTGTGGCTAGTTGGGTTGAGCTCTGGTATGGTCTGAAGCCCACCATTGGTTGTGTTGGTTCTGGGTCCATTTGGGCAAGGTTCAGGTACTGGTCAATGTCAGACATTGTGTATAACTAGCCTAGGGCTACCTTTCTGGAGCTACCACACTGTTCACCATTTGTGGCTACTGGACCTAGGAGTGCATGGGAGGGGCCGACCTGTATATAAGGGTTGGCTTTCTCCAGGTTAGAGTTGGTGGTAGATCTATAACAGGACAGAGGCTTCTTGAAGTCCCTCTCCACCTGTCAGCTACTCCACCACCCCCTGAAGTTCCCCGGTCTTCCTCCAAAACCTTTCAAAGAAAGACTGTAGAGTGGGCCCAAGCTGACTGCAAACCACAGTCCCTTCCATAGGTAGGGCATGGCAACCAGGGTCAAGAAGACAGTGCAAGTGGACCGCCTACTTGGGGACCATGCAGTGAGGAGCTCAATGAAAGGAAAGCAGCCCCTACTTTAGAACCAAACCACTCAGTCTCTGTTGGATTCTCCAACTCTAGCTTCCCTTAGAGGGGCTCACTGCAGGTTCAGGTTGGGTGCCACCACCCATCCCCTCTGCAGGAGCAAGCTCAGCTGCCCCGGGCTCAAGGGGACAGATCAAAAGAGTCTCCCCTTGGGGTGATGCTGGCCCAGCCCACAGGAGGCAGGGTAAGACAGTAGCCTTCAACAGACTCATAGTCTAAAAGTCCCAGCTCTGAACTACTCTCCCTTTGTCCTTTTCCCCAGGGAACTGAGGCCAGCAGGGCAAGGCATCTGGGACTTGCCAGGGCTGATCCAAGTAGTCCCCCACTGAGGGCGGTGCCTGAAGCCTATAGGAAGGGCTGGGCACTTCTTCCCCTTCCTGCTTGGGGGAATTTTTAAAACTCAGATGCCTGGAGCAATTCAACAACAATTTCCAGGGGTAGGACCCGGACATCAGTGTGTGCGTGTGTGTGTGTGTGTGTTTACGCTTCCCAGGTGGTACTGATGTGCAATCATATTTGAGAACCACTGCTTTAGGGGAATTTTCTCATTTAATTCTCAACAATCACACAAGGTAGATACCATTATGATGTCCATTTCATAGGCAAGAAAGCTGAGGCCTAAAGAGGATCTATATTTAGTTCAAGGTCAGCCCAGTGTCAAAAAAACAGTTTCTCTCGTGCTAGAGAACAGGTATCCAACCTCTCTGGGTTGAGTCCCTTTTAATTTTAAAACTCCTCCTTGTACTTCCAAAATTTCATCCCACTGGAGAGACACCCTAAGGTTACAGCAGGCAGAGGCAGGAAGGCCATGGACATCTGGCAGCCTCAGGCAGAGGACCTCAGACCACCTACATTCAAGGTCTTGAGTAGAGAGGGAAGCAGAATGGGGTGAAGGGGACAAGAATAGCTTTGATTTCCTTTGGAAAAGATAGGACACCAAATGACACTGGGCCCTAGACAGGCTGCTCTGTTAGGAAAGGTGATACGTGAGGGTCAAACCCAGCAACATGGGTGTGGTATGGACCCTGGGGAAGTCTGGGGTGAAATGAGCACTAAACTAGGAAACTGGACACCTGGCCGGCAGTGTTACCTTGGGCAAGGCTCTCGGCCTCTGGGCCTCACTCCTCTCTCCTGTAAAACAAAATGGTTGGACAGGATTCTCTCTAAATTTGCTTCCTATGCACAAATTTTGCAGTTATTCAAGACTCTCATGTGAATCAACTCAATTCTGGATTAAATTAGAATACAAATAACAATATTTTACCATCTTCATTATCCCTCACTTGCTGTTCACGCCTTCTCTAAAAGTAGGAGCTGCTTTTTTAAACAGGGGTTTTAATAGTGAGGGAAGCGGAGCGAGGTTATTCTGACTCCTCTGGTGGTTTCTAGGACTACACTCAGAAACCCATCTCCTGTTAGCCCCTCTGTTCATGGCTCGTTGGTCACTCTACGGCTAGAAAATCTCAAGGCACTGGGAGGAGTCAGAAGCACTTGACAGAATGCAAAACCGAGCTTGCAGTCTTAAAGAACGCCCTAATGCAGCTCCAGATCTCAAGCATGGTCAGGGTTTTGTGTTGGGGGAGGGGGGGAGGGGTAGAGGGGTAGAGAGCTGATCTTCTCAAGGCCTTGTCTCTCAGCCTCAGTTTTTTGTCTCTAGCCCAAGGATCACTTCTGATTCCCCGTGGGGCTACAGATTCATCTGTTAATGCCTATAAATAGGTTTGAAAAGTCTGAGGGTCAGCACTCTGATTTTATTTTCCTGGAGGAGGGCCTAGGATGAGGATACAAAGGGAGTCCTCTCCAAAGCACTCCAGCTCTCTACATATATGTGCCCTGTGCCTCTGCATCCTAATTTCTGACTGCTCATTAGAATTACCTGGAGACAGTTAAAAACAATCATGTTCAGGGCCCATTCTGATCAATTAAATCAATAGCTCATGTGGTAAAGCCCAGGCATGGGTATTTTTCTTTTTAAAGCGGCCATGATTCTAATGTGGAGCTAGAGTTGAGAGCAGCTGCTATAGATGCTTATAGAGCATCTATGGAGAGGTCAGTGTTGAGCCCAGAGCTTTAAGGAAACAGATCTAGATCTAAGGGTGAAGCCCTGTGGATGCATGTGGTTGCCCCGCAGAAGGGTGCAGAGTCTGAGAGAGCTGAGGACTGAACCTTAGGAAAGCACACACCAAGAGAAGTGGAAGAAGAAGGGACTGAACTGGAGGAACTTGCAATGCAGGAGGGAAACCCGAAGGCATGACCCCCTGGCAGCTGAGGAAGAAGAAAATGTCGTAGTGGACAGAGAGGTCAACAATGCCAGTGCTGCCACAGGCTAATTTAAGATTAGGACTGAAAAGTCTTCATTGGACTTGACATCTGAGAGGTCTTGGGTGGACTTAGCAAGAAGAGAAACGTGGTGAGGCCACGGCAACTGAACTGCAGTGAGTTGAAGAGTGAATGGAGGTGGGCCAAGAGAGACAAGGACACTTCTTTCCCCAAGCCAAGGATGCAATTATGACCGGGACAGAGCTCCTCCCCTGAGAATGCAAGCCTCTCTTCACTGCTCCACTGAAAATATAGAAAAAATCTGGCTGCTATATTTGATGCCCAGATCAACATGGGCTCTCCCTCACAGGTACAAACGTGAACTCGAGTGCCGGGAGTGCTGTATGCCAGAGGGAGGCCAAGCCAAAACGCGGTACCAAACCATAAAACCTATTTCAAACATGCTTGATTCTCCTCAGAAACAGTGTCCAACTCGAGGCAGAATAGTCTACTGGAGCCAGGTGGCAAACTAAGCAAAACCAGCCGTGACTCCAGGCCACAAGAATTAGTGTGGAAGCTGCCAAGCCACGGAGGCCTGACTTCGCTGTCTTACAGGAAGCCGGCAGAGCAGTGCAGCCTGTCCTCCTCTCCCAGAATGGTTGACCACTATAAGGAAAGTCGGAGAGCCTACAATGAGAGAAAACCCACAAAAACACCAAAAAAGAAACAGGAGAGGCCCTATGTGAACAACCCGACACTGGCAAGTACGACCGAGAACCTGATGCTGAGAGGAGACTGGTGTCTTACCTTCGCCTGCCGTGGGTGGGACAGAGACCAGCCCTGCAGCCAGGCAGGGGGCGCGTCAGGCAGGTCTCTGATCTTGTCGCCTTCGGGTTCTTGTGTTCAGGCCTCCTCTCCTGGACATCCTGCCCATCCTCCTCTCCAAATCTGACCGTGACACGGCCCAAAGGCACTGCTGGGCTTGCTGGAACCCAGCAGGCTGCCAGGCTGGGCCTGCAGCTATGGAGTTGTGGGAAGAATCTGGACAAACTCCACCACACTGTCTCCTCCTCAGCTGCCACTTGGCTTACTTTGAAAAGACAAGGCCAAATAAGAATAGCAGTTCCCCTTGGAGCAGGGATGACTGGAAGGGGGCTGGAGGGTGTGTTCCCTTTCTGGAGCTGGTTACAGGTTAGTGGATACGGTTATAAAAGTTCATTGAGCTTTATGATTTGTGTACTTTTCTGTTTGTTTATTGCACTTCCATAAAAAGTTGTCGTTGTTGTTGTTGTTGTTGTTGTTTTGTGTGTGCCATGTTTAAGGCCATGATAAGCGTGCTCAGTGGCTCGCTGTCTCCAGGCCCCAAAATACCACTCTGCTATTTCTCTCTCTCTCCAGGCAATGGTCTACAATTTTCCTCTTGCCCTGCAGCCACCACCATGCAATTTGCACCTCACTAATTTCCTGGCTAAGCCTTACTGTTGTCTGGTCACTTCTCCACCCTCCCTGAAAGCAGTGATCTGATGTCAGTCCTGCTCAACCGTTTGCTGTTTGGGGCTTGGGGAGATCCGTCTGACTGATCACCTGTGACCAAGGTGCTCCTTTTTAGAAATTCGCCTTTAAGGAATCACACAAAGGAGTAAATTCTTTGGTGACACAAAATAGTTGTCATAGCTTTCTCAAAACCCATGGTGTGAATGGAACTGAGGTCATTTTGGAGTTGTTCTGAGCAAGCAAAACGTTACACTTCCTTTAGGTTTGAGGGGGTGGCACTTGGCAGGACTGAGTGGCTGGCGCTCCTACTCTCGCATTTTCTGTGCACTGAAGTGTTAACACGACAACCCTAACATCAGCAGAAAGCCAACAGCTTGGCACAGAACACTTCATTCCAATCTACAAATAAAGAGCTTTTATTAGACCTTCCTTCCTTCCCATTTTACCTTAGATTTCTAATTGTCTTTCACAGGGACTTCCCAAAAAACAACTGTAGTGGACTGTGAAGTCCTTTCGCAGGTGGCAATTAAAACAGTTGAGTTTTCCTCCATAATTAAGGGTTAGAAAGACTATATATAAGCAGTGAGTAAACACCGAAGGTACTTTATTTATGCTTCCTGATTCTTAAGGCAGGGCGGGTTAGTGGAAAAATTCACCTCGCTTAGATGTCAGAGGAGCTCAGCTCTGGTCCTTATTAGCTCTGTGGCCTCAGATAACTTAGCCTCTTTGAGACTCAGTTTTCTAATCTATGAAATGAGACGGTTGGACTAGATAAGAGTCAAGGGGTTTTTGTTGTTCCAAATTCTACTAATCCATGATATTTTTACATAGCTAAATATACATTCATTAATGTATAATTTATAATGTATAATGTATAATTTAATAAAGGGGTAATAAATACACCTTCATTAAATGTGTTATTTTTTTGTAGGAAAAAGTTCTGATTACTTGGAGATGAACATTCATTAAGCAAACATTTATGTAACAGATTCTATGCTGGTACACTGCTAGGCTCTGTGAACGACACAGAGGTGAGTACCAGACTAAGTTCTTATCCTGATGGGTCTGTGAATATCCAAATAGTGCACGTGGCACGTATCTCCTTCGAAAGACAACGACAGTGATGAACATGTAACTCCTCCGATCTGACCGCAGATGAGACATAAACTCCTGACAGTTCTGAGCCAGGTTCATGCCCTGATTTCTCCGCAGTATTCTGTGTAAAAGTCACCTCTGTAAGTCTAAATGTCCTACTAGGGTTTTCAAATGAGTTGATTCAGAAAACTTGCTCAGTGCAAAACATATGTAAGTTGACATTTGATTCATTATTGACCTTAAATTGTTCAAGGTCTACTTGGCCATTTTAAGGTTTTCTGTGTGTACATTTGTTTATGTGTGTATATGTGTGTGTATACACACACACACACGCACACACGTGTATCCACTCACATTGGATATATACATTTGTTTGTTCTTTTTGTTTAAAGAAGCTCCCTACCTAAGAATTACAAGCATATTTTCACTGTTACGTGCTTGCACACCTGAATATTTAGCCACGTCCACACACCCTGTGGATCTCGTGCCCCTCAGTCTGTGGAGCTGGTGCCTGTGGGTCCCTGCCAGATCTGTCTGCACTAGCTCCTGCTCCAGGAAGCTGCACACTGGCAAGGTCCCCTGCCAGAGCTGGTTACACTGAAATGCAGGACCCCCTGTTTAAAAATTATTGAAAATTTCAAGATGGCAACAGCAGAGCCTTAAACCAAGTGTGGGGCCCTTCTAACATGGTTGCCCTCTGCTTTGCCTGTCTTTGTGACTGGGAGAGGGCCTGTGGTGGGGGAAAGGACTCTGTTTCTAGCAGCTCCACCAAGGGCTCCATCTCACTCTCAGTGCCATCAGTTCAAGTGCCCACCAGACCTGCCCTTGCAGGGCAACAGGGGTGGAAAAACAGGAGAAGATGGCAGAGTTGGGTGCACCAAAACTGGCTCATGCTCAGCATCCAAGAATGTCAGCAACAACTGCCAGAGATCATGTCACCTAGCTCCTCACTTAAAAAAAATAATTAGAGGTTACAGGGTTGGGTGGCATGGGATGAAAAGAGATGAGGGCTCAGGTTTCGGGCATCTACCCTTCCTCTCTATCCTCTTCGGTCTGCATTCTGGGTTCCTCATCAAGACTCACCTTGGCTCGACCACCTTTGACTGCAGGTTTGAATGACGGATTTGTCATTCACCTTGAATAGTAAGTATTTGTAGTTCTTCTGGATCTCCTCAGGGTTCAGCTTATAGATGTCGACAGCCCCTTGCATTACAGATGAGGACACGGAGGCCCAGACAGGTGCTATGAGTCTACCAAGACTACTGAACCGGTTAAAGCCAAGGCTGAGGTCAACACCCAGGCTTGAGTGCTAACCCAGGCACTTCTTGCTAACACATCAAGAATCACACCTAGATTGACAAGTCCTCTGAGAATTCAGCCCATTTGTAATGAGGGACATGCTTTTAAAATGTTCTTAGGCTCTGGGAATAACTTCTCTTTTAATTCTTCTAGTTGAAGATGAGGAAGGAGGACCCAGAGTATGAAGCTGCAAAATCTTCTAAGCCCGTTTTCAACGTACCCAGACCCCTCTTCTTGGGCCCTTGTCACCATGGTGGCAGCATCTTCTTTCCCCAACATTCATAACCCTTAAGCTCTCCAAGCTACCCTTCCCACTCTTCATCCAGTTTGAGTGTTGAGACTTCTGGTGTGAATGGGTTCCAGTCACAGAATAGGGTGATTTCCCAGCTGAGGGACTTAAGGGTCCTTGGAGATCTCTAGTGAGTAGTCCCAAGAATGGGATGAGAAGAGGGAAGGAGAAAACAGGTTTAAAAAGACAAAAAAAAAACCCTCTTTGGATCCAGGGGGCACGCTCTGGATGAATCTAGAATTCCACCTCAAGAAGGGATGGCAAATGCAGGGCCCAATGCTTACACTCTAACTGACGTTAAACCCAAAGCTGACAGGTGACTTGCCAAGATCACAGGCTGAAAGTCGGAGCCCCCGATTTCCATCTCAGCCTCTTTGCACTTTGCCATTCTGTCAATAGTCTATCCACTCTTTTACTTTCAAATCTGTATCTTGGAGCTTTCCCCAATGTATCTTTATGAAGCAAAGGTTCCCTGCCCCAAGTTGCCATAACCCCTGCCCCCAAGCGGGAGTTGCTGCCAGTGCTCCGGCTAACGGCGAGCCTTCTCAGTGGGACCTGAAGACCACTAAAACCTTCTAGGACCTGGGCTGACTCCCGGAGGCGGACTCTCTGTCCTCAGCTCTAACTGAGCTGGGACAGCTCCTCCTGCTCAGCTTCCGTCTTTCCAGCCTACCCCTTGCCCTCCTCCCATGGACCCAATGCTCCCAGATGCGTCATTCCTGTGTTTTGGCAGGTTTGAGGTTAGTTCCATTAGTGTTTAATGATTTTCCATGTCATACCCCCCACGCCATTGCCCAACGCCCCTGTCCCTCCAGTGTGATGTCTCCTCCAACTGCTCCACCTCGGGTGAAGACTGCCTGCCTCTGGAATGTACTCTCTCGGGTGCTGGAAGTGTCAGCGTGCAGGGCAAGCCAGGCGAGGCGGGAGCGGGTGCCTGTGAGCCAGCCTCGGCTAGGACAATGGGACTTTTATTTCTGGCTTGGCTCAGCTGGCAGTCTCTCTCCCACTCTCTGCCTTGGCTGGGCTTTGGTTTAAAGTTACCCTTTCAGGATTAGGTTGGTGTTTTCTTTCCCATGCCACCAGGGAAGTTTCTGTTTCCGAAGTGGACTGTACACAGACAGGTCAGTTAGTCACAGGCCTTTGCTGGACCACAAGCATCGCTGTTCAAAGGCCTCTCTAAATCACCCCGGCAAAGGCTGGCCAACCAAACTTGCTTCTTGCCATGTGGAAAGGCACACCACAGTGCAGCCTAATCTTTAAATTATTGTTTTCTGTTTGGTATATGTTATTATAACCAAGCACCCCCTCCCCAGGTTTTCACAGAAAATCCTGGAAAAAGAGCTGTGGGGGGCGGGGGCGGGGAGTCTGCTTCAGAGGCCTTGGCTCTTTGCCCCTCATTTCCCTACCTTCAGCCACCATGGCGTCGAGCCATCCAGGACACCCAGATCTCCTTTTCTCTGAACTCGATGGAAAAACAAATAAAGCAACAAAAAGTTTTTTTGGTTCCTTTTAACCCCACTGAGATGGGCTAGCCTTTTTTTTTTTTTAAATAAATACTAAAAACCTTGGGGAGTGGAGGCTGGGAACCCAAAACTTCAGTTAAATCAGTGCAGCTCTGTGGGAACTCCCAAGGCCTCTAGGACCCTGTCCCTGCGGGGCTGGCCTAACCTCGCCCCAGCCATCCCCATCGCTACATGGCCGGTCCCCCTTATTCTGTGCTTGGGGAAGCTGTGCCCCATAAGCACCCCCAGCTGAGATGATGAGGCTTCAGCCTCCACACGGAGGTCTTATAGAAGCTTGCCCCTTGCAAGTGTGCAGTCTGGCGTTAATTTAACCACACGACGGCTGCACACATAGCCACGCCCATACCACAGGAGTAAGCATGTTAAGAACAAGGGGTGGCTTCTCTCAGTGCACCATTGTTTTATCTGGGAATTTATCTTTTTTTTCCCCTTTTTTCTTCTCATGAGTACAAAGGTAATACTTACCTACAGGAAGAGCACAAAGTAAACAAAACAGAACAAAAGAGAGTACCTTTCCCTCATCCCTTTCCCCCAAATCCTACTCCTGGAAATGACTGTGACTAACAGTTTGGTGACTGTCCTATCAGATCACAGACTCGTTCAATGACCCAAAGAAATACTCCAGGGCTAAGTTTTGTTTTTGATGTTGTGTTCAGCTTTTGTTTTAAAACTTTACTAAGAGAAATTTGCAACGATAAAACACACTCGTTTTAAGTGTATGGTTTGAGACATTGTGTTGAACACACACACCCTCATAACCACGGCTATGACGTGGCACCTTTCCATCACCCAGTAAGTTCACTGGTTCTCCTTGGCCGGCAATTTCCCACCCCAGTCCCAAACACCCACTAATCTGCCCTCTCTCATTACAGACTAGTTTAGTTTTCTCTACAATTTCACATTCACTTTCGTGTCTGTTTCTTTCTTTTTGCAGTAGAATGTTTTTGAGACTCATTCATGTTCCTGTGTATCAGTGGTCTGTCCTTTTCTATTGCCAACTAATATTCCATTACATGCACATATCATTATTCCCTCATCCGCTCATCTGTAGCTGGATATTTGAGCTGTTCCCAGTTTTGGACTATTATTGATGGCCCAAAAGCTATTATGTTGTTGTTTTTAAGTATGAAAAGAAAGAGAGAGAGAACACATCCAAATCTAGCTCAGACCTATATATTTCAGAACTTAGTAATCAGCGGGCCGTTTTCCAAGGCAAATATCTCTATGTGAACAAAAGTACAGATGAGCTACTTTAATCATGATTGTAACGATGGAAATCATTAACATTAAATGCTTACATTACATTTCCAATTGGCAGACACAGTTTTAGATGCGATCACTGGCAGCGACTTGTACTGTTTCGGAAACTCTATAAGTGTCAGGCTCTTAATAGGCTCTTTCTCAATTTCCGCAAAGTTTAGGGACATGTATATATCAAGGATAAAGTATCACTGTTTCACAGCACTTTAGTAACTGAGTCCTTTTTCTGAGAGATCGGCTTCCGCAGAGCTTTATGCTTCGATGGTCTAACGCCGAGAACCAGCAGACTCAGGTTCACCAACCCCTTGCTTTGGCCTTTCACAGGCAACTCAGTACCTGCTTTTCAACTGCAGGTTTTGTACGGCACCTGCAAATGCATTTTCTCTCTTGATTTCATACATTCGCTCTTTAAGTAGCCTAGAAGTAGGAACCCTAAGGACTCCTGCGTTGAAAGGAGTGCTCACTGACTTGCAGCACTCACAGACCCCTTCTGTGTGCCGCCTGCAAGCGACAGCACTGGTCAAGTGCCACGATGAAAGTCTGTTTTCTAATGATTGCTTCCATCATGGTAAAGAAGAGGTATTTATAACTACACTCAACACCTACCTTGATTGGCTAGAAATAATAGGAACTATTCATTCCATATGGAGACAATATTGATGATATCATGCATCAGACTCTTCATAAGTGAAAAGACAGAAAAGGAAGTAAAAAAGCCGTGCAATGACTAGGATGCAACAATTTGCAAGACAGTGAAAAAGGACACAGAGCCTAAGGAATTGGCTGCCGCGGTAAGCTAGTGAGTTCTCTTGGGTTTCTGTGTGAGTTGCCTGATGGAAGCCATGTTGGTCATGACATTCGATAGGTAGTACCATAGACAATATTCTATTGGTCCTGCAGCCAAAGCATCTCTGTCCTCTGACTCTGCTCTACTTGCAAAGACCTGGCCTCCTTGGATGAGTCCTGAGCCTCTCAGACCAGCCCCAAGAACGTGAAGGAACTGCCTGGGGCAGCTTCCTGAGACCAGCTTTCCAGACTCACCTCCTCCTCCACAGGCCACAAGGAGGCACAGGCTGGCTCCTCTGGTACATAGAAGACATGAGGGACCCTACGAATAGTTTTGCCCATGAAACATTGACCTGTGTGCCTGCTCACACAGATCATTTAATTCCTGATTTAGATCAAGCTTTAGGGAATTTAATAAGAACTATCCCCAGGGACCCCTCAAAGACGGGTCTGCTATATATACATCTATTAATTTAAAAGAACCCATTAAAAAGGACCTTGAAAAAATATATAAAGTAGATAGCACCGAAACATGGTTTGAGTTACTCTGCTGACTTCATGAGGTAATTTGGATGATGGAAGACATGCCACCCAAAAGGCAAAATCATCTAGTGAAGTGGTAGAATAAACCTACACATTCAAACCATGACATCCATGCTTCTAGCCAGGAATGCAATTTTCCCCTCTTTCAAATTATTCATTTCCTTTTTAATAGGTCACGTCTCATTTACCTTGATTTAGCATCAGGCCAAGTACAGTTTTGTATTTGGTGTGGGGGAGAAAGGAGAAGGGAAAAGAACAAGAGAGAACTTTATGTGAAATATGGTGACCCCATCTTTAAACTCCAAATCTATGCAGGTCAAGAATTGCACCACATCTTTAATTTTTTTTATATTGTGGAAAGAGTATAGGGCTTCCCTATGTTTATGTACTTGAAAGAATAATAAGTATGCTTGAAAATACTGTTTGATGAATAATGCTTTTGCATGTGTCACTATGAGGAAGTATCATAATGTACATTTCACCACAAAGCCAAGGAGAGTATTTAAAAAGAAAACTTCGCTGTAACGTGAAAAATAGACCGATCCCTACATCTGTCTACAGGATGCATAAATCACTAAACAAATATTTTAATGGCCTTAAAATACAATCAAAAAGAACAATCCCCTAAGGTGGTTAGCTTGAGTCCTCATTAGAAGGTTTATTTTCTTTGAGTGTATAGATTGTTATATATCTACAATTGCAATTATGATAAATTTACAGGAAAAACATCACATGACCACACCATGTTAAATGGGTATTCTACACATGATAAGGAATAGAAATAAGGCATTAAGATGAATAGGCTGTAATAACCAACCCTGATGAAGGAAATGCCACAGCCTGAGGTTCTAATTCTGACAGGAACTTTACGTGATTTTAAAAAAGTCCATCTAGAACCCTAACTTCTTTCCATTATATTACCTTTGTGGTACACTACGTTATACTATATTACTTCCTGTCATACTTACAAGCTTGTAAAGTAAGCATAGCTTACTATACATGTCGAATAAATACTTGTTGAGTAAATAAATATTGAACCTAATGTAGTTCTTAATGCTATACTAAAATTTTTATAGCATTATTAAAAAAAAAACCACTGGCTTTGTGGGTAGGGATCATTTGATGAAAAGTTAGGAAATTATCATGATCTTTAGACATGATGAACCTCCAATTTAAAAATGAATACTTTTCCCTATTAAATCACATATTAGAGTGCTTTGAACATTTCAAGTAACATCTAAAAAATTATTTTTTAACCAAAAAAAGCAATATAAACTTGCCTTACAAAGTTAAATGCAGAAATGCATAAATCATGCCAAATATGGTAGTATTCTTACTGAAAGTCAGCCTCGGTCCTCAGAGGTAACGATCATCAACAGGTCAAGGTATAATCTTTCAATAATTTTTTTATGTTCTTCCAAATACATAGCAGTGTTTAAAAATTTTTAAGCAAAAAAAAAAAGTATTATGTTATATACATTGCTTTTCAGTCTGCTTTTTTCTTAGGTTCATGTGATAGACCAGGTTCCATACCAGGCTTCAAAGAAAGGGATCTCTTTCATTCATTCATTAATCCCTTCAGTGAACATTTCCTGAGCCTTCGCAGTGCCCCTGGCACTATTCTGGGCACGGGGTATACGGCAAGGAGTCCCTGCCCCGTGGCTGACTCCCCTGGACTGGTACTCAGCACCTCACTGGGAACGTCACCTACCTCTTGAAACTTTGGGAGCACACATTTTAGTAGAAGAACCATCTGATTGCAAACCTTTCTTGGGGGTACTATGCACTAAACTACAAAATTTAATTAAACTCAATATGTTAGCTAATAGGGCTTTAGTATGCACATTTTGTATAATTTCATCGCAACCAAAATATGTTTTTATCTTTGAGTTTAGACTAGAATATATTTTGTCTTCCTGTTGTTATGTTTGGGGGTCCTGACATGCAATACAGTGTAGCTGCAGTTCTGTAATTAGTCTAGCGTGTCTAGTGAGGGGGTGCAGAATTCCCTCATACCACCAAGCTATGCCTAAATCATAGCAACGACCGCAAGAGAAAACATTGCTCGGGAGGAAGCAAGCCTGCTCTCATACACTGCAAAGAAACTGCTGTTGTGGCTTAGATAATATTCCGGAATGGGAATATTGAAGCATAATGTTTTAGAGGAAAGCGATAAATGCCTTCTAGATTTTCTTGTTTCATGTGTTTCCATTACTGGGAGAAGAGCATGTGTACCCGTGTATACATGTGTGCACACAGCACACATGTACACACACATACACTTAGATCCTTGAACGTCAAGAGTCTAACTTTCTGGAACCCTAGAGTCAGCCTCAGTTATTCACGGCCACAGGCCTCCGTTAGCTTCCTCTCAGGGGGAAATGCAAACCCTGTAGTATGGAAAATATCTGAGAGGCCATTTCTTAATGCTCTCTCCCTCCCACGCACACACTGACTGGCAATGAGAAGAGGCTGAGCCTCAGTCCCTCTCTGGAGGCTGCTGGCTGGTTAACTGGTTGATTCTCAGGCACCCAGAATCAACCAGCTGCCCAACACAGAGGTCCGATTGAGGTTCAGCTCTGGCCAGCTTGCTGGTCTTGCCAGGGTGACATTTATAACTGTCCGTTGGCCTCACTTGGCCCACTGTAGACTGTGTGGGCATTTGTGTGGGCCCTCCTGGGAGCACCTTTGCCCAATTCTCAACCTTGGACAAGAACTTCCTGAGCCCTGGCAGCTGAAATGAACTGCCTGGAGGACAAAGAGGCATTTGCGGGGGCCTGTAAATGAATGCCTGCCTCCTAGGTGACTGAAGGCAATTTCTGAGCCCTGCTAGGGCTGGGCTGAGGTTGGGAGAGCAGCCCATGGGGGCAGGGTGGGGACTCTTGTGTTGGAAGAATCGGTCCAGCATGGGCACCGTGTGTCCCTGCATGTCCTTGCTGAGTGTGCCAAACTGCAAGACTGACAGTCCTCTGACCCTGAGCTGTTTTTGTAGTTCTAACTAGTCATGTAGACAATTAGCAGGTCAAGGAGACCATAGCATGACTACTCTGCCATCCACTTGCTCCCCGGCAGAGGGGCGTGGCTTGTTTACTACTTGATGTAAAAAGTGCTGAGCTTCTAGACTGGGTAGACTGAACTCCCGTGCGCAGAGCTGCTATCACAGGGCCCATCACAATTCCTCACGGGACCCAGGGATGGGGATCCGCTCCATGAGGCAGCCCCCTGTGGCTGTTCCTGGCTGCTGGCTGCTGTGAGTAACAGCGGACTCGGGTCTTCCTGCCTACTTGCAGTGCCTGTGGAGCTGCGGCAAGCCAACCTATTTGCTTGTTGTATTTGTTTCCCACTGCCATTGGAACAAATGACCACAAACACAGCAGCTTAAACGACACAAATTTATTCTCTTACAGTATTAGAGATCAGAAGTCCCAAATAATCTTATGGGGCTAAAAGAAACGGGTCAGTGGGCCTGCATCCTTTCTGAGGGCTCCAGGGGAGAATCTGTCCCCTTGTCTTTTCTAGCTCATGCCTCACCTGGCCCGTGGCCCCTTCCTCCCACTCTAAGTACATCCTCTAACTGCTGCTTCCATCATCCCTGCTCCTTCGGTGGCCTTAGAGCTAGCCTCCTTTTTATAAGGAGCCTTGTGACTACATAAGGCCCCCCCAGATAATATAGGATAATATCGCCATCTCAAGATCCTTAATCACACCTGCAAAGTTCCTTTTGCCGTGTAAGGTAACGTATTCACACGTTCTGGGGATTAGGGCCTGGGCAGTTTAGGAGCCATTATTCAGCCTCCCACACACGCTTAGGCGTCTCCTCATTACTTCTCACCATTTTCTGTGATGCTATTCCCTGTCTAACGCTCCAAAACCCAGAGATGACAGCAGCACACTCTCCAGGGGAATTTGTGCCCCTGGTTTTACCTGACGCTTTGGTGAGAGGGTGTGGCTTGCTACTCCGGGGTCAAACTCAGGCCTGGTACCTGTAGAACGAAGCTAGCTCAGTGAGAGCAGAGAACCTTGCCTGATTTATATACCACTGAGCCCCCACGCCTAGAGAATGATCTCAAATTTCTGACCTAGGGGAACTGAGATAATAACTTCATTACTTTAAGCCACCAAGTTTTGAGGGAAATTTATTGCACAACCATAGAAAAGTAATACAGGCAGAATGGGGATCACCCCCAACTGAAGATTCTTCCTCCGGATGTCCCAGCTTAGCCAATCTTCTTCACAGACCCTTACTGCTCTTGCCATAGGGTGATCAGCATTGAGGTGGGAGCATCTTGGCGCCAGGGATCTCATGATTATTTTTAGCCTTAGCCCATGGCCTTGTACAATGTATACTTTAAGAAAGGGTGAGCAAATTGCTAAAAAAGATTTGAAAAAATAACTATTTTAACTGGTAACTAAAGATAAGTAAATGCAAATATGAGATTCTACCTTTATATTTATCAAAATAATCAGGTCTACAAGAACTAAACTTGTCTTCTTTGAGCCACTGAAAAACCAGTCAGGTTTTAAAAATATTTATATTTAGTGATGGCTCAGTGTTTCTGAAACATATTAAGAACATTAAATTTTTTTCTTGCTCTTTGATGCAGAGTCGATGATATTTCTAGGAATAGATCCCATGAAAGCAATCAGAAATACAGATAGAAATGTACAACTAAAGATGTTCGGTGTAGCATTTACAGTAGCAAAACACTGGATACGACCTTTGTTCTATAGTAGGGGATTTGTTTCGAAAGAAATTGTGGTACATCCATTTTATTTGAAATTGTGTTGAAAGCTAAAGTTATAAAGGTTTTTATTATGTGCACAAATGATTAAGCAGAAATGCAAGATATAAAATTATAAATGCAGCATAATTTTAACTCTAGAAATATAAACATACATGAATCAAAGACTGGAGAGAAATGTGCTAAAATATTGGTATCACTTATTGTTTGTATAATTCTCCCAGGCAAGGATTTGGGATAATTAATTTCTTCCTTATACTTCTCAGTTTTCACCTTCACAGGTATTAGTTTCATAATCAGAAAACAAAATGTTTAAAAATTACAAATGTGTGGAAAACATCATTTCTTAAAGTATCCAGTATTTGCATAGCCCTTTAACCATGAACCACAATATTTTGGGTGATTTGTGGATGACTGACATCAAAAACCCTGGCCACATATACTTCACACTCCTTTTGGGTAGAGGGGACCCCTGGACATTCTCTAACATTTCTGTGGATTGGAAAGCAAGTAGGTGGTGAGCCCAGGAGGGCACCGGGAGGGCGCTGCGTCTGCTATCGTGCTATGGCATTCGGGGTGTGATAACAAAGTGCCCCGGGTGAGGTGCTCTGAAGGAAGCCCTGTGAACTCAGGATTCTGTTTCCTTTACTTAAACATGGAAGTGGGGAGATAGAATGTAATTACAAAAGGTTGCTCACTGGCTCTGAAAAAGACTCAGATTACTGACAGCTTAAAGTAATCAACGGTATGAAAGCCATAATTATCTCAATACTGTAAAGTTTGGGGGTTTAAAAAAAAATTCTTCCAATCTGTGTCTTTCTGTCTGGATCTCTCTGGTTACATAACTAGAAAAGGGAATGAATTACAGATGGCTCTGCTAAGTGTCTGCTTTGAAGTTCAACTTGATTTATCTGGTCCGTGGTTTGAGGATGGGGTGGAAGAATCCAGCGACACAACTGTGTCCGGGCCCCCAATTAGGGACAGATCATCTGATTCCTAGGAGCAGAGAGTGAGAAGAGAATTGGTTCTTCTGGAGTGCCGACTCTGATCCTGGCTGCTTGGTGGAGAGGGGTGGAGGGTGTCGCTTCCTGAACTGCTGGCTGGGAGGCCTGGGAGCCGGCTGAGTCTGCTTCTTGCCCTGCTGTGTGACCCTGTGGCTCTGAGCACCAACTGTGTTTGGCCTGACTGGTTCTTTCCAACCAGGGAGGCGTCAGGCCACTCTTAGTTGGGTCAGGTCAAGTGGGGCCCCCCGTTTCAGCCTCCATTGTGGGTCTTGGTATGTATAGGTTGTTCTGTTCATTTTCTTTCAAGTGGTTAATTATATCATTTCTCTCTCCACTTTTCTGAAAGAAATAATTGACTCAAGAAGTTGGAGTGTCAAATATTTGTGGAGGGTGGTATAAGATGACTGTGGGAGGCAGCGAAAGTGAAAAGATGTCACTGAAAATTGAAGAACAATGACGACCAGTACCAGGAAGGCACTGGAAGTCGTCTGGTTCAGTGGTCGCAGACCCAGACACCTACGGGGACACAGCAGGTTACCTAACAGCAGGAACTTGGCAGGCACCGCACAGCCCAGAGCAGAGGGGCTGTACGTTGGAGAGTGCACATCTTTCCTCATGGCATGCTAAATAAAAAACCCTCATAATAATTTGTAGGCAAAAGATAACACAATTGTAGCCTGGATTTGGCCCAAGGGTCAACAATTTGACATTCTTGTATGATCCCACCCTTTTCAAGGTACAGGTGATAAATAGGTCCAGGGAGACCATCCATTCAGCTAGCCAAGAGCCCAGGTCAGTTTGACCACAGAAAAGCACCCCATCATCCTTCTAACTTGTTTCAGGAAATGGCTAGCCTCAAAAAACACTCCACCCCTAACATGAAGCAATCTTCATTTGAAATGTCCCCACACTGCTCACTTGCCCCCTTGCAGCCAATAAATGAAAAGCCTCATGTGCCCAAATACCAATTAGAAAGTGCCCCTGCTTCCAAAACGCCCACCTTAAGAGGACGCTTGCCCGTCAGATACTGCCTCAGTACTTACTCTTTTTACTTCATGAAGCTAGTACACTTTCTAATGCCTTCGAACCCCGTGAAACAAACGTTATTTGTAAAAAAAAAAATTATGAATTAACAGCCTGTGTTCATTTTGTTCCAGACTTAGTCTCACCTTTGTCACTGCCAGGATTGGTGCCCCACCACCAGCAAATGAGAATTAACCTTCCAAAGCAGCCCACAGTCCTAGGATACCAGCTGGCCACTTCTGTTCCTCTGGCACCAGCCCCAGAGCTGCGGAAGAGGCTTGTAAGCCCGCAGAATCCCGGGGACCTGCCTGTCTGGCCCCTCAGGCCTTGCACAAGGTATTCTCCTGGAGCCCCGCCCACCCCCGCCCCCGCCCCACCTCCTTGCCATCCAGTCATCCCTAGGGACCTGTGCTCCTGTGCGTCACATAACCTCTCTGTACTGCTGTTTTCTCTCAACTGTGAGAACAGAAACACATCCAGTCAACATCTACTTACTGAATATTTTCTCTGTGGCTCCAATTTGAGCAAAAGCCTAGTAACCAGGACCCTCCGTTTCCCTTCCCTGTAAGAATCTGTTGAAGGCCGCCATGTTACAATCGTGAGCATTTATTAAGGACTTCGTATCCCCAAGCGCAGAGCTAAGCAAGCACCTTACACGCTTCCTCTCCTTCATTCTCACAAAAATCTTACGAGGTAGGCATTCTTACTCCCTTTGCGCCAGCGGTGAAGTACAGGTTCAGAGAGGGTTAGCAAGTTGCCCGGGGTCACACAGGGGTAGAATTCAGGTTTGAATCCAGGTTTGAGCTGAACCCTTGACCACCTTCCTAGATGGCACGTCTGCCTTTCAGTGGAAGTGTCAGCCTCTCCCTTGCGGCCACCTCATATTACAAACCCTGTCTCCAGTCTCCGAAACCCAGATGGGCCTGGTGCGAGTTTCTAGAGGTGGGAGAGGACAGCACCAATTTAAGTCTTCACAGGTCCTATGGCATACTAACTTTTTACAGACACCATGCCTCTGATAGCAGCTATCTTAAAATGCTTCAGCATTCTAATTTAAATGTAAATGACATTTGAAAGGCATTTTGTTACTGCTTCAGAAATGATTTTTCATTTTTACTTGGTGACCTTATTTTCTTATTTTGAAATTAATTTTTAAAAATTTAAATTTATTTATTTTACAGAGAGAGGAAGGTGGAGGGGAGAGAGATATCGATTGGTTGTTACATTATTTATGCATTCAATGGTTAATTATTGTATGTGTCCTGACCTGGTATCAAAATGCCAGCCTTGGCATATGGAGATGATGCTCTAACCGATTGAGCTACCTGGCCAGGTAGCTGTGGGAGGTGAATGACTGAAAAAAAAAGTATGGTTTACACTGCTGTGCATCACAAATTCTCAATTCCTGAAGCCAAGGGGCGCCCTCCTGCCTGAGTGAGGGTCAAAGACTGGGAATGATGCAAGCTCAAGACACTGACAATCCTTCATCCCTGTGGATGGCATATTAGCTTGCAAGGGCTGTCACACAAAATAGCACAGACTGTTATTTTGAGCTTGCTTACCATGCGTGTGTGTGTGTGTGTAATGGAGGGAAGATAAACAACTTCTTGCTTTGTGGTTTGTTCTGTTTCGCTTGTTTTATTTTGTGTAGGGAGTTTCAGAGAATCGCCCTGGGACATCGCCCATCGTTAGGCCTTTGGTTTCAAAGATGAAGGCCCAGGGAGGGAATAGAGGCTGTGAGCTTGAGGTTAAGAGAAGAGCCCCCAACATGGTCTCCCAAGATTTGGAAGGGGTCTGTACAAATAGCATTCCAGGGGTGGCAGAGATCAGAGCCCACCCACACAGAGGGACCCCAACCGAGGTACCAAAATCAGGATGCCCAGCGCTGGTGGAGATGGACATTGACCCATGTGTCTCCGGGACCCTTCACAATGGCTCCTGAGGCCAAGCCTGGAGGGGAGGGGAGAGGAGGGGAGGAGATGCTGGGGAGCCACCCTCCTTCAGACAGATGCGGTCGCTGACAGATGAGGACAAGCCCCTACTGCCCTGCAATTCCAAGGTCCTTACATAAGGGAGGATGCAAACCCCAGCAAGTGGTCTTGAGGTTCTCAACATCTGGGGGTGGATATATGTTCCAGGTTTATTTTGATTTAGAAGAACAAACGTAGCATTTCTTATCATTTGAGTGTCACGGAGCAATTGATATGATACATTTATTTTTGGCTCCTTTCCAATTTTCCCCATCTTGTTCAAGTTGTGAGATCCCAAGTTGGGTATCACAGGTTAGTCAAGAGTGTGTAGAAAGGGGCTTGGAATTCACACCAACCAACCCAGTCATTTCCCATTCCCCGTTCCCCTCACAAGAAGTGGGTCATATACAAGTGTCACGGCTGTACTCAGCTGCCACATCTGCACGTGGTCTCTTTGTCTGAACCGGGCTCCACCTAAGTAGGAACCAGACCTTTTCCTTGTCCTCCCACCCCAGCTTATAATCGTCAGCACAGAGCCCAACACCTGCAGAATGACAGATCTTCCCCTAGGCAGGCTTCCAGCCAATCGTGACTGGAGCAGAGGTTTTATGTTAGAAGCATCACAGTCAGAAATTGCCTGGAACCTCTCGGCAGGTGCTAGACAAGGAGTGCCCTGGAAGTTGCTGGCAGCTGTCTACCTATCCTTAATGTGCCAGGCCCTCAGCTGGCGCAGAGGAGAGAAGACTGCTTTAGAGTCCAAGAGACTTGGATTTTGAATTATTTAACCTTGGATGAATTCCTTAGGTAAATTACTTAGCCTCCCTTACCCTCATTTTCTGGCTTTTAAAATGGGAAAAAGAGCAATTGCATTAAGGAATTTCTAAGAGAATTAAATGATATAACTTACGCAACAGCCCTAGTTCAGTCATCACTGACCACTGTTCCTCCCCCATCCTTGTCCTCATTCCTTCCATTCCTCAGGCATAAGACCCGCATCCATCCAGAAACGCTCCTAGGCAGGAGAAAGTAAGCACAAGAAAGCGTTATTAGAGGAAAGAAAACAGCCCGGAGACTAATCCCGGCTGACTTGCAGACTTGTGAAACACACATATACACACATGTGCACAAACGACTTAGGACAAGAAATGCAGCCCACTTGGGGACTATAATTTGTGTCTCCTTGGACCTGTCATGGAGAGCCTGGGACCCTACTTACCTCTACCTGAAGACAACTAGTTGAAAAAATAGTTAAACCTGCAGGATCACATGAGGGCAGCGTGGCAGGATGGCTAAGATCACAGACCTGAGTTTAAATCCTCGTCCACCACTTACTACCTTGTGACCTTGGACATGTCACACAGTCTATCCGAACTTATTTTATCCTTTCTAAATTAATTATGTGAAGCACCTAGCATGGTGCCTGGTGCCTTGTCAGTGCTCAGAGGCATGTCAGCACTACAGAGTGCATTACATGCATCACAGAGGCATGTAATGCGGTGGTTGTTAAGAACTTGGACTCCTGGCTGCCATTTACTAACTTATTAAACATGGTCAAGCAACGAGCCTCTCAATGCCCCCATTTATTCATTTGCAAAATGAGGACAGTAATATTACCTAGCACTCTCAGTTTGGGTGTCTCCAGAAGCTCGGAGAGAAGGATCTGAGTGCGAAGAGTTCATTTGGAAGGTGCTCCTAGGACACAGGATTAGGAGAATAGAGAAGCAAAATGGGGAAGGGAAGGAAGCTAATAGAGAGTTACCGCTGTGAGCAACTGGAATTTTTGCACTGGGGAACTCTGGGAAAGGGCATAGAACACACCCCCGATACTGCCAGCTGATGGTCAAGATAGCCGGGGTATTAACCCACCAAGTCCCCATCTGTCATCGGTTGAGGGCCTATTTGTGAGGATCTTAACTCTCAACATCCCCAGTGTCCTGCATGCGGATTGAGTGTGCTCTTTTAGTCAGGAGGGGAAAAAAAGGTCACTTAGGCAGAGCATGTCAGGTGTTGGAGTAAGAGTCTCGAGCGTAAAGGAGGGTGAGCCGCAATATGGAGAGGGCACCGGTGGAGTCCGCTGCGCTCCCTCACAGGATGGATTACAATAAGCGCATTCAGAAACATACGGCCAGTTCTTAGGACAAACGTCTGGCATGGACTAATGCCTTCCCAGATGACATTCGCACTGAAGAGGTCCAAATAATCTTTCACTAAAAACATTCCAAAGTCCCTGTGAATGTTCTTAATCATTTCTTATTTAACACAAGGGAAGATTTGGGGAAAAGTAATTTAATTCAGTAAATATTTATAAACAGTCCAACATGTGTTTGAGGCACCGTGTTCCACAATAATCAATAGAAATAATGAAATTACATATCTGAAACAAGGTTCTACTCCCACCACCTCTCCCTCCGTATTATCCTTTTGCATGTTATCTTTTAAAAAACGTTTTTTCTTTATTCTTAACCTCCTTCTGACTTCAGTTTACAATTTGAAGGTGGGGTTGCCAGTAATCTTTGGAAAATCATGGATAGTATATGAATGACCAAAATCATGGAGATAGGCAAGTGCCCCTTTTCAATTGTATGAACTATAAACTAATAAATATTTCAAAGAAAAAAATGGTAACCAAGAGCTCTCAGCAAACCTACTCAGCAACAGGAAAAATTCACACCATCTTTCCGTATTATCAACCTAGCCCTTCGCCTTTGAATATGGACCATCAAAAATTTACAGACATTTGGAAAAAATCAACGACACAAAAGAGGACCAAAAGTAAAAAGTTAGAATAATCTACAGCAGAGGGGACAGAGGTAATACAGGAGATAAAAGAAAAATTTTGAAATCGCATACTCACATACCTTGAGAAACTTGAGATGTTATTGTAATCTTAAACAAGAATAGGTTGTTATGAAAAAGGAAGCAGAGAACAGTAACAAGAATTCTTGGATATTAAAAATACTTAGATATACTCTTAACCGAGCATGTACAGGACTTGTGTGCTAAAATGCACAGTGACCTATGGACCCTGAATTTAAGGAAACTCGGGCATCACGATGCTGTTGTAGAATAGCGTAGACCTGAGTGTGAAACTTGGCGCGTCATTAGCTGTGAGATTTTGGCAAATTAATCTCAAATATCTTCCGCTGAAGCATTTTTATCATGGCTGCTTTAAAATTGTTGTCAGATAATCCTAATATCTCTATCACTTCAATATCAGCATCTATTGCTTTATCTTCTTTCAATTTGAGATCTTTCTGGCTCTTGTATGACACATGATTTTTAATAGAAACCTGGACATTTTCATATTATTATTAGACTGGGTCTTATATAAATCTTCTGTTCTGGTGGCCCCCCTTTTTAAACACCACCACAGCGGGTAAAGAAGGTGGTGGGTATATCACCTTGTTGCTTATAGGTGGAGGTAAAGGTTCAAGTTCCCCACTTGGCCTCTGTTGACACCCGAGGTGGAGGTCCACTTGACTGCTATGTGGGAATGGTAGTTCTGGGCCCCCCATGCGGTCTTCACCAACACTGGGCTGGGGGTGGCCTTGTTCCCACTGGCAATTGTGAAATTTCTGACTCTTTACTAGGCATCCACTGACACCACAGGAGTAGGGTGGGATGAAAGTCCCAGCCCCCTCTTCGGCCTTCCGTGACTCCACCATGGTCGGGCATCGAGTGGCTCGCTACACTCTTGTGAAGGTGGGCATGGTATGGGTGGGGTAAGGCCATAGGTCTTTCTGTGTTTGCCCGAGTAGACTGATTATCGTCTAAGCTTTGTGTTTTGTTAGGATGCATCTCTCCTGGCCCTTTGGCTAGAAAGTGCAGGCATTTGTTGGGATTTTTCATGCCTGCACCCATTGGCCTTTCTTATGTGCCGGCTTCTTCAGCTCCAAGTCTGGGATTTACGAGGTAACAAGAACCCAGGAAATTCACCTTTATGTCGTTCTTTGGGTCCTCAAGTCCCTAGCTGATCTTCCTTCCTTTCTCCATCTTTCGGTCTTGTTATGCTTGTTGTACATATAACGCCTAGGGTTTTTCGTTGTATTTAGTGGCAGGAATAAGGAATAATATGTCTATTTCACCTTCCCTGAGGCTGAAGTCACTCATTCTTCATTTTGAAGTAACTAATATAACTCAGAATTTCATTGCAAGGGTTGGAAAATCCTACTGCTAAGAAATAGTCATGATTTTATAGGAGCCCATAAAAGCTGATGTTTAGGGGCCAAAACTAACTTTTCTAATACAGAGAGACTTTACATAACTTTTCACTCAATGTTATTATTTTCTTTGGGGGACCCCTTTCAACCTGTGATAGCTATGAGACGCCATAAAAAGAATATCAAAAGTGCCAGGCTGTCACTGTGCTTTAAAGGATTCGATGATAAATGTAAGGGGTTTTATTACATTTAGTAGCACTTCGAGGTCTGAGGAGGGTCCTGTTGCCTGGTTGCTCTGACTGAGAGGGTGAGTCAGTCTAGGCCAAGAGCTACATCTGAGTGGCCTGCTTGGAATCTCCCGTCAGTTACATCACTGATACATGTGCGTGTCAGGAATACACGCAGCAAGTCTCAAAAGGTGGGAAAAAATTCCCTAGTTACCCCCACATGGAAATGCTTACATTGGGTTCAGATTGGAAATGAACAGGATGACTAGATAATTAATGAGCCTCCCCAATAAAGTGCAAATTCTGTAAAGGGAAAGTGATGATCAGGAGAGTCAGGTAACATTCTGGAATCCCAAAAAAATATTTCAGAAAGGATCCTATTACTTCTCGTAAGCTGCAAATTAAACCATCTCTTTTAGAAAGGCCCCTGTCTCTATGTTTAAAAAAACAACACTCAATGACTGGTTGGGGTGAGACTCAGGCTTGGGTAATGAAGACAAGGGAATCGCCCTAGAGCAGTGCACATTTTGCTGGTGTTGAAATATTTAGCTGGTGGCGTTTCTGTCCAAGCACACTGCCATCTTGAGCAATGGGTGGGAGCCTTGGAATGGGGGAGGGGTGAGCACAAGGAAAATGCAACCCATGTGTTCTCTGCCAGAGTGGAAAGCAGCTCTCTCCTTGACACACATCAATTTTCTTTCCCAAACAGCCCTGACAGAGCCTTGTAGTATCAACTAGATATTCCCAGAGAGTGCCCATAGCCCTTTAGAGATCATTGTTTTCTTATGTCAATATGTATATTACCAGCAAAGATCTCACCATTCAGAAAGGACATAATTCTCTTCAGCCTCACAGTGCTTGACTCTGATTTTATTTCATAAGGCTCCATTTTCCATATCCTATGTAATGTTACATCTTGGAAATACATGAAACATAAGCAACTGGTTCTGAATTCCCACAGACACCTCTACAATAGCATATAGAATGGATTTAAAGATAGGCATGCTAAGTAGGTAGTCTTGCTAGCAAGAGCCTTTCCTTCCAAATCTAACAATTGGCTCTCTGTGGACCATGTAGTCAAACCAAATAAGAACACTGGCTGTCCAAGATTTAAAAGCAGGGCCTCATCTAGAGGTCACATCTGCAAGACTAGACTTTATTCTTTTCCTTTAGCGTCTTCAGAGGGAGTTCACTGTTTTTCACATTTTAGAAGAAAACATGAAAACACTGTAGTAGTGAAAATACTCCCCACCCTCAAAGACTCAGACACTAGTGTGATCAGTGATACAAGGAGGAAGCCTCTAGTAGGACTTAGAGGAGGGAAACAGGGCATCAGCAAACAGCAGCTACATATATGTGCTGTTTTCATAGCAAAATGCTGGGAATTGTAGGAAGAAACAAAAATGGACCAGTTGGTACTCTGTGCACAGTACATCAGGTTTTCTAAGCCGCCACACCCATGGTGACTGAACAGCCCCTCCGTAACCTAAGGCATGTGCACAGTCACCAAAGGACGCAGGCTGAATGATGGGAAAAGCACATCTCTCCAGCCAGGAGCACTGGGTTTGAGCCCCAGTTCCATTGCTTTCTAGCTATGTGAACTAGTACTGGTCGCCTTCTCAGAACCTCCATCCTCTTATCTATAAAGAGGGCATTTATTTAAGATTTATTTAATGTACATGTGAAGCACCTAATATCAAGACTAGTACATGGGAGATGCTAATAACTATTACTTCCTTTCTCTTTCTTTAATCTTTTGGTGAATGTAGTAGTTTAATCCCAAACAAACTCTTGTTCATTAAATATAAATTATTTCATCTCTACCTCCAATAAATACACTGAAACCTCCACTCCACGGACCCCTCTTAGGGGAATTTGGCATCTCAAACACTAGGGCTTGAGATGAAAGGGTGGAGGGAGTTTCAAAGGCTTCCCATCATCTATCTGCCCTTACCAATCCCCCCAATTCTGAATTGATTCTTGACGAACTGCGATGTCATATAGGAGATGGTGTTCAGGAAGTGGAGGGTGTGCTAGGTCACTTCCCTGAGTCATCAGTTTGCCATGTGACAGGAGGTAGCCATTTAAGCCAATAAAAGCAGGCAGCCATCAGCTACTGAATTCCTTAAAAATGCCCCACTAGACTAAAAATTCTTTGAGATAAGGACTGTCTTATTTGTGTCCCTCCTTCAGTGGCAACCAAAGCACAAAGACTTGGCACTTAATAATTGTTGAATGTAAAATTGGAATCATTCTGCTTTACCCATGTTTTTATTACGATCGGCTAAAGCCATTTCTGCAAAAACTCTTTGAAGTTATAGGATACCATGCAGATATAAGAAATTAATATCTGTCTGGGAAGAAAGTAGGAAAAAGAGAAAAAAAAAGGGAAGGGTGAGAGAGAGTTGAGGGGAGGGTAGGTGGTTGGATTTCAAAGTAACCTGAAGCCACACTGAGGTGGAGGAAAGACATTTCGAGTGCTTCACCAATTGGAGGGCCACTTCCCACACAGCCTGACAGTCTTTCAGTGACTGTCCTTTAAGACCTACTCAAAGATATTCTGTCCTATGACAGCCTCAGGGTATTGAGGAAAGGAATTATGACAGCCATATAACAAGATGGAATACCATGAAGCCAGCTTTTCAAAGGTCATGCTCTATAGTGACTGTTAATGACATGAGGAGATGGTTAAGAACAAAGTAAACCATTTTTAAAAAATAAATTAATTAGGATCTTAACTTTGTAAACAAATAAGCATATAAAAGCAAGAAACAAGAGACTGAGAGACCAATAAGTTAGCAGTAATACATTATTAAAAGTAATTATAATTATAAGCAACCTTTGTTGCCTTGTTTGTACCTGTATATGTTTTATATAATCTTCAATGAATAAGTATGACTTTTATCATTGGAAATACGTGCGTCAGTATAAACAGGTATTCTCTTCTTAGCTGGGTCTTGCATCCCTTCTGGGAGCTGATTCAGACTCAAGTCAATTGTTCCAAGAGCCAAATCACCAGGAACCAAACCAACTGTTCCATCCAAGTCCCAACTGGCAAAAAAAAATGAGCCCCATCATAACTCAGCTTTTTGATTTTGTCGGTTGAAAGACTAGATCAAGCTCTTTCCCCTTTATTCCAGAAATTGGATGCCCGGGTTCCAGTCACAGCTCTCTCTAATTTCTGTGTGCCCTCAGTCACATCGCTGTCCCTTTCTAGGCCACCCTCCTCCTCTGTAAAATGAGGGAGCATGACTCTGAGCAGCTGGGACCACCTGGGCAGTTTTTTACCATTCACCACCTCTCCTGGCTCTTTTCCTCTGGGTGTATTTGTTTCATTTCACTCCCCCTGACAATTCATCCCCGGGAAAAGTGAAGCACAAATAAGTCTTTTGAGTTTTTGTTGACACTTCTAATTACAAGTTGAAGACCTGGCTGTCTGGAGTGAAGGGTTCTGCTTGTTGGGGGAGTCACTAGGCCTCAGACCGCCCTGTTCCCTCTCCCTAATCTGGACTGGCATCAGAACAGCAACTGACATTTGGTTGACATGGGACATAATTTTTAATTAGGGGAAGGCAGAAATGAATACAAAGACCTCTTTTCTCCAAACAAGTTTGAGTATCTGCTTTGGGGTTTGGGTCTGTCTGTATTTGGCAGAGCTGGTCTTGGGGAAGATCTGGCATTTGTGACCAAAGGGTCAGTCTCCTTCCTTCTTCAGGATAAAAGCGACACAAATTGTTCTGATCAGGAAGTCATAACATGCCACGACCCCCAGGTCTCCCCAGCAGCCTGAGGGGGGCACCCGATCCTCTGTACCCCAGTCACAGCAGCTCATGGCCACTGGGCCCCTGAGGGCCGCATGCCTCACATCTCCCCAGCTCCAGCCTCCTTTCAAAGGCCCTTTATTAAACCACCAGCTATTTGCTGTCGAGACATTTAGGATGAAATCATTGTGTTAAACAAATAAACGCAGCTTCGTCCAGATTTCTGCTCTGGGAGCAGAGTAAAAAAATAATTTCTGTCTGCTCGCCACAAAAGCGGCTGGAAAGGCCCAAAGAAAAATATTATTTTTACTCCATTGTGTGAAATATTGTCCTGGAGGATCTGACGCACTGAGCGTTTGAAGAGTTTGTGCTGGCAGGTTTCAGGGGTCCCCCAGGCCGGCCCCCTGGGGTTGTTTTCTGCATTAATAAACTTAGCATGATGTGTGTTAAAAGGATCATTCTGTTTGCTTTGTAAATAAGGGATGTCAAACAAGAAGCAGAAGCCTTACAGACACTAGGTGATGTGTTCTCGGAGCCCCGGAGAGGGAGGCAGAGAGGAACAGGCACCCTGGAAAAATGGGCATTAATGGGGCTCCCTCAGCAGAGCTGAGGCCTTGGTGGGAAAACAAACTGTTCTGGTTGAGTCTAAACCAGGCCATTTCCTCACTGATCCTGGTGGGAAAGCTGCACACTTTGCCCTGAACCAGCAGGATACAGGCTTGGGAAGGAAAGTTCTCAAGTGTCTGTCAGCTGTGTGGTTGGGGGGAGAGGCTGGCGCCTGGAGGAGGCCCTCCCCCACCACACTCCCCACCCATCCCTTTTAGGGAAGTTTTTTGGTTTGTCAGGATCTCCCAGAGCTGGTGGCCAGGAGGGGGCAGAGGTTAAAGCCATATCTTTGGGAACGATGACCTGCCTATCGCTCCTACTGTATCACTCATATGCCTTTCTCAGATGTCACTGCAGCCCCTGAGCTGGTTTCCCTCTCAAATTCCTGACAGGCCCTCGGGAACACTGACATCGTGGGAGACACAGCACCCTCGCCCTGTGATCCCTGCCACCGTGGGGAACCTGAAGGAGCCAAGGCAGGATGTGTACCGTCTCTGGCTCAAGTATTTGCTATTTTCACAGGTGCCTCCCCTTGGCCCCAGGGCCCCCTCCGTTGTCCAATCCAATGTTATTGAAGGCTCCTCAGACCTCCCAGGCGGTTTCATTTCCACCAGCTGCCCTGCTGGCCTCTTCCCTTTCTCCCTAAACTCTCCATTCCCCTCTGCAGTCCTGGAAGGGCTCCTTTGACATCGATTTCTATTCTGGGCAGCACTGGTTCTCTCCTGCTCAGAAGTTCATACTGCTTCTTGCTGCTTTGCGGGAAGGTGAGGACAGGGAAGCTGAGTTCAATTCCGTGAGCATCACAGACTCCTAAGGGATTAGACACAGAAACCGGAGGGCCTGCGCTTTGGACCCCGTTCGACTCGCCTTGAGAGCTTTCATAGTGTCTGTTTTCTGAGCCCACACTCAAGTGGTTCTCCTTCAGTTACTTTGGGGTGATGCTCAAACCTCAAAACATTGTTATGTTTTGGTGACTCCAGGGGTGAGTAATCCCAGGGCAGCAACTAGTTAAACTGGTTTCACGCCACATGTTCATTTCATGGAGGAGTAAACTCATGCATCCAAGGTCCATAATGAGCTTTCTGCGGCTGTGGTAACAAATTACCACAGGCTGAGTGGCTTCAGCAACAGACATTTATCTCTCACAGTTCTGGAGGCCAGCAGTCCAAAATCAAGGTGATGGCAGGGCTTCATTCTTTCTGGAGGACCTCAGAAAGGACCTGTCCATGTCTCTTCTAACTTCTGGTGGCTGCCGGCATTCCTTGGTTTGTGGCTGCATCTCTCTGCTCTGTCTTCATATTGCCTTCTCCTCTGTGAGGCTTTGTGTTCTCCTCTTCCACCCAGTCTTATCTCCCTTGTCTATTTTGAATAAGGACATTTACAATGACATGTAAGATCCATCCAGATAAACCAGGATCAGCTCCTCCTGTTAGAATCATTAATTACATATTTCACTATATGTTATTTTACCATATTAGGTAATATTCACAGGTCACAAGGATTAGGACATAGACATATCTTTTGTGGGGGCCACTACAGTCCTTTAGTCAGTGGCAGATTCAGACTAGAAACTGGGTTTTTTTATATGTCTGTTGCTACATCAGGTCCCTGGGCCACACACATCCCTTTGAAACCATCTAATGCAGAACTTACGTGTACGGTTTTACAGCCGGCAGACCCAAGTTTAAATCCCATTATTTTTCAATTTACCACTGGTTCCTCTTCTGTAAACTGGGGGTAATCACACAGCCATGTTTGAAGGGTTAAATGAAATAATGTATGTAAAACGCTTGGCAGAACCAGACCCACAGTAAAGGCTCAATGATAGTTACCAATAGCATTATTGCTCTGGAAGGGGTTAAATATGTTATCAAAACTTATATTTCAAATCGCATTTCTGATAAAGGATTAATATTCAAAACATACAGAAAACTTCTAAACTCAACAATGAAAAAAAACAAGCAATCTGTTTAAAAAATGGGCAAAGGGCTTGAACAGACATTTCTCCAAAGAAGATATACAAATGGCCAATAAGCACATAAGAAGCAACTCAACATAAATTGTTAGGGAAATGCAAATCGAAACTACAATGAGATGCCACTTCACACCCATTGGGATCATTATTACCAAAACAATAGGAAACTAGGTAAGTGTTGATCAGGATATGGAGAAATTGGGACCCTTGCGCACTGTTTTTAGAAATGTAAAAGATGGAAAACAGTCTGGCAGTTCCTCAAAACATTAAAAATATAACTACTACATGATCCAGCAACCCCACTTTTGGATATATATCCAAAAGAATTGAAAGCAGGGCCTCAAAGAGATATTCGTACACCCATGGTCATGGCAGTATTATTCACAATAGCCAAAACACAAAAGTAACCCAAATGTCCATCAGGAGAAGAATGGATAAGCAAAAGCATGTGGTTTATACATGCAATGGAATATTATTCAGCCTTTAAAAAAAAAAGGAAATTCTGACATATGCTACAACATAAATGAATCTTAAGGGCATTGTGCTAAGTGAAACAATCCAGTCATAACAAAGACAAATACTGTATGATCCCACTTCCACGTGTCGCCTAGGGCAGTCAGAGTTGTAGAGATAGAAAGTAGAATGGTGATTGCCAGGGGCTGGGGGGAGTGGGAAAGAGGAGTTATTTAAGAGGGTATAAAGTCTCAGTTTTGTAAGATGAAAGCGTTCTGGAGATGGATGGTGACGATGGTGGCAATTAGATAGTGGTGATGGTTGCATGACAACATGAAAAAAAGATGAAACTATAATATGCAACAGGTATATTGCTAGGGCACATTAGCAACCTAAACCGGACTGAAATTGAACAAAGGAGGTAAAGGTACTGGAAGTCCCAACTTGGAGGGTAGTGGAGAAGGGGGACATACTGGGAAAGGGATCTAGAGTATAGGGGGCGACAGATCAAGTGTGGGACGATTTCGGGGAGCTGCACCGAGGACCTCTCCCTGGCCTCACAGCTAAGTGGACGTCCAGGAGCTGAGGCTGCCGCTTGCATAACCTGGCGACACTCAGCGGTAGCAAACCCCAGGCCCCTATTCTCTCCTGCAAGTCCGTTTTGGTATCATCCCCCTGCCTGAGTAGGTGAGTGAAGGAAAGGTGGGGAGACCTAAAAAGTTACCTTGACAACTATCAGAAATAGAGGTTGTGTCATCTAGTGGCCTTTGAGAGATTTCATCTTGCTTTTGTAAAATCTCTCTCTCCCTCAGCCAGTATTAAAGGGAGAATTCCTCATGGTCAGAGTTCAGAGCAAATCTCCCAGCACCGTGGAGTTGCTGACCTTCCCCATCATGCTTCAGTAGGCAGGGCTCATGCTCCATTTTAAAGGGTGAATTACCCAGGGCCTGGTGTCCCTTCTGCCACTGCCCCTATGCAGCCCCCGCTCCCGAGTGCACACAAACTGCCAATGGCTCTCCCACCAAAGCCCCGGCTATTCATTTGAAATGCCTACAGCTGTTTGCCCCTGTTGCACTTTTCACTGCAGACCTCCGTCTCAGACTCACTCACCAACAGCGCAGAGGGAATTCGAGAATGACAGAATGCCCCCCGCAAACACCCGGGTTCAAAATGCAGACTGGAGAGGTGTGAGCAGGCTCCCCAAGTTACCTCCCATTAGAAGTCAGCTCCTCTCTCTTGGTGGCCCTGCCCACCTGACAGAATAAACCAAGCAAGGAGGGGAGGCAGCTTTAGAAGGTTCAGGAACCTTCCTGCAACTTCTTCATCCCTTACTACCTCCCAGAGATTTTCTAATCTTGCTCCGTGAGCTGTAAATTAGCAGAAATCCTAATCTGGCTCTGCAGGAAAGTTCAGGACACTAAGAGATGGGTGACGCTGGAGTGTTAGGAGCACTCTGTCCACGCTCACAGTGAGGGAGGGCCTGGCTGCCTGAGCATCGTCCCAGAGCTCCACACTGGGAGGCAGCAGCCCAGGCGCGAGCCCGTGCCTGGAGCAAGCGTGTCCCGAGCACACAGTATTTAATCAGGGCAAAGTGAAAACATTCTCCCTCTGGTATGTTTAATACATGTCCATTGTCCTCTGCTGGTTAGTGTCACTTGTTGTTTTCCCCCCGACCTCTCTTTAACTGGTTGTCTTTTCATATAAATTTCAAAGTTGTAGCCAAATAAACATTAACGTCATGACAGAAAGGGCTCAAAATATTGCAAGAGAAAAAAAGAAAGGTGAAGAGTCGATAATTTCTGTGCTATATCCTACACATCTCCACGCAGCTACGCCTCATGGCGCCTCAGGCTAGCCCTCTGTGCACTGTGCTCTCTGCTGATAGGCTGATCGAAGGCGGCCGCCAAGAGGGCAAGAATAGTGTCAAGTAACCCCAGCGATGGATATGATCAGAATCATGATGTGGTCTCAATAGTGCCATGGGGGTTTAAAATAACACCAGGGAATCACTCAGCAGCTTACAACTGCTGCAATCTTCCCTGGGGTTCCTGCCCCCAGCGCACTCTGGAAGATGAGAGTCTTAGTCATAAAATGTTCTGGGGAGAGGGTGAGCACAGCACAAAGCCATGGCATAAACTGGACCAGTTCTAAGACCCCTTTCACCTCAGATACCTGGAGGTCTACGGGTCTTCAATTTAAATGGAGGGAAAGTTGGGGGTCAGACTGAAGCAGCCACCTGTAGGGATGCAGGTAACCAAGAGGTGACCAGATCTTAGGGTTCAAGATTTCTTGTTTTCAGGGAGCAGTAGAACTTCTTTTTTAAATACATATATAGCTTTATTTTTTTAAATTATGGTTATAAATTACATACGATAAAAATATACCCTTTATACTTTACAGTTTTGCATGTTTTGACAAACAAACCAATCGGGTAACCACTACAATCAAGATATTAAACTGTTACATCATTCCCCCCCACCTCAGAATTTCCAGACCACTTTGTAGTTGTCTTAGTCCATTTCAGCTGCTATTAAAAAATACTAGAGATTACTAGGAGGCTCCAAAACAAAAAGCATTCATTTTTGACAGTTCTGGGACCTGGAAAGTCCCCTATCATAGCACTGGCAGATTTAGTATCTAGTGAGGTTTTCCTGGTTCACAAACAGCTGTCTTTTCGCTGTGTTCTCACATGGCAAAAGGGAGCAAGGGAGCTTCCTTTGCCGCCGCCCCCCCTCCCCACCGTTTTTTCAATTACAGTTAACATTCAGTATTACTCTGCAATAGTTTCAGATGTACAGCATAGTCTTTGCCCTTTTTTCACAAGGGCACTAATTCCATTCATGAGGGCTCCATCCTCATGACCTAATCGCCCCCAACGTCCCCACCTCCTAATACCATAGCTTCGGAAGTTAGGTTTCAACATATGGATTTGGGGGAAACACAAACATTCAGACCATAGCAATAATCACTCCCTTTTTCCATCCCCAGCCCCTGGCAACCACTGCCTTTTCCAGAACACCATATAAATAAAATTGTTCACTGGGACTGGCTCCTTTCACTTAGCATAATGCATGGAGATTCATCCATGTTATTGGGAATACAGTAATTTGTGCCTTTTTATTTTTTAATGTAATTCTATTTATGGAACTTTTGTATATTTATCTTTTCACCAGTTGAAGGAGATTTTTCTCCCTAGGTTTTGGTGATCATAAATAAAGCCACTATAAAAATTCACGTACAGGTTTTGACACAGACATAAGTATTCATTTCACCTGGGTAAGGATCTGGGACTGGAACTGTTACACCATAGGGTAAGTGTATGTTGAATTTTATTCAAAACTGCCAAACTGTTTTCCAAAGTACTATGTCATTTTGCATTCCCACCAGCAATAGATGTGAGTTCTAAACACTCTGTACCTTGCCAGCATTTGGCAATGTCTGTTACAGTTTCATTTGAAACACGCAACAGTCTTGCTCTTTAGAAAAGGAAGCTGAGCCAGCAAGTGTGTGACTTGTTCAGTTGACTAAATAGCTGTGTCAGAATTTGAACTCAGAACCCTAGACAATCCCAGTTTAGGTTTTAGCCCAGTGTTTTAACTAGCTCTAATCTCATTTCCTTCCACAAAGCTCTGTGGTAGTCAAATAACACAATAAGAAAATAAAAAATACACCAATTATAAAATAGGCACAGGATTTAAATAGCCATTTATTTTTTTAAAAAAGTATACAAATGACTGATAAGCACATGGAAGGATCTTCAACCTTGTTAGTCATCAGAGAAATGCAAATCAAAACACAGTGGGATATCATTTAATATTCACCAGGACGGCTATAATTAATAAAGAAAATAGCAAATGTCGGTAAGGATATAGAGAAATTGTAACCCTCCTACATCACTGGTAGGAATGTAAAATGGTGTAATCACTTTGGGAAATAGCATGAAAAGTTCCTCAAAATGTTAAACAGAGCTACCATATGATTCAACAACTCCCACTCCAAACTATATACCTAAGAGAACTGAAAACATGTCTTCACATAAAAACTTGTACACAAATGTCATGGTAGCGCTATTCACAATATCCAAAAAAAGCAAAAACAGCCCCGGCTGGTATGACTCAGTGGATTGAGCACCGGCCTGCGAACTGAAGGGTCACTGGTTCAATTCCCATCCCGGGTAGGGGGTGCATGAGAGGCAACCACACATTGTTGTTTCTCTCCCTCTCGATTTCCCTTCCTTCTCCTCTGTAAAAAAAGTAAAACAGCCCAAATATCCATCAACTAACAGATGGGTAAACAAAATGTAGGCTTTCCATACAAGGGAATATTGCTCCTCCATGAAAAGGAATGAAGTACTGCCACACACACCATTTGGATGAGAACATTATGCTCAGTGAAATAAGCCAGACACAACAGGCCACGTACTGCATGACCCCATTTATATGAAATGTTCAGAATAGGCAAACCCGCAGAGGCAAAGCAGATTAATGGTTGCAAGAGGCTGGGTGGAGGGGGAATGGAGTGTGACTGCTAATGATATGGGGTTTATTTTGGGGGTGATGAAAATGTTCTGGAATTATATACACATGAAGATCACTCAGCTTTGCAAATATACTAAAAACCACTGAATTATACCTTTCAAAGGATGAACTTTTGATACGTGAACTAAATCTCAATAACGCTGTTATTAAAGAAAAAAATATGCCCTGACATGCAGAAAAGTGTGGGCAGAGGAAGGTATGATGGGGCAAGAACCAAACTGGGGATTGAAGGACCCAACTTCACCCCTTATTTGCCCCAGCCCTATGACCTTGTAAAAATCCACCTTTACCCCCTTTGGTGCTATTTCCTCATTTGAAATATAGGGGAAAATGACATCCCGCTCAAAGTGTTTTTGTAGGGGTCGGGTAAGGTAGGGTCTATAAAGCATCTTATCTCCTATAAATTGCTATTAATATGTTTGGTATAACCCTAAGGCCTTAAATCTTTCTTTGAAATGATAATTCTGTTTCCATGAGATTTGAGCTGCTTAAGAGTGACCTGGTCACCTCTGTAGACTCTGCTTCTCCCCCTGGCCCTCAGGGCTTAACAGTGTTCAGCACGGTAAATGCCCATAAACAAATTCCACACCTGAGCAGCAATGGAGGTACGGGGCTGTGAAGGTAAATAAGATTTAATTGTGCCCTCAGGAAGGTCAGTTGAGTGGGGTGAAGGCAGGAGACAGAGACCTAAATTTATAAGGAAAATACATGTGCATGTAATTAGTGAGATGAGCAGGTGATCATGTGTGTACGCCCACCCTTAGCAGCGTGTGTCTCCACGGAATAAAAGATGAGGGCTTGATGGGTGGGGAATTTGTTTCTCCCACCATTGAGTCCTGCATGCTTTCAATAAAAGGAGAGGGTTGAACACGGTTCAAAAGTTTTCTAAAGATTTATGATGTTGGCTCTTTAAGGAAATAAAAACGTCACTAACGTACTATTACTAATAGAAAGGGAGCTAGAAAAATATCGTTCTGCAGAGAGCCATGCTTAGCTCACACTCTTTCTTGGTAACCTCTCAATGATTTTGTCTTAAAAACCATAATAAAAACATCATGTAATTCCCTCCAATGCTGTATTCAAAGTGAAGCAACAGAGAGAGGACCAGGTCATGTATTTTCTAAGTTATTTGTGGGGCTCAAGCCCCATGAGGGAGGCATTAGATGCACCCACTTCTATTAGGTCATATGTTGTTCATAACAAGTTCCTGGAAATCCAATTGCCTTTCCCTAGGACCCCAGGATGTCATGACCAAAAATATACATTTCAGAACCTCTCCACCTCCCAAGACCTGCTCAAAAGGGGGTTTTGCTGCTGCTTTTCATTCTCAATATTGAAATATTTCCATTGATGATTATTTGGCATAGTAAGTTTCGAAACCTCGGTATTTGGAAGAGCTGGCTAATGTTTTCTTAAATTACACCCTCTTGTGGGTCCATAAAATCCCAAAGTTATTACAAATAAATAAATGGAGTTTCTCTTCATGATGTAAACCAGCTTTCAATGAAGTCATTGAGGGGAAGTTTAGTTTGGATGGAAGCAGCGCCTCCCGGGGCACGGTCTGCTTTCCACTCGCGGGGGCCGGAGACGCTGGTCAGCAGCTGCTCTTAGGCAACGGGAGGCAGCAAACCCTGCTGCTTCATTTCTTGTTTTAACTTCCAGTGGGAAACTCAATATTTTAAAATGCTCCCTTTTCCTAAAGTCCTCTGCATGTGGTGACCAGTCCTAGGAGTTGGGTAAAGAGAGGAGATCCCTCAGTTCTCACTGCCCACACCCAAACTTGAGGTCCTGGGGCGATCCGACAGTACGCTAGCACCCCCAAAGCTGTCATGCCTCGCCCTGACATGAGGCTGCAGCTTTCCCAAGCATAATGGTTAACACATTCTTCAGGATGAAAGAAATGTGGGCTTCAGAGAGACTGGTCCTAGGAAAGCAGCAGGCTCTGCTGGTACTCCTGGGGCACATCCTGGGAGGGGGCAGTGCTTGTGAGCCCGCCTCATGGGATGTGTCCAACAGGCAGCCCCGCCTGCCGGCGCCCCACCCACCCCTGGGGCCTGGCGCTGGAGTGTAAGGCAGAGTGAAACCCAGCATCTGTGTGAAAGTAATCACCACTCAGGTACCCAGTTCGGGTCCAGAGAGCCAACAGCCACAGTCCTTTCTGGCTGGACAGTTTCCTTCCCTGCTTCTTTAACTATGAAACAGCTCTCCTCTCTGCAAGGCCTCACTAGCCCACCTCTGCCCCACAAAAATAATTCTCCTGTGCTTACAGTCATCCAGACATATACTTTTAAAATAATAATTAGAGCATGATTTGGAACCAGAATTATAAGGGCGCTGCTGCTGATTTTTAGGTGATGTGGGCATGCTGTCGAGCTTTTTCATTCTTTTCCTTACTCTTATGGTGGGTACTGACATTTTATAAGGGTCTGAAGCTTCCCAGACTCAGGGTCCTGCCTTTAAATTTGCATCTGTAGCTAAATGGAAATTAATTTGGGAATTAGAGAGCCTAAGGCTACCAAGTGGCTGCAGAGGGAAAAAAGGCTGGTTTTAAGTAAGGCATCTGCTGTCCTGCTGGCCTCCGACCAAATTAGAGGGAGGGAATGAAGATGCCAAATTCATCAGCGCTTCTACTCTCCCAACGCAAATGCACCTACTATGTACTGAATAGAAACTGAGGGGCAGTGCAGTGCCATGCTTAGGTATATGGGACCTGAAGTCAAATCTCTGCTCTGCCAATTTAACACCATGATCTTGGGAAACTCATCAGCATTTCGAGCCCCAGTTGCATATCCCTGAGATAGGGATCGGCACTCCCTTGTACACATTGGGGGATGTTGTTAGCACATTTAAAACAACTGGCACCCAACAGGCATGTGAAAAGGGCTCAGTGTGGCTATCATCACGAAAATGCAATCAAAACCTAGTGAGATAGCACCTCACGCCTGTCAGAATGGCCATCATCAATAAATTAACAAACAAGTGCTGGCCAGATGTGGAGAAAAGGGACCGCAAATGCACTGTTGGTGGGAATGCAGACTGGTGCAGCCACTGTGGACAACGGTATGGAGGTTCCTCCAAACATTAAAAATAGAGCTACCATAGGACCCAGCAATTCCCCTTCTGGGTATTCATCTAAAAAAATCCAAAACACAAATTTTAAAAAATGTACCCCTATGTTCATTGCAGCAGTATTTACAACAGCCAAGATATGGAAGCAGCCTAGTGTCTATCAATAAAAGAAAAGATAAAGAAGATGAGGTAAATATACAATGGAATATTGGTCCACCATAAAAAAGAATCAAACCTCGCTGTTTGCAATGACACGGATAGACCTACAGGTGATTGTGCAGAGTGAAATAAGTCAGGCAAAGACAAATATTGTACAATTTCACTTATGTGTGGAATATGAAAAACAAAATAAATGAACAACAACACAGAAACAAACTCATAGGGAACAAACTGATGGTTGCCAGATGGGAAGGGGTTTGGAGGAGAGGGTGAAAAAGGTGAAAGGGGTTAAAAAGTACAGATTGCCAGTCATAAAAATAGCCATGGGGATGTGAAGTACAGCATAGGGAATACAGTCGATAATATTGTAATAACTACATGGTGTCGGGGGCGCACTAGACTTATCAAGGTGATCACTTTGTAAGGTATGTAAATGTCTAATCACTATGTTATACACGTGAAACTAATATATTGTATGTCAACTATAACTGAAAAATAAAATTTTTAATAAAGAACCAATGTTAAATTAAAAAAATAAAAATAAAAAAATAAAACAACTGGCACATGATAGGCCCCCAGTAATGAGTCACTAAGACTCATTTCACTTTGGAGGTCAGTTTTTGCCACCCACTCAGGAAGAGGCCTCATGCAAATATGCACATCGCTTTCCCTCCTCTAGCATCTAAGAATGAGGCAGAGATTTTTATTTCTTTGATTTGCAACCATTTCCTCAGTGCCCAGAACAAAGTTTGCAACCTATGAGGTGTTCGATAAATAAATCAATTTATTCATTCATTTGGATTTCAAATACTGCAACAAATACTCATTGAACATCTACTTTGTGCCAGACAATGTGTGAGATTGAAAAGAAGGAATCCTGGAGGAGCCAGGAGATACCACCTTCTGTAGAGAAGAGATGCTCGAGCAAAACAACAAAAAGTTGCTTAAAGGCGATGCCCAAGAGTGACACGGGGTGGTGTGATAGCTACTGCAGAACTTCACATGACAGGGAATATGTGGGATGCGTGCATCAGGGAAAGGTCCCACAGAAGCATGCAGGGCACGGGGCCTCCAGCCTCCTCCTGGGCAGACATCACCAGGGCGCACCACAGAAGGCCCAGGCACACATGTCTCTTTACAGGTCCAGTAAGATTATGTTTGTGGTCCTAGTGATATGTGCACAAGTTTTTAAGAAATGACTAGAAAGCAGCTAAATGTTCTATTTTTATCGTGATTGTTGATTGATTTTTTTAAAAGCTCCATGTCTTTATAAATAAATCAGCAATCCTATAAGCTCACAAAGAGCAAAACTATTTCACGTGACAAATGTTCTGCCCTTGGAAGGTCTGCAAAATGACCAAAGGAGAATAAACTGACCTTCGGCTTCATAGGCTTGAGGCTCACTGGTAAGTTCATTGTCATTTCTACAGTCTCAGAGCCTGCTGGACCCTTGTTGGTTTTCAGAACGTTTCTGCCTTAACCTCGTCAGGTCCGAAAGCTGGGAGGCCTCCCTCCAATTTTCCTTACTATGTGACTCTTGACTTTTCCCTTGGTTCTTTGATTTTCCTCCTCTTCCTGATGAGAACACCACAGAGTCCCAAATTCCACCGACTGAGCTTCAGGGAGAGTTGGGACTCAGTGGGGTAGGGGCGCACCTGAAGATTGCTCTGTGTCTTCTGCTCACTGGGCTTCTGTAGGTCTCCCCTCTCCGCATAACCCCCAACCTCACCCCTACATCTGCCTGAGAGCCAGCCAGGGCTAATCCCATGATGCCCACATCCATGTTTATGAGTATTTCCTGGGTGTCTACCTATCACCACAAAACCCTAAGATCCCAAACTGCCCCCTCTCACTAGAACTCATGCCTGCAGGGCTCAGTATATCCCACAATGTGACCAACTCCCCACCCTTCCCAACCCCAGACACCCCCCCCCACTGGAAGCCCTATCATCAGGACCCCCGATATCCTCTGCACTTGTCTGAGCTCAGATGGGAGCCTGATCACCTCTGAGGGCACTGATGCCCTGCAGTCAGTCCTCTCAGGGGTCCTGGAGCCAGCGGGGCTGGTGTCCCCTTGCTCCCCATCTTCCTCTCCAGAGCATTTTCTCTCCTTCTCCTTCAAATATCAGCCTGGCCCAGTCACCTGTCGCCTGTCTGCCTCATCGGTGTTCCCCATCAGCAGGCGAACATAGCTGCTGTAGCTTCTCCCGTTTTTAAAAAAAGGCCCCATAGACCGATTCAAGTACCGCCCATTTCTTTACTATCCTTTATACCACACTCCTCCAAAGACCTGTGTGTTCCTGCTGCCTCTAATTCCTTTTTGCCTATTAATTTTTTTAATTAAAAAAACTTTTTATGAAAAGTTTCAATCATATATAAAAATAGAAAATATAATGAACCCCAGATTTAATAATTATGAACATGATGCCTATTGGCTTCATTTCTTTTTTTTCCTTGCTGAAATATTTTAAAGCAAGTCCCAGATAACGTGATATTTTACTCTTAAATACTTCAGGTGCAGCTGTAAAAAATAAGGATTTTTCTTATATGACTTTAATATTATATAAGAATAACAATGTAACAATATTATAACATATATTATGTAATAATTCCCCCTGTTGTCTCCTAAAGCCAACACACTCCACTCAAGGGTTTTGCCCCCATTATTCCACACAAACTTTTCTTACATAAATCATTCATAAACAATAAGCCCAATGGCCATTTCTCATGCATAGGGAGACCAACCATTCCAGTTTGCTTGGGACTGGGGGATTTCTTAGAAAAACGGGACTTACAGTGCTAAAGCCAGAAAAGTCCTGGGCAAACGGGGACAGTTGCTTGCCCTGTTTCTCAGTTCTTATCTTTCTTGACTTTTCAGAAACAATCGACGAGGTGATTACTCCCTTCTTCTTAAACATTTGTCTTTTGTCCTCTGGGACACCGCTCTCCCTTGGCCACCATGCATCTGCCTGACCTCCGTATCTTAGCATGGCCCCAGGTTCTCTTTCCTCAGTCCTCTCCTCATCTTCCTCTCTTTCAAGCCTTTAAATACCATGTGTGCACTAATAAGTTCAAAATTTCTATCTCCAGCCAGACCTCTCACCTAGATACAGACTTTTATTCTAACTGACTTCCTGTATCTCCCCTTGGAAGTCCCAAAGGCACCTCAGATTTAGTAGTCTCAAACCAAACTCTTGATCTCTCCCCTAAAAATAGATCTTCTTATAGCCTTCCTTATGACAGACAATGGTATCTTCATAAAAAACAGAGTCACCTTTGACTCCTCCCTCTCACACTCACTTGCAATCCGCCAGCAAATCCTACTGAGCCTTCTTTCAACAATTACTCACAATCCAGCTACTTCTCACTATCTCCACTGGCACCATTTCCTGCTCAAATGATTGAAATCATCTCCTCACTGGTGTCCCTACCCCAGTCCTTGATCCTTTCCACCTAAATGCCGTAATTTTTATGCCCTTCTGTTAAAGTTTGAAGAATGGTAAGAACCATGTATTAAAAGATACATGAAAGTATTTCCCCATGAATATACCCCAGAAAAAACATTAGGTCATAGGCATAATATGGACTCAATTTTAATGTGATATGACAAAGACTCCATCTTGTGCCTAGAGTCTAAAATTAAAGACTACATTGTCTAGGACTGTGAAATGCTACTTCCACATTTCTTCATTTTTTAAAGAAGCTAAATTACACATGAAACAGTTTGATCACTGCCATTTTAATTCTGTTTATATTGACACAGGCCTTAAGTATTTTATAAACTTGTATTAGCTCTGGATGGGTTGCTTAGTTGGTTGCAGCATCATCCCGTACGCCAAAAGGTTGTGGGTTCAATTCCCAGTGAGGGCACAGACCTAGGCCGTGGGTTTGATCCCCACTCAGGGTGCACACAAGAGGCAGCCGATCAATGTTTCTCTCTCACATTGATGTTTATCTCTTTCTCCCTTCCCCTCTCTCTAAAATCAATAAACATATCCTTGGGTGAGGATTTTTTTTTAAAGAATTAAATTTTTATTAAAAGCCATAATTGTTATATTAAGAAGCCCAAGAACATTAGGGAAAACTTCATAGTGGTACTCAATTCAATGGGCCCATTCCTTGAAGCCAAATTTTTGGAGGTGGGGCTACATAACCATAACAACTTATCTTGTATTTTAGGTTTTCATTACTAATAGTACTTCTCACAAACTGATTTCTAAGTTACCCAAGCATATAATTAATTTTAGCATTGCATCATGGTCTTTATTTGCCTTTCTTAAAAAAAAGAGGCAATCCTAATTCTTTTACAAGAATTCCTTAAAAACTAACATGACAATTGTTTCGTTGCCCTGACAAAAATATGTTTCTAATTATCTTTCTCCAGAAGCTCTCCAACAAACACAACCATTATTGTTCATAATTCTTAATAATCAATAAAATATTGGCCAAGCACTTTATTACTAAGATTACATGCAAAAAGGCATAGAGAATGTTATCTGTGGTTTATCTAAAAATTCTAATGGAATACCTACTGCAACCACAAAACCATGCTGAAATCTATAGAGACAAGCAGACTTCCCTTCTCCTAAACCCTTGCTGACTTGTTCTGCAAAAGTGAAAAGTTGAGCCAATTCTGAGAAACCAGTGGGGAAAGAGCAGCTCCTTGAAGCAGGCTTTGTCTTGTGTGCAGGCATCCTTCCTGGAGTGAGGAGGAGGAGTTTCCTGGCAAGGGAGCACTGCCTGACACGCCCCTACTCCCCCCTCCCTCACCCCAGACACGGAGCAGACTGTGCCTTGGCAATCACACTTCCTTTCTTTCCAATGCCGTGAAGTCACAATATGCCTCTGGGTACAGTTCCTCCAGCTCCTGTTCATATACCAGTAATTGCTGCTAAATCTTCCAAGGCTGCTGTGATATTTGTGATTTCTTCCACAATGTCAGACTTCCACCAATCCCTAATTGCCTACTTAGCTTTACCCAGTGTTTACTCAACCATATCCTTAAAGGAGCATGAGCTGCTATAAAACTTACAATTGTGGTCCAGCACGCTCTTGCCTTTGTTCCTCTGGAACAGGCCCAGCACACTTGTAGACCTTTTTCAGCCATTGGGGTTCAATGCTATCGGCAGGAACGAAATGCAACTGGCAGGAGAGGCCACAGCAAAGCAAACAGCCCACTTAACGATGTTGCCTAACTCACTCTACCCAGGAAAACCTGGCAGGGCCCTCATTGGCTGACTGCATGGGCAAGATGGGAGGGTTCTGCTTACTGCGGGCTATGCTGCTCTCATTGGCTAATAGCAAACATGAATGGGGAACATATATATTATCTGTGGACGCTAATGAGTTATTCAGAGGTTCTATGTTGTGAGTCTCCTCACCCCACCCCCTTAGCACTTGAAGTGCTGATCAACTATGAACTCTTTTGACAGGAAAAAATGGCTGAAGGCTCCCTACAAAGTAGGTTTTTTCAGCTTACCTTACCTAATTCGACTTAGACTCACTGTATAAACACGGCAGGTTCTAGCTCACTTTGCCTGCACTGCAACGGTCAAGCTGAGCAGGAGAGCTAGTAATAGTTTCAGATAATCCTTTAGCTCATAGACAGATGCTACCTTTGCCAGAATTCCCATAAAATTAAGGTTCATTGTAAACACACAATCATTTTACCACAGATAATTGGACGGCCTCATTCAGACAGAAGCTGTCAATCAATTTAGTTTGTTTCAAGTGATTTTCTGTACTTTGAATGATATAAACAATGATTGGCTTTTGTCCACCTAACATCTGTTCCCTTTTCCTAATTAGCACTCTAATTACTTTTGGGGGAATTACCTTTCCCCCTGTGTGTAGAGTGGGTGGGACTACACTCACTTCCAATCACAGAAGCTGAGGGACTAGATCATTTCCTTTCCCATGTTAGGATAACCACTGGCCCACCTGCAATAAGAACTCAACCAACTGAATGCTTCCTTGACTTTGAATCTTGAGTGATGCAAGTGTGGCAGCATCGTCTTATCCAGACTGTTCCAGTTCTGGCCTCATTCCCACACTGCAGGCTTCCTCACCCTGGAACAGGCTTGGTTTCTGCCTATCCCCAAGTTTGATTCTCCAGGCTCCCTGTCAATCTGTGAACGCCAGAGAGCTGCCAATAAACTCCCCTTTTCTTGGGTTATCCAGAATCTTGGTCTGTTAGTTACACCACAGCCATCTGACTAACCCACTAACACAATTGAGGAAAACATACTTCTGAATCCACAGGTATCTTTTCTTTGGCCTACAGGAAACAACTCAGAAAGCTCCTAATTATTACGGCTGTGGACAAAAATAAAAGGGGGGAGTTGTTCTATGGAAAGTACCTCATAGATGATCTGATCATAAAGCATGGTGGGTAAGTCACGTCTGAGGTGTATAATTTTTAGGAAAAGGCTTATCTTGGCCTTAAGCAAGCTCCGTCCATTGTTTCTGTGCATCTAGGTGAACATACCTTTGACATAAACTGTAACCACCCTCAAGAGAGCCCATAATCTGGTTCACTGTCCTCTAATCCAATCCCGCCTTGCTTTCTCCCCTCCACATAACCTTCCCTATGTTCTCTCCTTAATTTCAAATGCATAAAAGCTGCAAAAAAAAAAAAAAAAAAAAGCTGTTATTATCTGGAGCACTTGAGATCTTGTTCCCCGGCATATGTTGTCAGTTTGGCTCAAATAAACTCTCATAAAAATTCTCTACGGGCTTGGATGCTTTTTTTACGTTGACAGAGCTATGTGTTTTCACTAAACCTGCAGATACATGATCAGGCTTGCTCCGCTGGCACTCCTCGGGGACTACACAGTGGCCAGTGTCCTGGTGTGAATCACTTGAATATTTTTCAGCCCACTTGACTATTCTGGGATTTATTCATCAGTTTAAGAAGCAAATCCAGCCCTGGCTGGTGTGGTTCAGTGGGTTGAGCGATTCAAAAGGCTACCGGTTCTATTCCCTGGTTTGCAGGCCAGGTCCCTGATTGGGAGTGTGTGAGAGGCAATGGATGGATGTTTCTCTTCCTCCCTTCCCCTCTCTCTAAAAATAAATAATAAAACCTTTAAAAAAAAAAAAGTAAATCTAGAGCCGTCGTTTTTGTTAACCCGCCGAAACTATTATGGCCTAAGGAGACAGCACTCCTGTGGCCGCACCATATCTCAGCATGCCTGCTTGAAAGCCTTTGGTAGATGTGATTCCCCGTCCTTCCCAAAACTAGTATGATAAAGAGCTTCCCATTTTATCTGTCCTTCAGAGTCATCTGTGGGAATTAAAGACGTCCTAGGTGTGTTTATCTGACGCGATGAAAGGTAAGCAAGGTACAGGAGTGCCCAGACTGAGGCACCTGTGACAGAGAGGGAAAAACCCACTTGGAGAGCAGAGCATGAGGTCATGCATGAGAGCTGGGCAGGGAGGGGCGTGAGACTTGCAGCCAGGGAACCTCAGTAAATGCATACAGCAAGTGCCCAAGCACTTTCATGAGGTTTGCACCCTGAGAAACCCTCACACTTCCAGCTAAATAGATGTGTGGATTCCACACAGGGGGCCTCAGGGAGGTGCCTGCCTGTTGAGGAGACAGGCAGAAGAGCAAAAAGAGGTGCTTTCCAGGTCCTCACAATAGAGGCATCTCTTTACCCTACAGCTTACGACAGCAGAAATGATGGCAGCAAAAAAAAAAAAAAAAGAACAGACTGCCTGAGTCAGCATTTTGCCAATCCTTGTTTATTGGTCAGTTTCTTAAAACAGCTCCCTCCTGCTTTCCAACCTTTGAGAAATCCGATTTCCACAGAGAACAGCTTACGGGAGCAGTGTTTCCAGGGACTGAGCGCTGATCCGAGATCTCCGTCTACATCAGCCAGCCCCAAAGACCCAATGCCTAGCACAGACACAATAGGAAATGTTCAGACCTGAATATCATTTGAGTCTCAAGTGATGGTCACTGAAGTTCAGAGGTGTGGCTGAAAGATAGAAGAAAAGAAGGAAGCGCCAATAGATCAGTCCAAAACACAGGTCTGGCGTGTGCGGGTGTTTGGACAAGGTTCCCCATTGGCTCAGAGGGAAGAAACAAGGAAAGGCAGCTGCTGCTTCCTGGCAGCTTTTTTTTTTTTGCATTTTTTAATTGTGTTCAAATTCACCATTTTAAAGTGCACAATTCAGTGTGTTTTAGTATGCTTACAAAGTACAGTAACCATCACCACTATCTAATTCCAGAACATTTCCAACAACCCCCCCATAAAGCCCATTCCCACTAACAGTCACTCCCTGCTCCCCTTTCCCCCAACTCCTTGCAATCATAAATCAACTCTCTGTCTATGGGTCTGCATATTCTGGATACATCATCTGAATGGAATCATACCATATGTGGCCTTTTGGGTCTGGCTTCTTTTACTTAGCGTAATGTTTCCAAGGCTCATCCATGTTACTGCATGTATCAGTATTTCATTCCTGATACATGTTTCAGTGTATGATCCATTCATCAGTCAATGAGCATATGGGTTGCTTCCACTTTCTGGCTACTATGAATAGAACTGCTGTGAACACATGTGTATATGTTTTTATGTGAAGATATGATCTCATTTCTCTTGGGTACAGCCTGGGAGTAGAATTGCTGGGTCATAGTCTTCATTACTTCTTGCAACTCTGTCCCCAGTACAGGAGTACTGGGCAAAATGACCGCAGTGCTGTCCTTGCTGTCATGCTGGGGGTGGGGGTGGGGGGTGCGGTGTGATAGTTTGACATGAACCCTTGGTGTCTGCAGGAATGTGGCTGGGACTAGTCTCCCTGGAAAGAGGAAATAGGAGGTGATGTGGCAAAGGAAACCAGGTCCGAGCCAGAGGGCCCCTGCAGGGAGCTCGACTGCCTCCTGCTGTCAGCTCAGCTCCTCCCAGGGGCCTGAGGTCCATGCACGTTCCATCCACTGCTGTTCTTCCCAGAAGCACCAAAACATGGGTCAGGTAGGCAAATGAATCCTTGCAAAGAGTTGGTAAGATTTTTTAAAGTATTACTCTGATATCTAGTCAGTTTGGGCTGCTATAACAAACAGCCATAGACTAGGGGGCCTTAGAAACAACAGAAATTTATCTCCCACTGTTCTAGAGGCTGGAAGTCCAAGGTCAGGGTACCAGCACAGTTGGATTCTGGTGAAAAAGCCTTCTTCCGGGTTGCACACCACCATTTTCTCACTGTGCCTTCCCATGGAAGGAGTGCAGGAGCTCTCTGCAGCCGCTTTCATAAGGGCAATAACCCCTCCTGGCTGAGGTGACTCAGTGGGTTGGGCATCATCCCACACACCAGAAGGTCGCTGGCTCAATTCCTGGCCATGGCATATGCCTGGGTTGTGGGCCAGGCCCCTGGTTGGGGGGAGTACGGGAGGCAGCCGATGGATGCTTCTAGTGAACATTTCTCTTGCAGACCAATGCTTTGCTCCCTCTCTTTCTCCCTTCCCCTCTCTCTAAAAAAATATAATAAAATCTTTTTAAAAAAAGATACTAATCCCATTCATAAAGGCTCTACCCTTATGACTTAATCACCCACACTTTCAGAATATCTTGACACTGAGGATTAGATTTCAACATATGAATTTGGAAGGGACACAAACATTCAGTCAGTAGCACCTGGGAACTTTATTTGCCTACTTTTTAAAGTCTTTCTTCCCTTTGCTCTGTGTTCTGTGATGAGCCAGAGAACTACTAGTCTGGACTCTGCCCTGGCCCATCTCATGCCCACAATTCCCTTCTGAGACAAGAAGAACATAGTGATGCTACCTGCACCTTCTGGAAAAATGCATGCGATGACGTTTCTGAACTAACACCATGCTCTCTGTGCCTTCCTCGTCATTCCCTCTGTAAACTGCTACCCTGGCGAAAGACCAGAAGAGAAGGTGCACCTGTCTTCTAACCTAACTTTGTCTCCCTCTGACCTCTCAGGTTATTTTATGTTCCCCTCATCAAATAAATCCCGGAGGTACTGCTGCTATAGTTCGACTGGATTCTCACTCTACATGTGCCGGTGTTGAGGATACCCACAGGATAACGATGCCATTGTTTTGTATTGTGACAATTAAGGTTGAAATGTTTCTAGAGTTAATTAAAATGAAAAAAAGGGGGGCGGTCTTTCTAAAAGTAAGTAGTAAGGCAGCTACCTGGGGGAAGCATGTCTTAATCTGCACCTAGAACCCGTGCAGACCTAGCAGAGGCGGCTCAGGATGCCGGCAGGTAAGAAGGTCCTGTGTCTGCTCACAGGGCCCATTTTAACCACCGTTTTTCAGTGCCCAACTTTATGTGATGGATGCTCTGCTAAGACAAGGGGATATAAAAATAAATTAGACACAGTTCTCGCCCTGTGTTTATAATAGTAACAGAAATATGTGAAGCAACGTGATGCATTCGACAAAAGAGAAAAGTTGAAAGTTTTGGCGGGGGCAGTGGACAGAAGCCGGCACAAACAGAGCTTGAAAGTCAGCAAACCATTGTGTGGATGTTCTTTCTGCCTAGACCTCCATGGTGGGAGACAGAGGGGAGAGGGGGCAGTAGTTCTTCAGATTTAAAGAGTCCACTTGGGCCTTTCCCTGTGGCCTTAAACTCAACGGAGTCCCCTTTCTAGACACTTCTGACATCACAAACCCTAGGTGACCCTGGTGATGGAATTATTTGCTTGGTGGTTTCTTTCAGAAATGTGTACATTTCAGTAGTTAATTAAATCAAGTGGATCCCTCTAATTCTAAGGGCATTGATGACCCAAGTGTTTATACTAATACCCTTAAGCCAGGAGGCGCTTGGGGTGGGGACAGTGGAAGCAGTTTTAACAGGCTGTTCCCTCACGGGCCCTGCGGCAGGAACAGCACAGGGCCCGCCTGGAAGGGCCACCGCAGCACACTTCAACCTGCAGCAGCTTCTTCCCCCGGGTACTGGGATTTTAGCAAATTTTTCAGATCTTTGTCAAGCGTTCTGAAGAATTTCAGTCACAAAGCTGTGGCTGGAATCACCATTTGTCAGGTCAACTGTTGGTCTGGGAGATACTATGCCAATGACAACTGTCATGGAAATGGTACTTTCTGAAGGATCCATCACTGTGTCAGTGACTGCGTCTTTGGAGTAATGTTTTGTATCCTTTGGGGCCTTTCATCTGAAATCACTTTGTAAGCATGGCCCTTCTTGCTGTTGCCCTGAGGCAGAGCACCCCCCTTTGAGAAAGCTGAAGGAACTCTCCCAGAGTCTGAGGGTGAACTTTGAGAGCAGGACTGGAAGTCCATCCCTTACCCAGGACTCTCAGAACAACCCCTCCTCTGCCCCTGAGAAGGCAGGGAGGCAGAGGAAGAACGGGAGGCTTTCAATGCTTAAACTGTTAACTAGCGTTTTTCCAAAATGTGTTTCTGGTTAGTTTAAAGAAGGATAAACAAGATTTAATAGCTGGCAATGAATCACATTTTTTTTTCCCTCCCAAAATGCTATTTGGATCCACTCAAATGCCTGTCGTTCTACTTTTGTACAAATAAATAAATCTCCTTTTCTTTTGTGCATTTTTCTCTGTCCTGCATTTCCTAAAATACAATTTGTTTGACGGATGAGTTAAGCGGTTCTGAGGTTTGTTTTTGGCTCTGTAGGCAACTGGGTTGTTTTCTCATCATAATTCAGTGGGACAAGGTTATCACCCCACAAACACTAACACTTCATTTAGAACCAGAAGCACCCCCCACAGAAGAAAGAAATGGCTAATGTTCTCGATACCAGTTTCAGTTGCTACGTATGAGGTTTCCTTGTATTAACATCCCTGCCCTGCCCGTTCCCTCGCCTCTCGTTTCAGTCTCGCTGGGTGTGTTTGGTGCGCACACACATGCTGAAGTGGAATCACAGACAGACGGAAAGTGAACTTTGAGAGGAAGCCCGTCGTGTGCTTAGGCCTGAGGCTCTGGAACCAAGACTCTAACTGCACATCTGAAAGCAAGATCAACCCAGAGAGTATTTCTTTCCTGAAATACAAACCACATAATCATGGATTTTTTTTTTTTAAAGACTAAGACCTGTGAAATAGTTGCACTGAAATCAAACCTATGTATTTTTGAAAGTTAATTGTACTAGAATGAAACTGAAATGTTCTCCAAATAGACTGAATCAAGCTGACATTTCATTTGGTTTCAAATATCTGATTAAACAAAGAAGTGCCTTTTAAGTAATTGTTCATTATAATAAAAGATGAGACAGGTCGATAAAAATATGTTGACGGTCTAATTTTCAAGCTCTCCTCACTAATGCAGAGCCTCTGCGAGCCTGTTGCAAATGCTCTCGCAGGGCTCCTATAAGCAGAAATGTTGTTGACCAGGAAAAAGGCAGGGGGTTCCAAGAAGGGGGAAACCCAGAACCCAGAGGTGGGCTCATGTTTCTGCCGGTTCTTAGCAGGGTGTTGGGGAATAAAGAAGGAGGAACAGGGTCCCCCCGTCCCTCTCCCACCACCCAAGTTCAAGTACAAAGTATTGAAGCATTATGGCCTAGTCTGAAGATTATTTCCCCCAAGTTTTTCAGAAGACTATTCAATCACAGTACTGTTTGAATCTGCCTCTCAGTACTTATTATGTTGCATAGCAATAATGTGTTTACAAGCTTATAATTATCTCAAGAATCTTACTGTGTTTGAATCTCTACATATCTAGCACAGAGCATATATGATAACCAATAAATGACTAAATGAATGACTGCATGAATGAAAGAATACCAAATAGCATTGATTAATAATCAATTTTCTCTTCTAATTTTTGTTTATCAGCTATATGTAATGAAATATACAATTTTTAAAAAGAAACATTAAGAATATGATTTCCACCAAATTTCATTAAGTTTTGAAAACAGCTTGTGGGGTTTCATCATTATATCCACCAGGCCCTGGGGCCCTGAAAACCTGAACTGGAAACTATTGGCCCAGGCCAGCGGTCCTCAAACTTGAGTGTGCTTTAGAATCATCTGAAGGGCTCCTTCGAGCAGATTTCTGGGCCCCACTTGCAGAAGTTCTGATCCAGTTGGTTTCGGGTAATACTGATGCTGGGGGTCCAGGGATTACACTTTGAGAATGAGCAGCGGTGGTAGCTGATGAGCTTGTAGTTCTCGCGCTGACTGAACTGTGTGACTTTCGATAGACCATTCATCCATCTCACGGTGGCCCATGGAAATGAGGAATGCAAATGGCACTTTATACCCTCAAAGACTTCCAAACATGGGCCCTGGGTCATTCACATGATCACACCTTTCGCCTTTTTCACAGTGATGTGAACTAGAAGTGAGAAAAGAAGTAAGTCTGATGGTACTTTGGAAATCAGAAGTACTATAGAAACGTACTGTTTTATCATCACAGAGATCCTCACTTGGACTCAGGCTTTTCCCACTGCAGGCCTCTTAGGATGAGTTGGACTTCTTAGTATAGAAATACTGATGTTAACTTAGTGGAACACACTTCCTGTGTTAGAAACATGAAAAATGGTTGAAAAACTGTATGTGTGGCATTTGTATCCCGGAGAAGCCCACAACTTTGGGGGCATTCTACTAAGCTGATACAGAAGGACTGGCATCTGTTTAATACATATTTGTGCATAGGTCTCTACCCACTGATGCCACAACCACCAGGGTTGTTTCCTGGGAATCTGTGCGCTCACACAGCCTGACTGCTGGCAGCCCTCACTCCAGCATTAATCAACTTGACATCTGGAACCAACCTGAGGCACCCCAACTGATTGCCACAGATGCCTTTGCTTTTCGGCTGTCAGCAAAGAGATTATTCAGTTTAGGGTGCCAGGTCTACACCATGCTCTGCATGGAGGAGGGCTGAGTGGTGTGTTAAAAGGCTGAATAATCTGGGAGTGTTGGCAAGACAAAAATTTCCCTCAGTAATCTGTCAGCTCAAACCTATGTCAGGAAGGCATTTTGCCTGCAGCAGCAAAATTACTGTGGTCAGGTAGACCTGGCCAGATGATGCTCTACATATTCTTAGAGTGCCTATTTTGCCCATTTTACAAACTAAAATCCTACTTGAGCTAACTACATACAACAGCAGCAGCTACTTTTGAAACCCTTTAGCATCCATTGGTCTGCATCAACTAGCACTGCATTCTTTAGTGGTGCTGGGAAAGATGGGATATTCGCCTAATCTTAGGTGAGTTCCCAAGATGCTGGGAGGTGCTTAGTGAATGGCAATCCAGTCACTGTCACCACTGTGACAGCAGCATGGGACTGGGCTCGAGGGCACAATGTCAATTACATCCCTTTTTATTTTAGCATTTCATGTATTCTAATATGGAAAATGAGGCCCAGGACTTACCCAGGAGAGTCATTTGCTGGAAATTGCTCTGTGATGTGTTAGGATACAGCGGACAATTAGGAATTAAACTTTACTTCATGAAGAAGGAAAAATATCGGTAGATAACACTGTGAATCAGTCAGGAGACAAATGTCTGCCTGGATCGTCACCCGCCATTTCACAGCATTGACGTCTCAAAGCCCCAGACCATAAAGAGCCCAAACCAGAGCAGAAGGGCATCCTGGCCTCCCATGTTCACTGATTTAATTTTCCTCTCCGAACACACACAGCCCCGTAATTAGAACATTTACCAACCGTAAATACAATTTAAACTCTGTACATGTGTGCCTACATGTTGGAGAAGCTTAGGCTGAGATACGGTTTCAATAAAAACAGTCCTTCTGCACTGATTAGAATGTGTAAAGAGGAAATCTGTTTATACCACAATCTACTCAAAACTTGTATTGGCAGAAACACTCTCAGCTAATAAATGTCAATAGCAAAGCTACATGAAGGGTATGAATTAAACTACTCATAATCGGGAGATGCAGGGCTCTGAAATGTCATGTCCAACTCCTTCTGCTGTGTCTGTCATGGAGGAATACCATAGCCCCTTGTCTGAATCTCAGACGGCTAACGAAGGAGGCATGCTTGCCGATGCTTCTCCCGCTGCCAAGTTTAAGTTCACCCCTAAAAGGAAAGGGGTTTTTCGTGAAAACTGGATAGTCCTGCAATGTTTTGGGAAGGCATTAATATTTATTCTCTGCCTCAAAATAATGGAGGTATCATTCTGAATCTATAGTAGCATGAAGAATGAGGTTATTGAATTAATTAAAAGCCAACAGGGCATTTAATTTTTTGATGCTCCATTTTTCATTTCCTGCTGCTTTTATAAAAATCACAAGCACTACCCTTTGAGTCCATCCACCCACATATACTCATCCAGACCAACAGCAACTGTGGTCTGATCGGCGCCAGATCCCGCAGGAGTCTATAGGACACAGAAAAACCCTCTGTGACTCTCAGGAACCAGAGGGAAGAGGAAGAATCCAAGCAGGAGAGCTGAAGACGGTGAATAATCACAAGCAAAAGATGGAGGCTATATCCAAAGGTGGAGTGCGGCTGTGGCGCGGGACAGTCTACTGGCAAGGACAAGGTGTCTCTTCCTAGAGGACTGTTACAGAGCAATCTCAGGACGACGTAGGCATGCCCAGTGGTACTGGTGAGAGCCATAGAGAGATGTCTGGGTGATGCAAAGTCTTCTCCTTCCTTGGCTGTGGGGTAATTTACACTTACTGAGCTGGAGGTTTCAAAAGGGAGGGGCCAGCTTGCTCACCTGCAATAACAATAACAATAATAAAATAATAATCAATAACAATAATATCAGCAAATATATGCTGCCTGCCAAACACTGTTTTAAGCACTTGACATTTATTAACTCTTTTAATCATAACAACGACACTGAGAAGTAGGTAGTATTACCACGCCCATTTTACAGATGAAGAAACTAAGACACAGAAGTATGGGAACTTCCCAAGGTCATCCAGCCAGGTAGTGGCGAAAGCAGACTCGGGCAGCTCACCCGGAGGCACGTGATTTAGCTTCAGTCTCTGTTGCCTCTTTAAAGTACCAGTACTCAGCGCATGGAGCACTGGTCTAAGCAGGGATTCTTATAATCATGACTTCACACTGTTGTTCAATATGGCTGGCAGTCAACTGAACATACCCATGTGCCCTCTGCCTTTTTCTTCTGCCCCGTTACATTTTCTGTAACTCCAGACTCTGCCAGGACCTACCTTACGCTCTTAAGTTTTTATTTATGTGCCCTGTGCTGTCACTTAGGGTGCAACATGGGACACTACCCTCGGACCAAGCTACCCTTCTCTTCTCTGACTACTTCAGGTGTTCACTCAGACCTAGTTCTCAGATGGAGAGGGCTGCACACACCCAAATAAACACAAGGAAAGAGTCCAGGCAATTTCTTCTGATGATTCAGACTCAACAAAAACTCCAGATAGCAGTATAGTCATTTATAGAGCACTTTCAATATATGAAATCAGTGCTTTCACATGTGTTATTTCACTTAATTCTCGTAGCACCTCTCTCTGACTTCACCGGGGTAAAATACTTAAGATTCAAGAAAAGCTATGTGACTTGCCCAAGGTCACACATCTAGTAAAAAATCACAGCTGGTACTCAAAATCCATTTCTACATTGCAATGCTGCAACACAAAACACCAATCTTTTCTTTGGCCCTTTACAAATAACAATAACGAAAAAAAATTCTGCCCTCAGCTTGTGGGACAAGAGTGCTTTTCAGCTCAAATGGACCATATGTGTCTATTCATCCATGCAGCCCCAGACATCCACACGAGGTGGGACAGGCTCTATGTTGCTCCATTCCTTTGACCTCTCTTCTTGAATGAGATCAGCCTTCACACCCCACCCTGGAGTGCATTTTTAGGGGGCTGGAAGCAGAAGGTCTTCCATAAGGGGCCCTCCTCCGTGAAACACCATTCCTCTTGTTTTCCTGAGAGCCCTAGTTAGCTGACCTTCCAGGCACGATGAAAGATAGCTCTTTTTGGTTTATTTTCCCTAGATAGTTAGAGGAATGTTGTTCTGGGCTTGTGTTCAGTGGGTTTGTGTTTTTTGTTGCTGTAATGGTGTTTTGCTATAGTGGTATTACCATATTTTGGAAGTTTTCTAAGTCATTGCCCATGCACCCAGGGGTGACTATTAAAATGATGAGGACATTTTTATAAATCACAAAAATAAATAAATGTATAAAAGCACAGTTAGAAAAATGGGCAAAGCTAACTCAGCTAAAGAAACAACTGAAAGTGTGTTTTTTTTAGAACCTAAGATGAGTTTAATGCTCAAAAAAGAGTCCACTGAGTAAAAATTCTGTACATTTAAGAAAAATAATTTGTATTAATAACATGATAAATGATGAGTGCTGCTTTGATATTATATTCTATCTAAGTATCCAGAAAAAAGAAATACAGATGGAAAATATTAAGTATATATGCATTAGGCATAACTATAATGTTATATCTTATGTATAATCATTGTTTTGCTATAATTAAACATGCATGACAATATTTTTAAATTGCTTTTCTTTAAAAATTGGTCCTCTTCTTCTTTCTCATCTAATATCTATGGTCTTTACCACATCTGAAAGCATCCCAGTATAAGATCATGGCCAGAACCTGATAAGAAATGTTAGAAACTAGGATTTCCAGATCATCTGGCCCACCCCCGTCCCTCCCTCTGCTTATCCACTGCCTGCCTTGACCCCATCCACTGCTCTGCCAGGAGCACAGCCTCTCTCAGCCGAAGCCTTCACTCACTGCATGTAAATGTAACCCTGTCTCCATGGCCATCCCTGAAAACTCGCACAGGTGGTTTTCTAAAGGAGAAGAAACCAGTCGCCAAATGCTCTGTGTGCTGGGCAAACGTTCAATGAACAAATGAACACATTCATGGAGGGGAAAAATTAAATGCTCAATAATTTCATTAATAGGAAAAATTCAACTGGCTATAGGTTAACAAAAGTTTTTAAATGAGCATTTTGTTTCAGATATTTTAGGGGCAAGCAGGGCTTTTGGCCTTCAGATGGGGAGCGGGAAGGTGAACGTGGAGATGCCGTGCGGCATCTCACCTGCAGGACTCCTCCAGGTTCCTGCAGCTGCCCCGGTAGAGGGGCTAGTCCTGCTCTACTGGCACAGGGCTGGGCAGATTCAATAGCGGAGGCTCATTAGGAATGATCAGAGCCTATAGACCTTGGGCAAAACCTGAAGAAAGTAGATTTCAGACCAACCGAGCTTAAACTAGCCAAGTTTTAAATGACAAAGCAGATGGGCCATGCAAGTTGCCCTACCACATCTTACGTTATTAAGAAAGTGGGGACCTCTTCCCAAAGTGCAATACTACGAAGAGGCAGGTAGTCAAAGAGCAAGTCTTCTGCCAACCATAGAACTGATAAGGCTATGATCACTCATGGAGCCTTCAGTTCTCTGCGTGTGTGGTCTGAAAAATCAAACCAAACACACTGTGTGTTTGTGGGGTCCGGGTGGGAGGAGAGGACTTTAGAGTCAAAACAGCAACTGTATCCAGATTTGTTTTTAACTCTGCCAAAAGCATGTGGAGTAACAGAATCAAACACTTTTCTCAAGCAGAAAGAATTCTTGTGCTTTCAAACACCAACCAGGTAAAAATGGCCTCAAAAATGATTAGAAAGGTAGCAACTTGGTTATTCTTTCTAAACACCTACAAAATTTCAAATGCTTCTGTAAATTATTCACAGGCAGTTAAGTCCTTTAGATTCATCTTGTGATGGCGGCAGTCTTACTGGGCAATGTTTGTCCTAGAGTAGCTACTGAGATTCTAGCAGGAAAAAAAGCCACGGGATTCTTTAGCTCATCATCCAGCTTATTTTCCTGAGATTACACGTGGGCACATGGTGTTGATGCAAAGAGCAAGGCAAGCAGCTCTGGCTCAACAGGCAGAGCGTGGAGCGCTCTAACCTCGCCACAGGTGGAGGATGGTAAGACAATGGATTTGGCCTTTCCCTTGCCCACTGCACCCCTACGCTCACATAGACATGCACTACGAATTCCACTTTTGCCCTTCAGTCTTTTCTTGTGCCCACTACAGGGGCAAAAGGGGCAAGAATAAAAGCACAAAGCTGAGCCAGGTCCCATCTGGCTGCTGGCTTCCCGGTCTCCTCATCTAGTTTTCTCTCACGCATGACCGGAAGGCCACTTGGGTGATCCGGAAAAGATGCCTGTGACCTGTGCCATTCCTTGTGCTGTAATGGTGCTGCCAAGAAGCTGGTAGCTTCTTTACTCTGTCCGCTCAACAATACTGTAGATGCTCTTCCTATTCCTTAATGGATATGAAGACCCTAAGTTTTCTAAGTCTTTTCTCCCCAAGCAAGTTAGAAGCTTCCAACAGGCAGGAAACACATCTATTCCTTTTGTGCCCTTTTGTTATTGCCAGTACAGTGCTATGCAAATAGCAGTCTCTCAGAAACAAATTGTGTGAGGAGTCTCTTTGGTGTAAGTTTAGTCAGTTATACTAGCTGGGTAAGAAGGACAAAAGAAAACAAACATAAGGAATGACAATTGGTAAGACACAGTCAGCCGCTACTAAGAAACCCCATTAAATTAACACCCAGGGTCTAGGATTGCCCTGAATACGTGAGCATTGTACTTTCAGAAAATTCTGTTGTCTTTCCTCATGCTTTGTGGCTATGCTGACCAGGGGTAAGAAGTAGAATCATAACCTTACAATCGTTGCTTTTCAGGATGAACCTTCCTGTTCATCTTCACTAACTGACAACCTAGCTTCTAGAGCTGGGATCTTCTCCTCTGTGGAACTGTTTTTTGTAGAACGTTCTGAAAATGCCACAGAATAAAATGTTAAAGGATCTAAAAAGAGAGATTGCCCCTTATTTAGACCTATATACAAGTAGTTGTGTAAATCAAAATTTTTGTTCCTTTGGTGGGGGGTGGGTTGGAATTTTCACTCCTTTTTCTCCACAGACTCTACATAAGTAAAATGAAGGACTAGAGGTCGGTGGAGGGAATTGGGGTCTGGCCAGCATGAGGGAGTGTGTGAGAGCTTGTTTCCTTCCACCTTTGGAAAAGATGGACAATGTATCTTTGTTTTCCTGCATTCCTGCACAAACAGCCCTCCGCCCCAGTCGGGTTACCAAAGATCCCATTTCTAACCTGGAAGACTAAAATTTGGGGCTTCCTTGCAGAGGAGTCCTTGACTGGTCTCAGGGCCTTCCACGGACAGTTTTGACTGTTCCTAGCATTGAAGTTTAAACGAAACTGACTATTGCTCCCGTTGTAGGGCGCACGGAGACAGCCTTGGTCACATTTGGTACTGTGTAACTCATTATGGTTTCCTCTCCCAACTTCTCCTCCCCATGAAAGAGTAAGTTAGCATGGGATGCAGAGGAAATGGCTAATTTCTACCAGGACACTAGGACAATGGCCCAAATTAAGGCCACAGAAGTGACTGTCAACAGCTTTATTTTCACATTCTTTTTTCAGTGCCCAATCTTTAGGCCCAAGAAGCCCCAACATCAGACACACACCCTCACCCATCATTCCGCCCTGTCCTGGACGCTGGGTCTGTTCCCCAGAACAGACCAGGAAGGAGCCTGACGGTGGGAGGTGAGCCTGCCACCAACCCGAGGCTTTTCACTGCCGGCGTGGATTAAGTAACACCCGCAAAATCAGCATTTGCACACATGCCAGGGGCTGATTACGGGCCTCTGGGCCAGGGTTGCCGATGCGATTTCAAAGCAATTTCTCCGATTACCCAGCCCTAGGACAGGCGGCGCGGCTCCAGCGCACACTCCTGGGCGTGAGGAGACCCCTACGCAGCTGCCTGGCGGCTCCGAGCTCCTCACCCCGGGTGGGCCTCGGCAGGCTCTCACCAAGGGCCAAAATGAGACTGCCACCCACCAACACCACGTCTGCCTGGCGCTTCGCGCTCCAGTGAGCGGGTCCTTTTCCGTGCCCCCAGCCCTGGGAAGGAGACTTGTCCCTCCTGGGAGCACCTACACCTCCATCCATCCTTAATCTGTTAAACACGCTGGGACAGAGACCCATTTGTCCTGGGCTTATGCCACTTCTCTAAGGTAGCACGATCTGTCACTTGGGGGTCTGGACCCACTGCTCTGGATCGCAGAGCGCAGAAGAGGCGCAAATGCAGCCGCGGGAACCGGAGAAGGGAGTTGCTGGCGGTTGCTCAGTGTCAGCCTAGCCCACCCCAAGGAAGCCAAAATGCCTCCGGGCTTTTCTTCTGTGACCCGCTTGCTCCCAGGCCAGGGCGCTTGGCCACTTCCCCCGACCCGACCCGCGCGTCTGTGCCTCTGGCCATTGCCAGAGACCAATTGGTTTTCAAATAGTTAAGATAAACCTAGAATCTTAATTTCCTTGATGGGACCGACCATGAGGCTGTGTAAATGTCTCCTGACAGACGTAATGGAGGGTTATTAGCAGTACAAAGCCTGTCGGACCCATAGCATTAGTTCAAGGGAATATTTCGGTGTCGCACCGAAATTGCTGCGCATGTAAACCAATTTCCCCGACAGAAGGGTAAACACAGACTCGTTTGAACCGCGAGATGAAAACAGATGGGATATCGCAAACAGTTCCCCAAAATACAACAGACTTCTAGGCCAATTACACGTGGTTAGCTCTGAATGGCAGAGGAAATAGTTTTCCTTGCTGCTAAATGTCACAAAAGTCACCTAAAGGCACAGAAGGAGGCTGCTTTGTTTTTGCGAAACTTGCTAAAATTAATCTGTGCTGGAGCCACTTTTAAAAAGCAGAACAGCCCCTCCCCTTCCCGGCCGCGGGGTTTCAGGCCTTTGTGAAGGACAGAGCCCTTGGGTGGGGGATCCGAGCGCCAGGGCTTCCAAGCCTCAACCTGCCAGTGGAGAAAACTGGGGAAGAGAAAGAAAACCCAGCAGGCGCTCTCCAGCCTCCAGAGTTCAGGGCGCACGCTGGGGTTCCGGCCCCCCATCTCGCACACAGACCGGGTGGTAACGGCCTCCTCTCCCTGCCCCAGGTGCGCGCCCCTTCAGCACGCCCACCTCCGTCCAGCGCAGCTGGGATGTGAGGCTAACAGGCTGCCCTTCCATCTTGGCCGAGGGGATCAGGACTGCCCGAGTGTATGAATAATAGCATGGGGCTTGGCCACGCGGGTGCCAGGCCCAAATCCTCAGGAAAACTCTCTAGCGACCTCAGAACCAGACCGCAGAACCGAGCGACAGAGGCCTGGCTCGAGGCGGCTTTGGACCTGGAGGGCCGCACGCCGCAGCGCCGCGGGTTTGGCGCCCCGGTCTGGTGCGGGCGCGGAGCCTACCGGGAGTCAAGGGGCAGAACCGGGCCTGTACCCCCGAAACTGCCTCTCGAAGGCGGGAGGCCTCAGAGAGCATCGGCCCAGTCCGTTGGGACCCTCCTGGCTAATGCAGGGCTCGGGTATTGCAGAAAGGGCCGAGCGGGCTGCGCCTGCACCCGGACTCCGGTCGGTCGACACGAAGGGCCCGGGTCACAGCGCTCCCGGGCTCCGGAAGCCGCGCTAGCGGGGCCGCGGGGCAGGAGGCCGGGTGCCGGGCGGTCGGGCCGAGGGAAGCGGCTCCGGCCAAGCCGCCCCGCACCCGGGAGCGCGTGCAGGGTTCAGCGGTATTTCGGTTGCCCTCTGACCTCAGCCTGGGCGCACAAAGGCCTCCTGGGTGCGCTGCCATGGCCCAGCCTTCCAGTCGCTGCCAAATTAATGAGCCCACGTCAGGTTGGGTTTACAGCTCGGCCGGGAAGCAGCCGCGTGGAAAATGAGCCCGGGCCCTCCAGAGGTACCTACACGAAGGCAGAAAGCTATTGCCTGGCGTCCTGGAGGCCGGGGAAGTCGAGGCCCTCGCGGTTCTGCCCTAGGCTCTCCACTCAACCCCTTCCCCTGACTCACAAGGGGACAAGCCTGCCCCAGGAAAACCTGCTGGTCTGTGAGCCATGTGTCTGTCCTACGTTATTAAAGCAACACAGACCTCACGTTTACCATCCCAGCAGCACAGACCAGGCGTGCTTTACACGGGTTGTCGGGTTGTGGCTTGGCGCACCGGTGTCTCTGCAGCGCCCTGGCCTGCGGGGCTTTGGGGGCCTGATTTCGCGTTCCCGGAAATCCGTTCCTCCTGACCACAGTGGACAGGGGTGTTCTCAGCGAGTGAGCGCCCAAGGGGAAGGAGAATGGCTCACCCCTTCTAGGAGCGAGGTCTGGAAGGCCAACTCCAACTGGAGGCATTTTCAGTCTGTGGCCAGGTTTTGAAAGCCAAAGATAAGTGGGAAAGGGGTTGGTTGTTTGTTTTGAATAAAAGCCGATCTACTAGTTCATCCTGAAGTCTAGAAGACTGGCTTCCCATGCTGACAGCTCTGCTTTCTTATTGCTCTTTAAACACTGTGGGGAATTCGGTTCAAGAAAAATGACTAAACTTAAAGCTGGTAAAGCTTAAGGCATCGATTTATCTTATTCCTTCCAGATTTTTCAAATATATTAAAAGAAAGTGCTTTCATTTAAAAACACTCAGAAGGTCAGGAGAGCAATGCTCTGAAGAAGCCCTCTTTCCTTGTAGCTTTGTTTGCTGTTGAGAACCAAGAAGGTTGAGAGCTGGGAGGAACTGGTGTGACTGTTGACTCCTACATTTCCTCATCCTTGCTTTAAAGAGCACACTGCCTTTGCCTCACACCCCTGTTCTTCTTGTGACCTAAACTAGGTCACGAGAAGCAGTGGGTCACCTCTCAAAACCCTCCCAGCGCACACGCACACTTACTCATCAGTTTCCCTTGTCTAGAATCCATACACACTCTCTGGCATCTTATGGGTACTTCTAACCCTTGCAGACCTGGCTGCCCTGTCTGAGCCCGCACCTTCCTCTGAAATCTTGGTGTACTTAAAAGGTCAAGTTGCCTTTACGGTGTCATGCAGTCACTGGTTTCAAGATGTTAACTATCTCAAAGAGTGCACACAAGTAAACGATGATGTACTCCAATTATTCTTTTAGGTAAACTATCCCCTCAACTAAAGTTTTAACCTCTTGGGACAATGACTAAGACCCATTGTCTGTGTTTATCTCACAGCCCAGTGCCAGATCAACATGTGTTGCCTGTGTTGATTCTACAACTAATTAGAATTGATACAGTACTTTCCAAAATGCTAATAACTAGGGTGGTGGTGGTAGGTGGAGGTACCAACACTTCCCTCATTCATTCCTGCTTCATTCTAATTTATATAAATAGATTTTTTTTTCTTTCTGAACCCAAATTGAGATTGTACCATTGAAGGAGCTGAAATCTTGATTGGGGAGCATATAGGGAAACGGAGAAGAAACGCTGGAGGGCAGAGGACTTTGAGAAGTAATGGGGGTGGGAGCAACACAAAAGAGGGCACCTAAGGAAACAGGAGTGTACCGAGGAATTAGGGAGCAAAAACTCCACTAGAAGATGGGCCAGAGAGAGGAGGCGGGCCAACGTCAAGGACAAATTTCACCTCCTAAGAGGCAGTATGGTATTGTGGCTAAGAGTTCATGTTCCCCACCATCTGGATGTGTGTCCCTGGACAGGTTATATAACCCTAAGAGCTTAAGTTTCCTCACTTGGAAAATGAAGAAAATAATAATGCCTACATTACAGAGTTTTGAGGGTTAAATGAAATAACATGTACTTAATAAATATCAGCAATGACTGCTCTCAATTTCACCTGGGATACCATATCATAATGTGAGGCCTTTGGCATTCCTCTCTGCTCTAATATAACAATTTACTTTATTGGTAGATAGAGAAGTGGGGTAACATGCTCTTTTCTTTTACATGTGAGAAAGTAAAGAAGAATAACAGATATTTTGAGGAAAACCTTTAACAAAAAGTAAAAACCAGAATGGAAAAATAAGTAATTGAAAGAAATTACAGAAAAATTTAAAGAAATGTACACACACACACACACACACACACTTATACAAACAACTAAATTCTCTAAGTAAAATCCTTCGAGAGATAAGAAAAGGTATTGTATCTGTAGAATTAGAAAAGGATGCTCTAAAAAAGAAACATTAAGAGAACAAGAAATAAATTTTTGAAACAAAATATGGTAGCAGAGTTATTAACCAATATTACCCCAATAAATTTATTTTAAAAATAGAAATAGGTAAAGTAGCAGAAATAAATTCAGTAAAAGAGCCAAGATGAAGTGGAACAAATCTTCCAAAAAAAAAAGTAAATAGAGATGGAAAGTAGAAAAAAAAAAGATAAGCAAATTATTAGGTCAATACAAGAAATACAGCACTCAAATTGAATACCAGTAAGAAAGTACAGAGATAATTGTGAGGCAGGGATCGGGGGGAGATTAAAAAATAAAAACAGTACGAGAGAATTTCCCAGAACTTACTGGGAGATAGACTAGAAGGGTCTATTTGGGTGCCTAGCACAAAAAATGATGGAAAACATAACAAAAGGTATAATCATGAAATTTTTAAAACTCATAAATAAACAGAAACTCCAAAACCCCTCCAGAAAAACAACAACAACAACCACAACAACAAAAAACAGGCCCCATACCAAAAGCCAGGAATCAGAATGGCATTGAACTAGGCAAAATAACACTAGATGTAAAAACAAAACAAGGCAATACTTTTACAATTCTAAGGAAAAATAACTTCCAGTCTAGAATTCTACATCCACCTAAGCTACTCATCAAGTGTACAGGCAGAATAAAGACATTTTCAGACATGCACAATTCTCAAAATTTCATCTGTATGTGCCCTGCAACAGACACTCTTGACCCACCCAAAAGCCATTCCCATCTTTTTTCATAATATTTTTTTAAGGCACCACATAATCAGATGCTTTTGGGAAGCCAAGCCTTTCCCCAGCTCCAAGGAGTAGCCTTGATTAATCTGAACCAATAAGTTGTAATTCCCAACCCTCTAACAATGATTGGCTTTGAAATGGGCATATAACACACTTCAGTTTGCTCAGATCTGAGGAAATGTCTACCAGGGATGGGAAGATTTTCTTTACCTCAAAGGGGTTATAAAGAGGGAACATAGTCTTTAAGCCAGCCTTTTTATGTAGTTGTATGAAGACACGACTATCCAAGCTGCAGCAGCTATCTTATCAAAGAGAGAATCCAAATATTTTAATATCAGAGAAGAAAGGTGAAAAGATCTGGGTACTCGATGATGTCATTGAGCCATTGTATTCATCAAACCTGAAACTAATTAATATCTATCCATATTTCTTGTTATGTGAGTGCCAGAACACAAACTCTGTGCACTTATGCTTACCACTCAAGTTGAATTACATAGCAAAAGCAATAATAATTAATAAAAATACCTACCATTAATTAAGTACTTGGGTATTGTTTGATGGTCTTTTTAAAAAATACATTTTACTGATTATGCTATCACAGTTGTTCCAATTTTTCTCCCTTTGCCCCCCTCCACCCTATACCCCCATTCCCTCCAGCAATCCTCCTCCTTAGTTCACACCCATGGGTCATGCATATAAGTTCTTTGGCTACTCTATTTTCTATACTCTTCTTAACATCCCCCTGTCTATTTTATGCCTACCTATTTGTACTTCTTAATCCCTGCATCTTTTCCCCTATTATCCCTCTTCCTCCTCCCAACTGTTAATCTTCCAAATGATCTACATATCTACGATTGTTTCTGTTCTGCTTGTTTGCTTAGTTTGTTTTTTTTAGATTCAATTGTTGATAGTTGTGAATTTATTGCCATTTTAATGTTCATAGTTTTGATCTTTTTCTTTTATAATTCCCTTTAACATTCCATATGATAATGGCTTGATGATGATGAACTCCCTTAGTTTTACCTTGTCTGGGAAGCCCAATTCTGAATGACAACTTTGCTGAATAAAGTAATCTGGGTGGTAGATGCTTGCTTTCCACCCCTTTAAATACTTCTTGCCAGTTCCTTCTATCTGCAAAATTTCTTTTGAGAAATCAGCTGACAGTCTTATGGGAACTCTCTTGTAGGTAACTATGTGCTTTTCTCTTGTTGCTTTTAAGATTCTTTATCTTTAACCTGTGGCATTTTAATTACAATGTGTTTTGGTATGGTCGTCTTTGGGTCCATCTTGTTTGAGACTCTCTGTGCTTCCTGAATTTGTATGTGTAGTTCCTTCACCAAATTAGGGAGGTTTTCTTTCATTATTTTTTCAAATAAGTTTTCAATTTCTTGCTCTTCTTCTTCTTATTCTGGCACCCCTATGATTCAGATGTTGGGACATTTGGAGATGTCCCAAAGTCTCCTTAGTCTACCCTCATTTTTTAAAAGTTCTTTTTTCTTCTTGCTGTTCTGATTGAATTTTTTTTTCTTCCTCATGTTCCAAATTGTTGATTTGATTCTCAGCTTCATCTCCTCCACTGTTGGTTCCCTGTAGAGTTTTCTTTATTTCACTTAATGTAACCTTCATTTCTGCCTGGGTCTTTTTTATGCTGTTGAAGTACCCAATGAGTTCTTTGAGCATCCTATTCACAAGCGTTTTGAACTCTGCATCTGCTAGGTTGCTTATCTCCATATTGTTTAGTTCTTTTTCTAGAGTTTTGCTCTGTTCTTAATCTGGGCCATATTTCTTTTGTCTCCTCATTTTGATAGCCTCCCTGTGTTTGTTTCTGTATATTAGAGAGAGATGCTTCGACTCCCTTAGTAGTGTGGCCTATTGTGGAAAAGTGCACCTGTAAGTTGTACGGGGTAATCACCAGGGTCACCACTGTGTGGCTTTGCATGGGAGGAAGGCTCAGAGAGTGGACAATGCTACTGCCTGGCCTCTGGAGTTTTGCTCAGAAGGAAGCTTTCTCCTAGCACTCACCCTGTTGCTAGTCACTTTGATTTCTCCCCATATGAAGTGAGTATATTATGTCCATTTAGCAAGTGAGGAGTGACAGGCTTAAACAAGTAGGTGGATGAGCCAGATTTGTACCCATCACTCTCTGATTCAAAGGTCTGAGTATTTAACTCTGCTTCTATGTTCAGGATTTGTCAGGTGAAACTCAGAGAGATAATAGAAACTTTTGCGATTGGGGCATGGGAAAATGTTTGGAAACAACATGCTAAGTTCAAACATGTACTTAATAACCACTTTTAATTAATTTAGTTATCTGTCAAAATAGTTCAGATTTGCTGTAACCAACCTCCAAGATGGCCCCTGATGATTCTCCTGGAAGTCATGCTTTTGTTTAGTCCACTCCCATAATGAACAGAGCTGACCTGTGTGACCAACAGGATATTATGACAATGAGTAACTTCCAAGGTTAGGTCACAAAAGACATCATGATTTCTGCCTTGCTTTTTCTTGGATCACTCACTCTGGTGGAGCCAATTGCAAGGTCACGCACACTGAAGAAGCCCTGTGGAGAAGTCCATGTATCAAGAAGCTGAAACCTCCTGCCAATATCCATGCAGGTGACCCATCTTGGAAGTGGGTTCCCCAGCCCCATTCTAACCTTCAGATAACTGTCACCCTGACCAACACTTGACTACAGCCTCATGAAAGACCTTGAGACAGAACTTCCCAGCTCGGTCACTCCTGAATTCTTGACTCACAGAAACTTTGAGATAGTGAATGTTTATTGTGTTAAGCTGCTCGCTTTTGGGGTGATTTGTACATAGCAATAGCAATAGATAAATTAGTACACTGAGTAACTGAATAAACCTCCTCTTAACTTTAAAAGCAAAAAGAGATCTTACATTTGTAATCACTATGTTTTCCATAGAAGACATATCTGGTCCTTACTGCAACTCTGAGAGGCGTAGAGAAAGGGCCATTCCAGAAAACTGACCATCAGACAGATTTACTCAAGATAATCAGGGACAAAATTAATAGAAAAAACATTCGGGGTTGCTTTCACCAAGCCTTTACAGTATCACTGTCTAGAATTTGGCTTAGGCAGAAAGACTCTAAGAATCAATACAAAATAAAACAAAAATGAAAAAAATTCCCAAAGAGTCCCTACCTTTCACAATATTTCCTAAGAGGCAGTCAGCATTCTGTAACCAACACTCCTGCTGCTCCTGGCCTCACCGCCTCGCTGGTTCTCATTGCACACAAGAGTTTGTGGTCTTGGATCTTGCCCAAAATTGTAGCTCGTCATCAATTTTGAGAACATTCATATATTCTGAACAGTGAAACTATTAATGGTTATGGCGTTTATAGCTTGGGTTAAAATAGGAAACTAATAAAGATAAAATTTCTGTTTGATAAGGTGCTCCAACCCCAGTCAATGGTAAGAAAGTTTCCTGTTGCACAGTGAGTTCTCTGGGTGCATCATTAGGCACAGGGTCCAGACTCAGAAACACAATTAGGAGGGAGTTAAAACTAACAGGGCTAATCTGTTTTTCATAGAATTAATATTGAGGTGGTTAATGCTACTTTCGGACAATAATAATGAGTGAGAGAGTGAGTGAGTGAGTGAGTTGAGTAACTAGCTAAATCTGCTTCTTGTTAGGCATAAGCCCTTTAGTGTTTGTTTTGGTTTCTTGTTCACGTTGGAAGAGCAAGCAGAGTCTCCGGGGCCCAAACTGCTCTGACAAAAACCTCAGCTGACGACCCTGGCTGGAGTGGGGACGAACACTTGCAAATAAAGTCTTCTCTTTGCTCCAGAGGTAATAAAGTTGTAATATATGTGGCCTTTCAGGAGTAATCGTCTTCAGCAGGGATCTTGGCAGAAAGGCAGCCCGAGTTTGTTCCTTAGAAGCAGTATGCATTAAAGTCTAAAATGAACTGCAAAGTACATGCCCATCTGCAGTAGATGTTGCTACAGGTGTAGGATGTTGTGGTTTCTAACATCTTACATGTGTTCTCTAAACAATACCTCGAGTGTCTTTTTGTTTCTGGCCCGTGTGGTTTCCTGCAGTTCCGGCAGCTGATCCTATGTAGAAAGGCAGCTGCCTGCAAAGCATTACTGAAAATTACGTATAAAGACATGCATGCAGAAAACGGTGCTGGCTCCGAAAGAAGCTTGCCCTGACCTCAGAGCAGGATGGAGTCTGCATCACTTGTTGGAGAAGCTGAAATAAGTACATTGTTATGGATGTCCAGGCCTGAGCAGCTTGCAAGCACCCCCAGGAACTGCTACAGTTTCTGGGCCCTTGAGCTCCGTAGTAGACCAAGGGACAGCAATCTGAATTCAAAATGTGAGAGTGAGCCGGAGAGGAAAGAGAAAGAAGGCCCTGTTAGTGAAAGCTCTTGCCAGAACTCCACAACCCAAGCAGGGAATGTCAACAAGTTGTTGTGCGATCCATCCAAAAAGTAATCATCCAAGCAAGCTTTGTCTCCGGAGCCGTAATCCTGGGAGCCAGAGATATCTCTAGGACACAGCTAGTCAGCAAATGCCCAGGATGTGGAGCTTAAGATAGTAGACAGCCAGGTACTTTATTTTTTAATTTTTAAAACAGATTTTATTTGTTTACTTTTAGAGAGAGGGGAATGGAGGGAGAAGAAGAGGGAGAGAAACCACAACATCCTACACCTGTAGCAACCTCTACTGCAGATGGGCATGTACTTTGCAGTTCATTTTAGACTCTAACGCATACTGCTTCTAAGGAACAAACTCGGGCTGCCTTTCTGCCAAGATCCCTGCTGAAGATGATGACTCCTGAAAGGCCACATATATTACAACTTTATTGCCTCTGGAGCAAAGAGAAGACTTTATTTGCAAGGGTTTGTCCCAGCTCAGCCCAGGCACGCGCGCCGACCAGGAATTGAACTGGGGACCTTTTGCTTTGAGGGATGACGTCCAACTGACTGAGCCACTCCAGTCAGGGCAAGAGCCAGGCACTTTAAAAAGCAAATACATAGACAATCCTGAAGACTGCCTACATGTAGTCAGTTCGTTCAAGACTTTCCTCCCATGCCTGCCAAGCTAAGGGTCCTCCCTTCCCCCTCCCATAAACACCCTCTTGAGACTATTTAATCCCTGTTTTAAGGACTCTTTCCCATTTCAGGTTGGCCTGATTTTCATTCAGGTCTCATTTGCCCTACGTAAGAGCACTGAAGGGAGAGTGTGTTGTGTCATATGTGTGTGTATGTGTGTGTGTGTGTAGTAGTTGGAAGCTCCCCATGTAAACTCCCTTATGAAGAATTGACCCTGTTGGGAGCTCCTAGCTTTAAAAATGTTAAAATCTTCTCTTTTTCTTTTTTCCTCTTCCCAAAAAGTGATGGAAATGAGAGGCAGGTTAAACTATCTCCTGGCAAGGATGTAGCCATCCACTTGGCTTCTGAGAATAATGACCTGGCAGAATTCTAGTCCCTGACCCCATAGGCTGGGCAGTCCTTAGTGGACTAATAAAGTATGTGCTTCCCCCTCCTGTCCTGGAGTTGTGTAGGAGACCAGGGAAAGGAGAGGTCAGAAAGGACAGATGTAGGGGCAATTCCATGGCTATGCCACTGGGTAGAGGAAGGAAAGGATTTCTTAGAGTTTCAGGGCCTCCTCTTCCACCTCCAGTTAGGGTCTCTCCTCCCATTTGCACCCTCTCCATTAGTTACCTGGCAATCGGCCATTGGGGAATAGGGAGGGGTGGTCAGATAAGAGCCTGAAACCCTCCCTGAGACTCCTGGGCTGTGAGTACAGGCCCAAGGGCATAGGACTTCCTTGGGACCCCTGGCCAACGTGGCAGTGACATGAATCAAGGATTCAACCTACAGATCTGATGCTGGAAAGAACTGACAAAGGCGCTATTCTCCTTTTAATTTAGCAACTTACAGTAGGCCCTAGACTGTACGAGTATGTATGTTAGGCACACAGAGGAAGCTTACTCCGTAGAATGTTACGTCTATTTTTTCTTTAAAAAACACATCAGATTACTTAATGAACTTCCAGTTAAAGATTGCTGTTTATATACACACATTTGCCTCCACTCCCTCCAAAACTCTACTCAAGTGGCAAGTTAAGGCATTAAACAAACCCACACACGCGGAAAGCAACGAGAAGAAGAGAAACATCGACAACACTTTAGAGGCTGAAAAGCATTTGGAGGAATGGCAATGGCTTAGCAGACTCAAGAAAGTAGGGAAAGCTGACGGGCAGTCTGATTTACACCACAGAACCCCCAAAAGGTCTAAGAACTGGCAGTACCAGTTGCCACTGGAAGTTGGGATAATGATGGGGCTAGAAGCCAGAGGACTGGTAGAGTTTATTTAAGAAGCAGTGAGACCCTCTCTCCTCCATCATTCCGACAGGCTGGAAACTTATCCCCCGAAGAAGGTAAGACAAGGATCTGTTGGACTGGGGAAAAACAAGGATAGTCAAAGTGGAAAAAGTGTCCTGAAAACAGGGTGAATAAGTGAAAGCTGACACAGTGTTGAAATTAACCCCATTGTATTTTGCCCTCTTAATTAAAAGAGATCCCTTTGGGGGAACGTAGTCAGCTTAAGAAAAAAGACCCAGAGATTGACATCAGGGGTTCACCTATGACATGGCCTACCCAGACCACCCCCCCCACCCCACCCCCCAGTGAAGCTCAGAGTGTGACGAGCTCTGCTTACATACAGAGCTTCCTATCAGGTTTGTAACACCTACTCTTGCACATGGACAGCCAAGATCACCAACAACTGAAGGAGACTTCTAATGGAAACAAAGAGGCCAAATCAACAAGCAAACACACAACGACTTGGAAGAAAATATTACACAGGGATAAAACCTTTTAAAAATGACTATCCCAGGCATGAAACAAGACAACATGTTATATATAAAATAAACAAATAAGTAAGAACCTTCAGAGGCTTAAAAGTAGGAAGTAAAAATGAAAATCTCAATAAAAGTTTAAAAAATTAGTTGCATAAATATCCCTGAAGGTAGAACAGAGATATAAAATAGGAGAGAAACAGTAAGATAAATTTAGAGGACCAGTTTAGGACATCCTCCAACTGATGAGCAGGCATTCTAGAAAAAGACAAAGAGAACAAATGGAAAGAGATCATCCAGTAGTTCATTAAAATCAACAGAGTTAAAGACTCCCCGAGGTGCTGGCCACCATGGATAAAAATAGATCCTCACCCAGGCTCATCATAGTGAAATTTTAACACTTTAGGACAAAGAGGTACAAAAATATCAGGAATCTGAATAGCATCTGACTTTTCAACAGCAACACTAGAAATATGCAGGCCAAGAAGAAATGTCTTCTATTTCTGAGGGAAAAAATATTTCCAACCTAGAATTTATGCCCAGTCCCAATATTAATCAAGTAAAGTGGCAGAATAAAGATATTTTCAGAAATGCAATTCTCAAAATATTTACCACCATGTACCCTTTCTCAGAAAGCTGCTGGAGGATGTGTTCCACCAAAACAAGTGAATAAATCAAGAAAGAGAAATACATGAGGTCAAGAAACAGGGAATTCATCATAAGACAGCGGCTAAGGTAATCCCCAAGGTGAAGGTGAGGGAAAATCCCAAGACAACAGATGCATAACGAGGCTGGGGACCACACAATCAAGATTCTGGAGTGGCTCCAGGAGTGAGTGCTGACAGTATATCTAACGTGTCTGAGCCTGTTGAGAGGCAATTTCCATAAATGGAAGACAGAAGCTTATTTGGTGATAAATATTTAGAAAGCCAAGCAAAGAAAAAAAAGTAAGACAGCTATTAGTGCGGGGAAAATAGTAAGTTGTGGAGAAAAGGAAAAGTAATCATAGTACACTACATAGCTCAGCTGTCAATAACATTTTATATGGCCATTAAATGGGAACACATAGAGTGATCTAACCAAAGCATGTAGAACCATTACGGAGTATACAGTTGGAGGGTGATGGGTCATGTGAATGTGGGTGGTACGAAGGGGTGAGAAAGAGTGTTAAATTCTTATCTTCCATTGTTGGAATTAATAGATATTTAAAAGTGAATATTCAAGAAGGAGCAATACAGACATGCGATTAGAGATACAGATATAAATACCAAGGTAATTCTTTGGAAAAGTCGGGTGGGTTTGCCCTCAGAAAGTGGGAAGTGGGAGAGACAGAGGGTGGAGACTTCTGTTTTCCGTGCAAGCCTCCACAGCTCCTTGACTCTTTACATGAGTGCACACGCACGTTTGATAAAAGTAAAAACTAAACAAAAAGTTGCATCATCATAGAATTCTGCCTGGCACATTTTTGAAGACCGTTGATATTGAACACACCTCAAGAGGTGCTGCTTTTTCCTTAAAGCCTTGGTCTCACGCATCTTTGTTTTAGCTCTAGTGTGAAACACATGTGATTTTCATGATTTCTTAATCCATCATGACATTCCTCAGAACCCTCTGCAAGGTAAGGCTAATTAATTAGAGCTACAGCTGGAAGTCACAGTGCTCAGTCTCTTTTCAGAGTGATGAGGAGGGACCTTTCGGCAAAAAAAACAAGGCCAGAACCAGGGCAACTTAACAGCATGACAAACTGAAAGTGTAGGAGCTCTCACTTTCCATGTTTCTTATGGAAACTCTTATATTTGTAAATCTTATTTACAAAACCAGACTAACAATTTGGACTATTTATGACTTTCTCAAGCATTTTTAATCAATTTTAGCATTCCAAAACAGTTCACACAAAATCATATAAAGTTTTCCAGTATGAGTTACACAGACAATACAATTCAGACATAAAGCAGTTCGGATGGCAATGTGGTGAAGGCTCCCAGGACGGACATTCCAGACTTGCTTCTGGTTCTCCTGTGAGGATGCAGCCACTGAAATGCTGCCCCATGGAGATGAGCCTTTCCAGGAAGAAGGAGAAGCAGAGCGCAGTATCCCAATTAATGAAGAAGGACTTAAGGTAAATTGCGGGAGAGTTTTGTTTTGTTTTGTTTTTCCTCTAAAGAGGGAAGTTTAGAGAGAAGACACAAAAAGAGAGTGAAGGAAAAGCTTACCTCTTCTTTAAGAGATTTTGAAGTTAAACTTTATCCTATTTCCAAATTCAGAAATTCTAACTTCTCCATAGAACCTTCCTAACACTAATTTTGTGCAAGATGGGCTGATTGCTATCAGTAACATAAAAATGAATTTAAAAGGAACATACCCAGTCCTGGTCGAGTGGCTCACATGGCTGGAGCATGGTCCCATAGACACGCTAAAAGGCTGTGGGCTCGATTCCCAGTCAGGGCATGTACTTAGGTGGAAGGTTTGATCCCCATTTAGGGCACATACGGGGGGCCACCGATCAATGTTTCTCTCTCACATCTTTGTTTCCTCTCTTTCTCTCTCCCTTCCTCTCTCTCTAAAATCAACGAACATGTCCTTGGGTGAGGATTAAAAAAAAAACCCACTAAGAATTTTACCAGATCTGAAACTCCTATGACTTCCTGTCTCTGAAAATGGATTTTTCTCTCAGTGTAGATTCTAGGTAACGAACCCTAATCATGTGTCCTTGACATAGGCATCTCCGTCACTGCTGAGTTCTTCAGGCTGGAAACTCCTTCTGGTACCAGAAACAAATATGCTTATGTTTTGATGACATCTGTTGTATTGGGCGATGTTGAAGATGACGATAATAATAAAGAACAATATTTTCCACATGCAACAAATAAAAAGGTAAAGTCATTATTCCTCAACTGCCCACTGATAACCTAGATCTGTTTAAACTGGTACGATTTTCCAGGATCATTTCTATAAACTAGCCTCTAATTTCTTCCACTGTCCTCAAAGCTACCATATGATGTTACATGGTTGGAATAATTTTAGATGACCACTTTTGTTTTAAATTTGAAGTCTACTAAACTATTCTCCCTTTCTTTTAAAATGAATTTTTTCATCTTTATTTTTTAATCAGGTGGTTATATAAAGATTATAACATGAGAAGTATAAGCCAGAGTTACAAAGATAAACCTCAGACTTGCTTTTCTGTAGCTGGCGGTCCATGCTCATCTTTTGTGAGGACAACACGCCGTCCTGCACGATCTCAGGGTCTAGTTTGCAAAGGCAAAGCCCATGACCCTGAGGGCCCAGATTCTTCTGCGTGTTTATCTTCCCAAGACATCTTGGACTTTGAGCCCTGATGAGCAGGCCATGCGGAGTGAAAGCATCTAGGTTCGTTTAGCTACAAATCACGAGTGAAATCAAAAGCAGAAACTCTGGTTTCCAGTAAAAACATCCAGTGCAGGGAAAGGAGGGCTTGCCCTGTGTGCCGTGGAGAAAAGCCCCCTGTCAGCTTCCATCAAGCGCTCTCAGAGAGGACCGCTCTGCTCATCACCAGCTCTGTCAGCAAGGCTAGATGCCACCTTTGTATCAAAGTTATCAATGAAACGTTGCTGTGCTAGTGGGGTTTGGAGCTCAGACCGAGACCTTCAGCTTCCAGGCCGCGGTCAACACTGCTGTTTTAAATTATGAGAGACCAGGAAAATTTTTTGCTCTGTCCTCTCTCAGTGTTAGAAGAAACACAGGTTTTTTCTTCTTGAAATCAAGACAAGTATTAGTCTGGATTTGTCAGACAAAATTTCTCAAGTGATTTACATGTTTAATTCATAAATTAAGGATTTGTTCTACAAATTATCAGAGGTGGAAAAACATAAGAAAGTAGTATGCATGCCTTATGAGTAATTCATCTTTTTTTTTTTTCTGATTTTAAAACTGTTTCTTTACATCCCAAGTCTCTAATTTCACCTTGTTCATTTGTCTGAAGGGCTGTTTCTGAAGGACCAGAAATGTTATTTTAGCAGAGTTTCTCCCCAGGTGGCTATGAAAGTGAGTGGGGTTTGTATTCTCCCCAAAGCTGATGAGTTAGAAGGACTAACATTCTGTTTAGCAAGCAAGGCCTGTGTGGAATATTCTGCTGATGTGTAGTATAACCTGATGTTAAAGTTTAACAGCCACCGAGAAAAAAAAGTTTTATTGAGTGTTAACAGCAGTGCTGTGGGGTTGTACTCTCAGAAAGGAATTTTTAAACACACATAGTAGGAAGTTCACAGGAAGTTCTTCAGCGGGATCCTATAGTAAGACAGCGCAGCCTTGGTCAGGAAACTGGCTACGAGCTCAGACAGAGACATCCAGAACAAGGCTCCTAACAGTGCCCAAGGCACCGCAGGCTGCACGAGGCAGCCAGTTTTGCTTAGGAAGGCCCCTGAGCAAGGGTAGTTAATATTTAAACCAACTCGTATTATTTGACGACGGAAGATTTTTGCAGAGGTGTTATTTCTCTTAGTGGCACTCAACCTGAGACCTCCCAGACAAGCAGAGACCAGAAACCTGCCTGCTCCCTTTCAAATGCAGAACAAACTGACCCCCGTTGGAGAGGGCGATCTCCTGACACGGTCCCCCTCCTCCCTTCCCACAAGGATCTGCTTCGTTTTCATGCATGAACACATTCATTCAACAAACACTTAATAAGGCATTTATTCTGTTCCAGATACCGTTCTAGGATGGTGCGGTCAGCGATGATCATAAGAGGCTCAAACTCCTGCCTTTATGACACTTATACTCTAGTCCCTTGAACTCAGAGAATGTCAGAGTTGGAGGCAGCTCCAGGGGTCAGACCTGGAGTAAAAATGCATAAAGGTGATAGGAAGGTGTGGAAACTATAGCAAACCAGTGTGTGCGTGTTCCAAAAATCATTCAAACACATTGTTGTTTTGTTTTGTTTTGTTTTGTTTTTGGAACACCATGCAGTCTAAGCACAACAACTTTGAGTATCAGAGGCCTCTCATGGCTGCTATTCAACTCTCAAATGTCCTCAAGGTCACGGAACCAGGCAGTGATAAAACCGAAGCTAGAACTCAGCTGTCTTGGCCCTGGCTCACTACCCTTTTACTAGGCTATACTCCCTCGGGCCCCATAGTTCAGCTCCTTGAAGTATCTCAGAAAGTTACTAGTGTTTGACATGATTTTGGTGAACAACTCATTCATTCTCTCAACGACTATTTATAAAGCTCTATCATGTGCCAAACACCAAGGAAAGCTTGAGAGTGTTGAACAAGACCGATGTCGGAAATGGCCTTAACCTCCTAGTGCTTAAGAGCACATTGCTTCAGCAATCTAGATGTATAATTAGTAGGAAACAAAAAATTCCTTTTTTCCCATTTGAGCACTTCTGAGGCAGTAGTTATGACTCCAGGCCCGGATACACACATGCGCTTAACCTGAACAAAAAATAAATGTAATGTTACATAATTGATGTCATGTGTCTTTAAAATTAACCTAGCTCAACAATTGGTATGAAAAGATTACTGTGGAATAGTAACTGGGTACATATTAGGTGATCAAAACAGACTTGCGGCTGTAAGTATTCACATGTTACGCAATCTCAGCTGTTGAGCAGATGCACAAACTTGTTCTGCATTTGGCTGCTCTCTAACAGGCTCAGCAGTAGCATGGTCAAGTGCCAGGGCGATCTATTCACTGCACAAATATTAATGGAGTGCCTGCCTACTGTGACTTTCTGCTAGACTGCATGTGTAAGTGGCATCGTGTTCAAGGACTAGTGTTTGAGAACCAAAGATAAGTTAAAGCCTATTTTTTGCTAAGAGCTTCCCAGAAGTATAGTAGAATCCTTTGGAAATACCCAAAGTTAGGTGCCCTGGGTCAGCAATTCTGTCTGTACCACCTGCTATCGCAGGGAGGAGAAATGAACAGAGGTATGATCTACCTCTGGTGATTCATGGGCTATGGCTAATGGTTTGGCAGGGTGGCCAGGGACTTGGAAGAAACATGCTTGGAAAATTGGCGATCTGATGAAGAGGTATGTGAATAGACTTCTCTGAAAGTACACAGAGTGTGAGATATTGTGTCATGTGAATGCTCACGGAACAGTGACCCCAGGGGAAGAGGATGGCCCATTCTGTGGACATCAATGAGCGTCCTTCTCTACCTACTCTCGGCATTGCCCAATAGGCTCGCAAAGTGCCCATGGTAGGGACGAAGGGATGAAAGTTATGCATTGGCTCAACAATATGGACTTTCACTTTCCAAGGCCGATTTGCCCATAGCCATTGCTGAGTGCCCAAGCTTCCGGCAGCCCTTGAGCTTCTACTAGGGCACAATTACCCGCAGGTATCAGCCAGCTAGTTTGTGACAAGTGGATTGCATTGGATTATTTCCACAATTGAAAGGGTGGCACTTTGTTCGTACTGGAATGAATACTTACTTACCTTGCCTTTCATGCCTGCAATGTTTCTACTTGAACTATTATCCTTAGACTTACAGAGTCTCTTATCCACTGTCATGGTATTCTGAGGTGCATTGTTTCCAACCAAGGAATTCATTTCATAGCAAATGAAGTACAGCAATGGGCCCACATTCATGAAATTCCCTGGTCTTATCCTGTTCCCCATCATTTTAAAGTATCTGGTTTGATGGAGTAGTGGAAGAGCCTTTTGCAGACTCAGTTTTGGTGCCAACTAGGTCACAATACCTTAGAGGGCTGCGGACAATGTCCTCTGGGATATAGTATATCTCTAAACTGATGTCCAGTATGTGGTAATTTTCCTCCCAGAACCAGGATTCATGGGTCTGAGGATCAAGGGGAGAATTGGGGTGACGCCTACTGCTATTATTACTCCTAGTGAATCACGAGGAACATGTTTTATTTCTCTCCCTGCAATTGGGCTCTTCTGGTTTAGGAGTTTTAGTTTCAAAGGGACTAAAGGTGGAAAGTGCTTCCCCCACGGGACACAAAAATGATTCCAGTGAAGTGGAAGTTGAGACCACCACCTGAACACTTTGTGCTCCTTATTCCAGTGACTCAAAAAGTGAAGAAGGGGGTTACTGTACTGATTCAAGTGATTGATCCTGATAATCACGGGAAACTAAGATTATACACAATAGGGCTAAGGAACAATGTGCCTGGAATGCAGAAGATCTTCTGGGGCGCCTCTCACTGCTCCTATTTCACAGGATTCAAGTCAATGGAAAACTAAAACATCCCAACTCAACCAGAACTGCTAATGACCCAGACACTTCAGAAATGAAGGTTGGAGTTGCCCCACCAGGCAAGGAACCATGACCAGCTAAAGTAGCTGCTTAGGGAAAATGGAGTGGGTGGTGGAAGAAGGTAATGATATAGACCAGCAATGGCCATGTGACCACTGCAGAAATGAGGATTATAATAGTTTGAGTGTTTCTTCCTTATTTTCGTGTTTATATATTTGTATATATATTAACCAAACATGTTTGTTTTCTCCCCTCCCTATTCCCCATATCACCTAACCTAAAATGTGTTATATAGTACTTAACTTTATATTCCAATACTTAAGTTACAGGGATTGTGAATCAGCTAGAAGATTTAACATCACCCAGCCACCCCCCAAAAAGAGGGGACTCTGAATCTTCTTCTGAGGAGTTACTGTGTTTGGGGCTGCGTGTGTGATGGCTGTAGGATGTCAGACTGAAGCACAACTTAGTTACGGTTTTCCTTTGGAGATCAAACCTGGCTTAAGCAGCTGCATAGGATGCAAGGTGACGAGGGGTTGACCGTGGTGGCTTTGTAATGTGTCGACATGGCTAGACTGAGCTCCGTCTGCCCGAATTTCACTCCCTGTATGTTTCCGGTTAGAGTGCGTCACACAGAGATTGCTGCGTGAGATCTGCAGGGCAGAGAAGAAGCGGCAGCCACTGCTGATCTCCTGGTTCAACCTGTCGGTGCGATGCCGCAGCCACGCCTGCAACTCCTCCACCTTCTCCTGGCTCTTCTTTCAGCTTCTCTGACTCCTGGGCCAGGTATGTGTTAAGTCCACAGTGAAAGACATCAACTTCTTGTGCAGACATTCGAATCATCGGGGTCAGAAGCGGCGCGAACTGCCAGCTTATGTTTACGGGTTCCACCTTGTCATTGCTCTGCTCTGCTTTGCACTCACCTTCCCGTCCCAGCTGCTTACCCTGAGGACCTCGATTTCTAGCATCGGTCACAAAGGCAGCCTTACAGGAGCTGCCACAGTTGCTCAGGGTCAACTCTCTGTAACAAATCCTTTATCGCATGTTTATCTCCCTGCGCATTTGCTTCTCTGATTGAAGCCTGCCTGATGTACTGGCTTAAATTTCCCTCACGCATAGTAGTTCAAAGGGGAGCAATCCAGGTGAGCAGCACAGCTCTTCTCCACGTGAACATTCAGGGACCCGAGTTCCTTGCATCATATCGTACCATTGTCCAAAGGCATTGTCTTCACTCACCTGGTCAGAGCTGAGTGTCTACATCCAAATCCCAGCCAGCAGGAAGACACAAGAGGGGGTTAGGGGGGAGGCGTACTCCACGTATGAGGCCCGGGAAGTGGCAAACATCACTTCTGTTCACATAGTGCCCGTGAGAACTTCATCACATCGCCTTACCCAGCTTCTAGAAAGACTGGGAAGTCTGTTCTAATAAAATAGTCATGTGCCAAGAAAAAAAAGAGAAAAGGTATTTTTGTGAACAGCTAGATGCTTCTACTACATATATATAGACTAGTTTTAACAGTGTGACTATTACTATATATAATAGGTAATAATATATAAGAATACTACATAATAAATATACTATAATAACATAGTATAATATACTGGGATATCCTATATATACTATAATACTATATTATACTGTGTATAATAAAATATATAATATATATTATACCACATATAACATAGGTAGTAATAAGTAATAGATATCATGTACTGTGATGCTGACCCCAAAGTCCTAAAAAGCATTAAAAGAACCACTAAAAAATAAGTGGAGTTATCCTGCAAAACAAAGTCAGGAGCAGCCTAGTACAACTGAAAAATTGAATTGAATGTTTCCAGATTTAAGGGGGGTTTTTTGTGTGCCAATAAATAAAAAATAAATAAACTACTACTATAACAACAAATGCCAGGAACTTTCCCAACTAAAAATCATAATTGATTACAAGCTGTTGCCGACAGTATTGAGTTACATTTTGCCTTACTGACGAAATGCCTCAGTAGTTAAAATGATTTTGTTTGAGATTCACATGGATTAAATAGCCTAGAACACATCCACCCTAGACTTAATCTAAGGGAGAGGAGATTTGGTTCAAATGTTGCTTCTCAGCATGTCAGGAAACGTTTTCTTCAATTAAGTAATCTTATTTTAGAGTTAATTCTGTGCCAAGAAAATAAACAATATATCTTTCATGAACACATCCACTCTGCTATATAAAAACTTTTATTTTCTGGGAGGCTGCGCTTGGAATTTGTACATATGAGATCAGAGCTGGAAAAATCCTGTTTTCTTTAGCATTTAATGGCTTTGAAACTATAAGAGAGCCATGTGACATAGTATAATGACAAAGCTCTGTGAACAAGTGAATATCAAATATCAACAGATAGTCTTTCTGCCCCTACCCCCCAAAACCTGCCCTTTAACAGGAACACTGCATTAAGTACAGCGGGATGTTTCCACTCAATCTTGAGCTGCGTAAAAATTAGTTGCAAGAGAATCTGTTGCCGATCACAGACCAAATGCTGTTATGCTTTCAACACATTTAAAGGGATTAGACATTACAGCTATGTACTTCTAAGATCAAGTTCCAATAATGGGAAGTCGGGCAAAACCCTTGGGGTCCAAGTGCCTGGCTGTCTAAAGGATGTCATCGTGGCAGGTAAAATGCTAGAGGGCTTCTTGGAGCTCTGCGCCCCCCACCCCCAGGAGATGGCTCTGGATGGAGACTGGAGCAAGGGTTGCATTCTGCTCCATCTCCCACTGCTCCCAACACCCTCTGTCATGCTCCAGCCACACCAAATGACTCCCATGTCCCAGATGTGCAGTGCTGCTTCTCTCCTCCACGCGTTTGTGTATGTTGTTTCCACCATTAAGGCTCTTGTTGTCCTATACGGCCCAGCTTCAGTGTCACCTCTTCTATGACGCCCAGGTTGTTAATTACTCTCTCCTGTGGAGTTTTTTGTTGTTGTTGTTGTTATTCTTTTCCATGCTGGTGAGCTTCTTAAAAGCAAGAAGCTACCTTGATATTATTAAACATACATTCCCGTTGCCTAACAGGTCCAGGCTCATGGTGGGCACATGATACGTGTTTGTGAAAGAAACAAGTGAATGTTATATCTAACAAGGTTGGATAAGGGAACTCCCCAATTAGCCTAGAGCGGCTTCCTTTCTGACACAGTATAGGGCAAGTCTCAGAGTGCTTTGGGAAAGAAGGTAAGAGAAATTCCTCTGATCTTTCTCATCTCTTCTCAACCTGTTCCCGGGTCAGCCAAGACCAATAGTTAGCTTCCAGTTCCAAAAGAGTTCGCTCCTATTTCCTTGATGACCAATGGAATGCACTAATAAATATTTGCTAGTAAGTACAGGGCAGACCTTCCACACTTAGAACCATGGTGGTATGTTTCCCTTAGGGACATATAACAGGGCAAGCACTAGGGTGAGAAAGCAGCATGGAAGAAAACTTTCCCAGACCTGCATGGAAGAGCTTTAATCTCTTCAGAAGTAAACGTTGACTTTGTTCTGCCTGGCTTTTGTGATCACAGAGTTTGGATGAAAAATGTCAACAGAACCGGTGGGGGTCCAACCAACACAGACTCATCAGACTCATGCTCTCCCATTACTCCCGACAATTGCTCCATGGGCCTTTCCAAGAGGTGGTGACCAAGATGAAGAGCAAATAACTCTGGGATGGGAATCAGGAGAACTGGGTCTACGTCCTGGCTCCGCCATTGTCTGGGCCATCCTCGTAATTCGTTGGGCCTCAATTCTCTTGCTTTTTAGTGGGGTCAATATCAGCCCAATCACCTTACCATGAGGTGTCAAGCTTTGAAAAAGTTTGTTCCTAAAACCTTTTTAAAAACGTAAAAGTGCCATGCCAACACATGGCTTATCTCCTTTACTTCCTTGCAAGTGTTCTACCTATCAGCCCACCTGGACTTGTTTCCAGTCTTATTACAAGCACACCGTGCATAGTCCCTTTCACCTGTGAAGCAATTTCCCTATTAAAATTTTTCTTCTCGGTTAACCTCACCCATGATGTCATGCAGCTATCAGGTTCCCCTTGACATGGTGCAATGAAGAGAAAACTGCCCTTCTTGTCGTTCTGCCCCAAATACTGTAACTCTAATCTAGCCATGAGAAAAACATCAGACAAATCCAGACTGGGGGATGTTCTACAGGATGCCTGGCCAGCGTGCCTTAAGACTGTCCAGGTCATAAAAACAAGCAAAGACTGAGAAACCATCATTGACTAGAGAAGACTGTAGAGCCACGACAACAAAATGCCATCTGGTTACCTGAACTAGGTCCTGAAACAGAAAGAGGACCTTAATGGAAAAATTGGTGACATCCCCAAAAGTGTAAAGTGTCATTAATGGCAATGTACCAATGTTGGTTTCTTAGTTTTAACAAATGTGCCATGGAAATGTAAGATGTCAAGAATGAGGAAACTAAATGAGGGATATATGGGAAACTTCTGTACTATTTTTGCAGCTTTCCGTATATCTTAACTTATTCCAAAATAAAAACTATATTAAACAAAATTCTACCTCCCCTTCAAGCTTCATCCAAACATCACCCCTTTTGTGATGCCTTACCGAACTCCCAGTTAGCTGTGCCCTTTCCTTCTTCTAAACCCTCCCAGCACTTTGCTTCCTCCTTAAATGGCACTCTGCACATTACGAATGTTTGTGTGCTGTTCAAACCCCCACTCCCCCCGCCCCACAAACACATAGTGAGATGCAAGCGGCCTGCAGGTGGTTTTTAAAAACCTGTAGGGCCTAGCACAGTGCCTGGCACATGATAAATACCTCATGAGTGTCTACGAGTGGATGGGTGGGTGGATGAAGGAGTGGGCGGGCGGGGGGACGGCAGCAGTCTGTGCTGCCAAAGTACAGTGACTACAGTGGGTCCCTCCCACCCAGGCTTCGCTGGGCATTTTCCCAAATTAGAATTTGTTCTGTCAGCTAAGGCAATGTCCGTTAATAAAGGCATTACTGTACAGGCATTGGCAAAAGTAGGTTTACAGTGGTTCATGTGGAAAAACATACAAGAATAAATAATAATGCAAGAATAAAGTCCGTGTTTTGAATACCCACAACTGCAAACCTATTTTTACCCACCCCTCTGTGTTTGTAAAACACCTTTCTTTCTAGACTTTTAAAGTGATTTAGAAACCACAACTTACTAATCATCCCACCTCTCTCACATGAAGTGCTTTTGGCATAATTTAGTAATCCAAACTGTACATGCCATAGGACATTTGGCAAGTGCCTAAGTAGAAATGCCATGCTGCGCTCATCTTATCCCGGGCTTCAATCCACCGAAATTTGTGAGCAGTTGTAAGCAAAGGAAGAACTGAGGTATTTTTGTAGCTGTGGATTTGAAGGGATTTGGAGCTTCAGTACACTAGCCTCAAATGAGAAAAACAGGCTAAAAATCAGGAATAAATAAGATATTAGGAAGCCAAACAGGATATCAGAATTAAGGAAGAAAATTGGGAAAGAATGGGAGCATTACACTGAACTGCTAAATCAAGGATATGGACACGGCCAGCACAGGGGAGTAGGGGTGGGAGTGGGGACTCTGCAAGAGTTAGACCAAACGTTGTCTTAGCCTAACTCCCTCCTTTCTGGAAGGCAGGGCTGAGACAGGAGTTTGCAAGTAGGTGGTTTGTTTTCGGAAATGAACCCAAATAATAAGAGTGAAGGACTGGTCAGTATGGGCCTGGCTGGTTCATGGTCTCATTGTAGAGTTAATTAATTTCTAAAATAACCTATAGTTACTTAGAATGCACATAATTATGGTAAGTTGCTATTATATTCAGGCGAATGTAACAGTTAATGGCAGTTCAGCTAAATTTTGTATGTTTTAAGGAAAATTTTCTCTTTTTAAGAGAGAAAGGAGAAGGGAGGGAGGAAGAGTTAGAGAAACATTGATGTGCTAGAGGAACATTAATCAGATGCCTCTCGCACGCCCCCAACCAGGGACTGGGCTCACAACCCAAGCATGTGCCCTGACTGGGACTCAAACCGGGGACCTTTTGGTGTGCAGGCCAGAGCGCAATCCACTAAGCCACACCAGCCAGGGCTTATCGAAAAATTTCAAAAGCAATTTTTACAGATTTGAAAATGCTGACAGTGAGTAAGATGATGGTAAACCACCCTACCCAGTGAAATCTTCCAGGCAGCTTGGTGCACTTTTAAAAGTCTATATATATTGGCCAGGTCCAGAGGCTATATGCTACTTTTATAACTGGCACCATTATTATCATTTCTAAACCAACCCTTGGATAAAGAGCACTTCCTACTGCTATGGTACCCCTGTGCTAGTGGGAGGGCATTCGCTTGTCCTCCCGGGATGCTCCTGTTTCACAGTGACCTGCTCTGTGGCAGCTACTTTGCAGAAGTTGGTTCCACATACACGGGGTTATAACAGTTGCTTGATGACATATGTCTTCAGCCCTTTCCTCTGCGCTGTTCATCCAAATACAGTCAGATAAGAGGCTCATGATTTCTAGGGTCTAAAAAGAACTCCAGCTGTCAGAAGCCACTCTCTTCAGAGAAAGCAGTCCCGGACTTCCGTCAGCACCACCGCGGCTGCTATCGTTCCTCTGGTATGGCAACCCGGACTTTCAAAGTGACTCTGGGCCACCACCGCTTTTTCTTTCCCCTTTGCCATCTGCCACTGTGGTCGGGGGGTGGAGTGAGGTGAGAAAGGTGCTTTGAATGAGTTCTCTGTAGCTGCTGCAGCATTCAAAACCTAAGCTAGCTCAAAAATGCAGCCCCAAGAGATGCGCTTTGGGGCCACCGAGGCACCAGGAGCTAATGCTGCTGTGCTTAGTGTGTAACAGAGACTCACTTCCTCTCCCCAGAACCTCTGCAGGCTTAGCACTTACCCAGGCCACCCGCTTTGTGAAAGAAGGCTGCGTGTTGAGGTTAGTGATCCGGTTCTGTTTCCAACTGGCCAAGTGACCTCAGGCAATTCACAGTCTCCCGAGACCTCAGTTTCCTCAGCTGTAAAGTACGAGTGGAGGAATAGAGGGTCTTTCAGCTCCAAGATGTTATGATGTAAAAATCTTGCCAAGACAAATATCTTAAGTTTGTTTTCTTGTATTTCCACACCTCCCTCCTCTATACTTGACCTGCACATGGAAAATATCTGATGCCTCACCCTTCCACACCCTCACCAGACACTTTAGAAAATCCGAATGTTTCTTTTATAAAAGAGCTTGAGCCATATTTTCTACACATTTGGTTCCACTTGACCAGTAAAATCCCTGCCACCTCTTCAAATCTCAGTGGGTAAGCATTGTACCAGAAAGATAGCCAATTCTCACCAGGCTCCTTCCATCTGCTATCGAATTTGGTTACTTCGGACATCTTCTTTTCTGTGGATCAGGTGACCGGTACCGGTCTACCTATTCATCTCTGGTTTACCCTGAGGGGATCTGAAGTAGGGCGTTTCTCATGGGGGAAAAAAATGTGCTTGGGGGAGTCCTTTGCCTACTCTGACCCAACAGAATTCCAGTTGACAAACTCTGGGAAGAGTCGCAAACCTACATTTTTATTTCCACAGATGTCGCTTACCATCAGAAAGTTGTAAGGAATTGGTTGCGGCATGATGGTTAAAAGCAGCTCTTTTGTTCCAATCTTAAAAAAATTTAAAACCGAACCTTTAAGATACCTTACTTCATCTAGAATCCACTGGGAATATGACTTCTGATTGCCATGTCTGCCTGGAGACACAGAACATCACAAGGAAGGAGGACGTGTTCCAGTTTAACGAGAATGTTCCCTGCACTGGTTCCCCCTGAGTTTGGTGCCCTTCGGGAGCCGCGGGCAGTGGCCTGCTCCTGAAAACCACTGAACTGCTTGTATTTGACTTGCCATCTCCTGCTTCCCAGAGAGGTGCTGTATTACAGTGTAACATGATAGAGAAGGGCAAAGAGCCGAATTGTGGCTGGCATATCAGTTCTTGCTGTTAGTAAAACACTCAACTGAGTCATTTTCTCTGGCATTGTAAACAAACAATCAAAAACAAAAAATAAAAAACCTAACATAGTTGTGTACCTAGCACCAAACTTCTCTGATATTCTGATATCAAGGCCATTTTTTCATTGCCACATGCACAATCCTCATGCCAGAATCAAACAAACAAACAAATGAAAAAAGAGCAAAAACAAATAACGTGAGTTGCATTTTTTGCTTGAAGTGTCTCTCTCACTTTTACTTTTCATGTTTCTTTGACCCTAGTTGTACCTCAGCCCTTCCTGACTTTGTGTTGTGCTTCAAGATGGATTTTATTCTTTCCTTTCTAAAACACCCAGATGACCTTTGCTTTGGGCTTTTTCTAAATCACCATATGTTAGATAATTGTGCCCAAAGGAATTCCTTTCAGAGTGGCCTAAACACAAAAGAAAAACACACAGCCAACTTTTTCTCTAGAGCAGTGCAAACATTTCCTTAAACCTAAGTGTCTCAAGAGGAAAATTGACAGAATAAACCTTTCACCCAGCGAGTCCACTCTGTGTAGTGCTTGTACTGAATCCTTTCCCTTGCATTTTTACATCCCTGATTTATCTACTGTTTTGCCAATAAAAGCAGTCATGTTCTTTGATTTAAGTTTTTTACAATGGAAAAGTGGCCAGAGAAAATGACTCAATTGAGTGTTTTATTAACGGAAAGAACTGATATGCCAGCAGCAATCCAAGTTCTTTGCCCTTCTCTATCATATTACACCACAATATAGTGCCTCTCTGGGAAGTAGGAGATTGCAAGTTAAATGCTAGCAAATCAATGGCTTTTCATATGTTAGGTTCGCTAACGTGCCAACCACAAAACATAAGGAGCTTTCAGCATTGAGAAGTGATATCTGTTCGTATAATTTAACAAGTACAAAACAACTACCAAAAGGGGGGATTCTCTTAACATGTTTTATAAGGTGTTGGCTGGGGCACGCTCCGTCTGAAGGCTCTGGAGGAGGCCCCTCCCTTGTTTCTCCCTAGCTTCTGGTAGTTGCTGGCGATCCTTGCCCTCCTTTGGCTTATAAACACATCACTCCAACCTCTGCCTCCACTGTCACACGGCCTTCTTCCTGCGTCTCTTCTCCTCTTCTTCAAAGGACCAGTGGTATCAACCGGCCTGGCCGCTATAACCAAATATTATAAACTGGGCGGCTTAAGCAACAGACGACTTTTCTCACAGTTCTGGCTCTGGAGGCTAGGGGTCCAAGGTCAAGGTGCTGGTTGTTTTGGTAAAACATGAATTTTAGGCAGATGCTATTTAGCCAATTGCATCCCCCTAAATAAATGATAATCTCTTCTGTGTTTAAATGAAATAACATTTTAAAATGTCTTTAGGAGGTGTTCCAGAAAAGAAAAGCTCAGTGAATCCCCTCGGAATCCATTCAGTCATCTACCCCCCGCCCCCGATGATCAAACTACAGTCAAAGGACAACTTATGTGCCCCCATTCAGCTCCAGGAGGGGCTGATTAAAAATGTAGGTTCTTAGGCTTCACCCCAGGTTCGCTAAGTCAGAACTGCTGAGTGTACAGGCCAGGAACCAGCATTCTAAACAAACTCCTGGGTGTTTTGTGCACGCTAAAATTTGAGAACCACAGATCTAGTGTCAGAAAATGCCTTACATTCCCCCTGGTGCTCCTTAAATTCAATCCGTTTTTGTTGTTCTTGTTCTTTTCAGGTGAAATTGAGAACAGCTGGTCAACAAATTTTCTTACACTTGAAGACCAGTATAAAGGTATTCCTCATTCCTTTTCCCTCTCCAGACCAAATAATAGAAATTCCTTAGTCTTGATAGGATGTATTTTCTAATCATTAAATCATTTACAAACGCTGGTCAAATCCTTGTTGTCTCCAGAATGATAGACAACACCTTTGGCCATGGCAGGAGATACCAGTGTTTCCTATTTCAGATTAGAAAACTCCGAAGCCTACAGAAGTCACACTGAATCTTCCTAATCACGGTTAGTTCCAGCCATGAAAAAAAAAGGGGGGGGGGTATACACTCAAGTATTAAAAGTCTATGAGGCAGAGTCTGCCTCTAATTCCTCCTTCCTTCCTGTCAACCCTTTGTGTCAACTTTTAAGAGTGAGGAAGCAAACCTACCAGCTTATGGGCTGTGTGTGTTCGGAGCCCTGTGGTGAGGCAACAGGGAGGCTGTGGGGATGAGGAGGCTGGAAAAAGAGGGAGTCATGGAGGGAAGACGAAAGCAACTTTTCATCTGAACTGAAACTTTTGCAAGTCTTGAGAACCAGTCATTTCTTTTTGAGTAACACAAAATGTAACTTCATGAGGGCCATACACAGCATTCTGATTCTGCTAGAGTCAGAAGATCTGAAAAACCTTGAGCCAGTAACTGCTCCTTCTCAGCCTTGAATTTTGCTGTCACTTGAAACAGAACTCCACGCTGATCAATCATTCACATATGCATTCAGCAAACATCAGTCTACATCCCCCGAGTACTCTCAGTCCAGGCATGGAAAACCAGAGTTACAATACATACCTAACTGCTCCAGTCCCTGGTATTTTGAACCAATCAATGAGTCAGGAAGACACCAAAGAGTAGTGTGGGCAGAGGTGTTGTTGAATCTTAAAACTGAAAGGTATCTTGTAAAAGCATCACATTATTTTATGAAACACTGAGCAATTTTATTTCTCAGTGTGAACTGAGAAATTTTCTGGAGGACTTCTCCAGGTGAAAGAAATAACGGTCCAAGTGAATCTTCATTTCCACCTCTATCACCAAACCTGGGACAGTTCCAGAGCTGCATCTGCTCCTGAAAGTATTGAATGTCATGCTTTGATTACAACTTCCATTGCCATGCCTGACTCCTTGGAGTACCCAGTTCCTCCTTTAAAATTCCATCTGGGCGCAAGTAAACCCCCTTTTTTTAGTTTCCCTTTGTGCAGGTAAGACAGGCTGGCGTGATGGGAGAACCAAAAGAAAACATAGGCGACATAAAAATAGCTTTGCAATGTACAGAGAGGGCTCTGAGTCAACATTGACAGTAATGGAAGGACTATTGCGATGTTTGAGACACTTTCCTTCCCAGCTTCCTGTAGATCTTCATCAGGTGACCTCAGGCCATAGCTTGTTTTCTAACCTCCAGGAGCCTGGCCCTTCCTATCAAACTGGAGCTTCTAAAGACCAACCAAAAGACATTAGTCCCCTGAGTGAGGCACTGGGTTCGGTGAGCACTCACTGTTAGCAGAGGGAAGAGTCTTTTCTTCCTTGTTGCCCCCTCACCCAACACAGTACTGGGTACATATTGGGGCTCGATGTAATGTCCCCTGGATGAAAGTTCAAAACTTTTCCTCATATAAATGATCGGAGCAATCTAAAGTCTTTCCACGCAATTCTAGTTTTAGATCTGAGGGCCACACTTTCCTCAAATTGTTGGGATTGTGATGATGGGCTTCCTGACTTTGGTTTTCTGCCCCATCCAGTTCTGGAGGACTGTGGGCCTTTCTCCCAGGAGAAGTTACTTCTTCATGTACTGGACAACTCAACTTCCACACATGTACATAAAACCGGAGTCCTCACACGCTCCAGAACAGGACTGACTCACGGACCTGGCCTGAGATCAGCAAACCAACCTCCTCATTTTGAAAGAAGAAGGCCGAGGCCCAGAGAATGATCAGCAGCTTTCCCTGGCTCCCACAGCCATTCGGTGGCAGAGACGCACCTGGAATCCAACTCGCTGAATGCCCAGGTCTGTGTTTGTTTCTCCTTAGGGCTCTTCATTGCTGTCCTCCTCTGCTTGTTGACTTGGGAGAACCTGTGGGAGGCTGCTCTCACCTGGGGCCCACGGGCGGTCCCATTCTCCCTCTCCTGCCTCCAGAGTCTGACGGGCCTCTTGTTAGTTTCCAGATGCTGCGCACTCCTTTGTGTTCACCCACAACCCTCGCAGATTAAGAGGTAAAAACAGAGACTGCCCAAGCCTGGGGTGACCTGTGCAGGCCTCCGGGCAGTGGAAGAAGGCAGAGTCGTTTACTGCCGGGTCATAAATACAAGAAAGCACCTGCTGAAAGTCACATTGTCTTATTCATACATTTACTGTTTTGGTTTGGTTTGGTTTTTTTTTTGCTTTTTCCTCCACTGGACCACCCCCACCTTCCTGAATAAATGCAGGTAGGTCCTCTGAGTGCCAGACCCTAGGCTGTGAACAGATAAATGAGAAAAGTCAATAACTCCGTGCGTGCTGGGCTGAAATTAGCGCTTACTTCCAAAGGACCGATATCATTTAAGAATAATCCTGTTAATACTTTATCTGACTCTAAAACCATCCTCCTCCTCTTGGACCAAAACTGGAGGAGTCGGGGTGGGAGAAAAAGCAAAGGAAGAAGTTTTTAAAAATATAATCTCACTACCACTGTTACTGTTTTCAGGTATTTCTTTTCATCCTTTTTTTCCCCTTAAATACATACACAGAACTATCACATAGTTTCAGGCAAAGTAGCAGAAAAAGAATCGAAGTCTCAGGTCACAAGAACAGGCAGAAAAAGAGGTCTGAGCATTCAGGAACTGTTGACACATGTATAAAGATAAGAAACAAGAGAGCTTCATTTCTAAACTTGGAAGAACACTGCCTGTGGTCTTCACGCTATCATCGTGACCAACACTTTCCAATTAAAAACATGATGTGAATGAATTTGTTGGTCAGGATGAGAATGCGTGTTTGCTGTGGTTCTGAATACAGTCAGCTTCGGCTCTTTTGCTGAAGTGGAATGTCCTCATTTTGTGAATCAATGTGTCTGTAGGAAAGGTTGGTGGCGGCGAGAGCCTGAATACGGGAAATCACATTCGAAAGGGAAGCTCTGTGCTGGCAGAAGCGTGTTAACCTTTCATCCAGGTCATTTGGGTTTAATATGTTAACTTTGTAGTAAAAGCTTCTTCTTTGAGCTCAGGGTTCATAAAAAGTGTTACTGGTCCTTGATGTTCCCAGTTGAGGATAGTAAGGAAAACAGAACCCTGAAAGCTCACATTGATGGAAGCAAAGACAGCGCTGGGGGGGTCAGCCCAGTGCCCCAGCTCCTCCCCAGCCTGACAGAACTGAACGGCTATTCACAGCTGCTGGAGCACTTCCAAGCTGTGAGTGTAAATTTACTTGTATCATCTTTGCAGAGAGGAACTGTGTAGTCCCTAGTGCTTCCTGGTTGATTTGGATCGACTGTTTATTTGTTTAGTCCTGTAATGATATTATCCACAGGGCTAGAGCCACACAGGGAGGATGAGGAATTCCTGAAGGAGGGAGGCTGCGTGTGTTTATTGCCCTGTCAGCCCTTTAGGACAAAAGACAAAAGTTGCTGTAATTTGTGTGTTCCCCCACACACGATCCATATGGACAATATGGAGTATAGGTGCTGATGAAGAAAAAAATAAAGGATTACCAGAAATCAAGATGCCAGCTGCCCTGTGAGACAGCCAGGGAAATGCACTCACAGTGAGCCTCTGATTAAACACCACAGTTCCAGAGCTGGAAGGAATTCTGAGATGTTATCCATCACCGGAGGAAAAAAGAACCACTGGCTTTTGACTGACTTAGGCCTTGTATTGCCTTAGACCTTGAGCCTAATTTTTTTTCTTCTCATGCTCAGCAATTTCTGTCGCCTTAGCAGGTTTCTCACAGCAATGCCTATTTGGGGGGACCACGATTTCCCTTTTCCTCAGCACATTGGTTTGTAGCTGTTTCAATGCCGTTCTTAGCTGTGGGTGTATCATCAGTGCCAATTCTAGTTCGTCTTCTCAGTGTCAGACTGAACCCCCTGAAATGTGCTGCCAGTTAGTCGCTGATTGTTTTTTCTAGAAGCCTGCAGTTCTGAAAGCTTTTTACCTCAGGAACAGGCCTTTCATCCAAGAAACACACTACTTGAAAGGGCAAAATGAATCAGCAGAGTCAGCCTGTCACTCAGTGGCTGGCAAGCAGGGATGTGCTGAGGAACAGTGGTGCCCAACCTGCTCGCTGTTCGTGGGTCCACTGCGGCCCCGCCACAGAGATGCTGGCATCGCATGGTTTGATCAGTGCCACCTGAGTGTCTTGATCGATGCCCAGATGGCAAAAGGCACTGCTGAGAGGGCTGACTGGAAAATAAATGCAAGTGGGATGGATGTCTGCCACAGGCCTTAAGAAGCAAAACTCACAGACACGCTCCAACCACCCCAGCAAAGTAATGCTACACTGCTAGCGGCCGTGAGGAATGACGGCATAGGGGGTAACCTCAAACAGCCTGAGCTCATTTTGAGTAATGGGACAAGGCGACCATCAATGGGTCAAGAGTAGCAGTAGTCCCAGAAAACTGTCATTTGTGGTTCCTAAGCAGTGAAGACATTTCATGACCAACAAGATGGAAGAAATACAAAGAGCCACCTCCATCTTGCTGGTAGCAGGGGGCAGTAAAGCAGCCCCACCCACCTGAGGCAGACAGCGCCAATCTCCATCGAGTGAAAGCCAAACATGTGTACATGATTACAATATGAATAATAGAATAAAGGAGAATATGCTTAACAAGTGAACCAGATGTCCGTTAGTAATCCTCAGTGCCCCTGAACTGATGAAGAGGCAGCCGTTGGGAGGCAGATGCTGCTATGAGTTGGATTTAATCTCGGGCTGCAACCAATCTCTTGAGTTCGCCTTTTCACCTCTTCTAAGTAGTAAAGAAAACCTAGAAGAATCGCCCCACTTTGCTTACTGGGTGTGAATGGGAGGCAAGGATGGCAGTGAGGGAATAAATTTGCCCTAGAACAACTCAATCAACCATATTAAACAGAGGGACTGTTATAAAAGCAAAATATAGACACTGCGTGTATTTTTAACGACCAGGACTAAGGTGCCCTGTGCAAACATAAACAGAGCCTGCCTGCGGAGGGTTAGAAACCCTCCAATCATGGAGTTTGGGTTCCCTTCCACCCCCTCCTAAGGGTGCCTGGCCCTGCCAAAAATCATTTACAAATAAAGAGCCCTCAGAAATGTGCCCTACCTTTGGCCAAAGAGGAGAACCTCTTTTCCAATAAATATTTGGCCAGGAAGGGGGGAGGGGAGCCAAGTGTAACAAAGGGGGCTAGCGGCCTGGGTTTGTTTGGATTGCCCGGCCGGCGCAGGAGCGGCCGGGCCCAGCTGACCACGGGTACAGATAGGTTAATTTCCACATGGAGCTGCAGAAACCCTATCCGCGGGTTGCGAAGCGTGGGTCAGCCAAGGCATGTTAATCTGTTTAGCATGTGCGCCGCGCGGAGGAGCCAGACCACCGGGGCGCAGGAGGCGCGGCCACAGCCTCGCTGCTCCGGAGAGTTAATAAAGAGCTTAAGGCAAGTAAGTGTAGCGGGGTTGCGGCGTCTCGGAGCCGGCGGCACCCGCGGGCCCCGGGGAGGGCGAGGCCGCCTGCTGCCGGCCCTTCGCGTCCCGCAGGCCCTGGGCTCCGCGCGCCTTAGATGCTGAGCGAGCCCGGGGTTCGGCTGTGGCAGGGCGCGGGGACCCGCACGCCTGGGAGCGCCTGCCCCCAGCCCCGGAGTTGGGGGTGGGGCTCTTCTCCACGCTCGCGCCGTGGGGGAGCAGGGGAGCGCGGGGTTAGCCATTTAGAACATTTTTAACTAATCAAAATATTTGCTGATGAGTATTTATTTTTACAAGAACTCGGTTTGGCTGGAGACTTCCCGAGCAACAATACGGGCTGCCGTATTAGGTTTGTGACGGAGCCAAGTGCGGTTAAGCTTATTGAATCTCCGCGCCGGAGATCACTCGCTCCGGAGGTGTTTTCTCTGTTCTCCGGAGGAAGGTTTCCCAAGACCATCTTTCTGCAGATGGTTCTTAGAGCACAACCACATGTCCCTGAAAGCACGAGAAGCTTCGTGTATTATGTTTGGGCTGAATGAAAAGAGGAACGCACGCCCTTTCCTATCCAAGTAACAAAAAGGAAGAAGAGAAAATGTCCCGTTCTTGAGAAAGTAAAGCCAAAGCCCAGAGGTTGGAGTGTGACCACAAACAACAAAATTGAATTACTACAACACATCTACCTCGATATATCCCTCTAGCGTGCTGATCTTTTCCTTACTCCTTTGTCTTTCTTCCTGTCAATATTTAAGGAAGACTCACTTCTAACTTCACTGAAATAACGTTGTTGAGTCTAGTCCAAAGTGATCAAACAACTACGTCATTCAAGTCATTGCAAAGCCACTGGCCACTTGTCTAGTAAAACCCATGCAAGATTAAGTTTGAAAACGGACAAATGGGGGTTCATAGTAAACAACCTCAGATTGTAAAGATATCTGCAAAAATACTGGACTCCAATTTTTAAAATGCTGTTGACTAACAACTGGATTAAAATCTAATTCATAGCAGTAAAGTCATGAAGAAAATGGATTGCTATGGCATGCACTCCTCGTTGTTAACCTCGAACAATTTACAATCAGTTAAGAAGCACTCCCTAGGAGGACTTCTCGGAGGCTCTGTCTTGTGAAAGCAGAATGTGGGCATGGGTTCTGCTAGAAGGGGGCAGGCAGGTCATCACTGCCAAGAAGTGCCTGCGGAAAGTGTAAATAAGCATATATATGTAAAATATGAAGGTGGATCAGAGAAGCAGAACATAAATTTGCCCATCATAAAAAGACTTCCCAAGTGCAAGATGAGACAGAGCTGGTTTAAATACATATAGAAGAAAAATATCTAAAGTGTCCTAGAGATCCTAAGCTAAATATCACATGGCAGTGCAATCTGGTAACTTTCAAAGGCAAGCGTAATACTAGGATAAGGAAAGGAAAGTCATCTGCTAGGAATCATGAACCCACTTCTCCCTTTATTCAGTAGTAAGGCTTTTTATTCAATTTGCGGAGCCACAACTTCAGATATTTTGAGAATTAAAACAGTCTTCCTTCTTTCATATACTTCCTCATTGTTTGGTTTATATTGGTCATTAAGTGTCTTGATTGTAATGACTTAATCACAGTTGCCACCTGTCTAATTTTGGCCCCAACGCTACCCCAAATCAAAATTAAATTATCCATGTCTCCATGAAGTGTGAAAAGAGCTTGTGGCTTCTTTTGATCAAAGAGATCCGTGGCCCTGAATTTACAACAGAAAAGAAAAGACAGCACTAGTAAAAATTATACTTTATGTTATTTTGAAACTGGTCGGCAGAGATGAAGGAACTAAGGAAAGTAAAAGTTTCAGAGAGCCAAAAAAAATCATAGCTGAGGAACTTAAATTCTTTGGACTCAAAGAAGAGACTGGATTTCAGTATTTCCAACACAAGTTTCCTTTACTCAGTGACTGCAGCCCAAAGAGGACACTTTGCTTCTGCCAGTCAGGAGGAAGGTATCAGTAAAGTACCTCGGTATCTAGCAAACCAAAAAGCCTGCCTGTCTGGAGGGTGGTATGTTCCCATGCCTAAACCAAGGTATCTGATGACCCCTCGCCTCCATGTGAGAGTGTCTCAGTCACCTCAGAATGCTGTAACAAATACCATAGACTGGGTGGTTTAAATAAATAACAGGCATTTATTTCTCACAGTTCTAGAGTCTGGGAAGTCCAAGATAAGGTGCTGGCAGATTCAGTTCTTGGTGAGGGCCCCCTTCCTGGCTTGCAGACATCTCCCTGAGTTTTCACATGAACACAGAGAAGTGAGCTCCTGTCTCTTCCTCTTATAAGGACACTGGCCCATAGCAGGGGAAGTGAGCAGGCAGGGCAGGGGAGTGGATCCTCATGAACTCATCTAAAACCAATTATCTCCCAAAGGCCCTACCTCCATATAACACGGGGGTTTAGGGCTTCAACATATTAACTGGGGTGGGGAGAGACATAAACATTCAGTTCACAACAGAGAGGCACATATCATGCAATGCAGCTATTGAACTGAGGGGTTGGGGACACTGGGAGACAAATCCCACCCCACCATCAAGGCACAGACCAAGACCTTGCAAAGGCCCCGCCTCCTCCTTTGAACCTTTCGCTATCTTCCTTTTTTGAAACTCTTATCCCACTATTAAAAATTTTGCCATCCTCATTTAGTTCCTAGCCTAAGCTACTTTGGATTAGTTATATTCCGTGGCCCCAAACTGGATGTTACATCAATAAAAAATGGTGATATGATGACAGCAGCTAATGTTGATTTGACCTGTCTCATGTGCCAGTGCCTTGCATGCATTATACTATATAATTTGCACAATGAATCTGTGAGACAGGTATTATTAGTGCCCTTTTTACAAATAAGAAAACTGAGGTTCAGAAAGGTTAAGTAGTTTATTCACCAGGTTAATTAGTGGTGGAGCTGGGGCTCGAACCATTGGCCTCTGGAGCCTGAGTTCCAACCAGTGCACTGTCACATAATCCCCTCCTTGTGCACACAGTGGACCCCCAGAATTCTGTAGAGAATATGTTAAAGTTTATTTCAATGCCCCTGGAATCAAAGAAAGTCTAAAATTTTGATTAGCAATCCTTTTCTTACTGGGCTGAAAAATTATATTTCCAGTTTCTACAGTATATTAATTCTTATCCCCTACCCCCTTTTAAACTAAGGTCTTTTTCCTCACTTATAACTAGATTCTGTTTTGCGTTTCCATTGGTTGCAATGAGTGATTGATAGCTTTAATTTTTAGATGTATTAAACATCGAAGTGGTGGGGAAATTTATTTATTCCATTTGTTGTTCTAAAAATAATCTAAGACTGATGAGATGGGGGGGGGGATCAGACTTATACAAAACTGAGTTTCCCAGGGCCCCCAAGTAGGTATATGGCCTCAGGGCAGAAAATGAACCCAAAACTTGCTGAAAAGCTCCAAGGGGAGAGAGTGCAGAAACCCAGTTAAAATTCCCAATGGGTCTTGGAATTGCCTCCTATTATGACAATCTTTGTGCTAAGAGTTGGATCTCCATCAATCAGAGAAAAAAGAACAGGGCCAAGAGTCTTGATTAGCTCCCGGGGTTCATGCTTACAAAATGAAGCTTCTTTTCTAAGTAAGTACGCTGTCCGGTTGGGGGGCAAATCCGGTCAAGCACCTTGGGTGCCCCTGAGGAAAGCACCACGGAAAAGTTCCTTTCTAAAACAATGTTGCTTCACTCCATCACCAGAAAGTATTTCTTCCCAAATAATGTGATCGATGAACTAAATAGCTTTTAAATCATGATGGATGCATGTTGTGTAGAGGAGCCATTTGTCTGGGGTTCCAAGTGAAAAGAAGGATCCATCCCCCAGAATTCCTCAAACACCAGGTGCCCTTACATGGACCAGACTTGCCTGGAAAGGAGAACGGAACGGCTTCGCCTTGTGAATCCCCCAGGCTTCACATTCCAAAAGTGTCCCATTAAATGAGTCCAAGCAGTTGCTTCTGAAATCATAAATTCCAAAAGACAATGAAAGTTGCAATCACGAGGGGTAACAGAAGCCAAACACATTAGGAACATGTTCCTTGAGCAAAGAGCATAATTCCGGACACGCGGGAACACATGGTTTGCCTCAAACATGTTTCATTTTGTCATCGCACTGAGTGCACAGTATTTCTCTTTGGGTGCAAGAGTGATTGATTTTGTTGGGAGAATTGTTTGTAAGAACATGAAAGTTGCCAAAGCAAACACGTTGGAGGGAAGTGTGGAGAAGGGGAGTAAGAGTATTTGGAGTAGATCTGGGTTTGGGAAGTTCATGCAGAGGTGAGACAGTGAGATGTAGAACAAATAAAAACATTCTGCACACTTCATCTACATAAATTATGTTCAGAAATTCACTCTGTGTAGACACTCGTTGTGCAGCTACAACGCTCCCTAGTGTGCCTCTAGAATGTGGGCGCCCAGCCAATTTTTAAGTGAATGATTTGTAACTTTTCCTCCACATAAATTAATCTATTAATATTTAGATCATCCCAATTTTAATCCACAAAAGTCATGTAGTCATCGAAAAAACCTATAATCTATTTGTCTTTTATAACAGAGTTCTGTTACTGATTTGTATTAAAATCGATTGTCTTGAGATATGTTGACAAAGTAGAAAACACTAAGAATATTTCCTTTGATCTGTTTCTCTCCGAAGAAAAAGGGAAAACTAAAAAGCTACCTAAATAATACACAGCAGCATTTACAATTATGTGTTTGGAATGTTCCTTTTCATCATTTACTTTACATGTAAACTTATGTTAGAGATGAGAATTTTTTTAGCTCTTACCTGCCTATAGATATTAGCTGCTAAGAGATGTAAATCTATTATAAAATACTCATGATACTTAGATGCTCAAGTGTGCAATAACATCACAAACAGATGGAATTTCCGTGCACTCCATTAGCGTTTTGTTTTTCATGTAGCTATTCTTACAGTACAAAAGAACTTGTGAGAATTAACAATAGACTATCCAGATAAACATTCTCATTTTAAAATGACACTCTTGAGTACAAAATAAATAATTTAAACCCAGGCAATAGAACCTTTTGAACTGACTTGGTACAGTACCAGTGTAGCTCTATGTATAGGGAGGTTCTCATCACTCACAATAAGGCACAACCTCTTTCAGCTTCCCTCTCTTCTTGTCTTGCCACTCAGCTAATACCTCAAACTGGACGAGGTCACTGGTAGTTGGTTATCTGCTGCTGCATAGCAAATTGCCCCTAAATGTAGCAGTTCAAGACAACAACATCTATTATCTCACAGTTTCTAAGGGCCAGGAGTCCGGGTCTTCTAGCTCTGGTCGCTCACATGGCTGCAGTCATCTCGAGGCTTGACTGGGAAGGAATCTCTTCCTATCTCACTCACATGGTTGTTGGCAGGATTCAGTTCCTTGCTGATTGGCGGACTGAGGGTTGTTACCTAAAGGCCTCCCCAGGTTCCTTCCCATGGGGGTTTCTCCAATGAGCATCTCATCACATGTCAGCTGGCTGCATCAGAATGAGCAAGCAAAGTGGCAACATAGAGGGCCACTAAAGAGACAGAGTGTATCAGCAAGATGGAAGGCACAGTTTCTCACACCCTTAGCATGGAAGTGATATCCCATTGATTGCCTTGACAGAAGCAAGTCACTATGTCCAGCTCAAGGGGAGGGAATTACATCATCAGGAGCTATGTCAGAAACTGCCTACACATCCCTAATGACTATGAGGGTGGGGGGTATATGCTTCCTTTGCATCCTAGGCCCACGTTATACTCAAGAACAGTGGTTCTCACCGTGTGATTCCTTAACCAGCGGTAGTACTTGGGAACTTGTTGTAACTGCAAATTCTCAGGCCCAACCCAGCCCTACTGCATCAAAAACTCTGGGAGTGTGACCCAGCCAGCTAACGAGTCTGCAGGTGATTCTGAGCATGCTAAAGTTTGAGAAATGTTGTCTTAAAAGAAAAGGAAACAGAGCCGGTTGGACCTCCCAATTTCTTTCCTACAATTCCGGGAACTCAGTCATGAGGTCTACCCACATCATCAGCATCCTTGTGACTGTTAATGGTTTTTAATCATAAGGATAATGATTTTTTAATAATGAGGATAATGGTGTTTAAAAATAATCATAAACCAGGAGACATCTTACAGCGGTACTCATATGGCATATCCAGAAGAGCTCATTACTTGGATTTAAGTTTGTCAACCTAGTGGACCTCATTCACCTAACTCCCAAGGCTAGTATTTTGTAGGCTTGAGAACCAAAGGGAACTACAATAGATCATTTGAACAAAACTTCAAAACAGCTAATCAACAGAAAAAAATTCATTTCATTGTCTAAATGCCAGATTTGTTCAAATACCTTGATTCTGTAAATGGGTTCTTCCTAAATGTGGTACTCGCTCTCAAAAAAGGGGGGCTACAGGTATACTTATAAAGTGTGAGGTGGCTAAGAAAGCTAATGCCATGCACTAAGTTCTTCTAGTAGGAATGCAAACTCTAAGGACAGTTAGCATGACAGTATGGAACACTGTCAAAATTTCTACTCCTCTCCAATTGTGTCCTCTTGTTCTCTTTGTCATCTCTGGGAGGACTCCATGGCATTGTAGAAAGTTGATCTGCAGCATACATTGGGCAATGGGGAGACTGAAGGTAAAGAGACCAGATTGGAAAAAAAAAATATTTCAATGGTACAGGCACAGGGTAATAGGGCCCTAACCTCTGGTTTTAACAGTAGGAGTGGAGAAGGGAGAGAAGATAAATTTTTACAGAGGAAGAATTGACCAGACTTGGTAAATGTGAGAATTACTATAATAAAGTAATAAAAATGATTCTAAAAATGTTAAACCTGGGTTAATAGGAAAATGGAGAACTATGGATAGAAATAAAGCAGTCAAGAGGGAAAGCTAATTAAGGAAAGATGGTTGTCTTAAAAAAACAGTGAATATGTCTAGCAGGTGCTGGAAATTTAGTACTGGAGTTTGGAGATGTGGATGAGATCTGATTACCACTTGAGTAAGAGGAGGCTGATGCAATGGCTGTAAGTGGCAGCACTGTGCCTCGTCGCCGTCTGTGCTCCCCCTGCTCGGCCCACCATCTTCTTCACTTTCCCCAGCTGGCTCCAGCTAGCAGTCTTGCCCTGTGTCCCTTCATCCCCTCTATTCTACCTTTTATCAGAATGGGAATTAACAAACTACAGATTACTAAAAACCTTTCTCTAAAATCACTCCTTTTCTTCCTTCTGCTCCTTCTTTCCCCCCAAATGACATATTCCCATTTTGGCGTCAATAAAATAGAAATATGCTGGAAGGATTAAACATACTTCAACAGTTAACCATATAACTGACCCTTTTCCTAATATTTACAACCAAAATGGTTTTAGGCACTGTCAAAGAAACCTCGAATTCTGGTGATCACAATAGGAGGGTCTGTCGATTGCTTTATTTGCTTTGGTTGACTCAGTTTGATAAGGTGCCCTTACCAGGCGTGTCCAACATGCAGCCCATGGGCCACATACAGCCCAGGATGGCTATGAATGTAGCCCAACCTAAAATTGTAAATTTACTTAAAACTTTTTTTTTTTTTTTTTGCTCATCAGTTTTCGTTAGTGTTTGTGTATTTAATGTGTAGCCCAAGACAACTCTTCTTCCAGTGTGGCCTGGAGACGCCAAAAGGTTGGACTGCATATTCATTTCCTGCACACTGAAAACATTCTGCTCTTTTTTGCTGTTATTTTTTATATATTCTATGCCCAAGTATAATTTATCTTCCTTCCAGGTTCATCTCGAACACTACCTCCTCTGCAAAGTCATCCCTCACCCTCCCAGATGTAGCTATTTCTTTCTCTGGGATCTTATATTAATCAGTTCATACTTCTACTGAAGCACATTATAGAATATTTTAAGTAGTATCTATGTCTTCCTCCCTTACCCTAAACCAGATGTCTTACTTTTCTTTGTATCTATAGCATATCACTCCGTGCCTGAGATATAGTAGGTACTCACTAAATGCAAAATGAATTAATGAATAAACTATCAAGTGTAAGTCTTTGGTTTCCCTTGATTATTTGTTTTAGTTACAATATCAGTATTTTACTGTGATCTTCATTTGTATTTTCTTCGTCCTTTATAGTATTTTATGCCTATAGTGCTATTTAGACCCAAGAATCTGGTAAAATTCCCATTTTGACACTTTTTTTCATATTTTATAAGAAGTGGTTTTAGTCTGTTAATTTTTCATGTATTTTATGGAATGTTTTAATAAAAAGGTTTATAATTTAAAAAAATTTTCTGTTGAAATTGAGCAAAGTAACATGCCATAAGTTGCTTTATTTTTAAAATAATTAAAACTGTTTTCAGGAAATCAAAAAGTGAACAGGAAATTCAAACTAATTACCAGAGATTCTCCTATAACAAACCACATTTTTGTCAGGTACCCATGATCTGGTTCTTCTGCCCAAGTCTCAGACTCTGTGTGGTCCCTTCTGGCTTCTTTAAACAGATGGGAACCCATCTATGTGAACAGGTAAATGAATGGGTGGAATAAAAGAAGTTAGTCTCTCTCTCCACATATAAGTCTCCAAAAATAATAGGATACATGTGTGTAAAAGTAGTAAACCCCTAATAATATTTAGAACTCCACAATTCCTAGTGGAAATAAAATAACGAAGTAATAAAACATTCAAGGAAAGAAACAAGTACCATGGTTAAAACACTGGCACCAGGACTCAGTCATTCATAATTTGATCTGCTTACAGTAGGAATTTAGATTGTTTTTCTGTCATGGTCCACTTACAGATTGGCAGGCCAGATCTCATGGGTGGGATCTGCATTAAGCCCCTGTTGTAATTGTGCCAACTGTTGGTCATGAGGGCTGAACGTATTCATCAACAATGGAGATTTTTAACAACTTAACCTATGGTAGTATTGGTTGAATCCCCCTGTTCTTTGGTGGAGGGAGTAAGAGAGTTACAACCATGTCTAGAGTTAAACATTTCACTTACAATAGTTCAAGACTGCAAAACAGGTAAGGTAAAGTGCACTGCTTTGCTTAGAAAGAGATTAATAACTGCTACCCTCTGGGACACTCGATACCTTTTTAAAATACTATTTCCAAAATAAGATACACATGTCCAAGGACCAAACTAAAGCCTGGCTCTAGAAATGAGGCAGATTTTTAAACCTTCATCAGAACTTATGCATGCAAATGATGTTTCCTTCTAAGCAATCACCCTGGGAGGCCACTACAATAACAGTGACTCCACTCTTCCCAAGAATAATATTCTGAGAACTCTCCTTTTGTGACCAGTTTACACAAGATGATAAATCTTCAGGGACACTTTGGCTTTGTCGAAAAACTGTTTTACCTAACTTGGTCATCTGCTTTATTCAAAATATTTGACTCTCCGGCACATTTGGCTAAATCAAATCCACCTTCAAATAATAGTTTTCAGATGAAAGGGAAAAATTTTTTATGTTCAAAAAAATTTTTGGCATTGGGCATATTAATAGAAAAATACAAATAAAAATGATGAGTCTTTTAAACATTGCTTATAAAATACCTGTTGCAAGGGCAGAGCTAAATTCATTGCTGTTATTAATCATGAGAAATAAACCAGTAAAAGGTCTTATAATCAGCAGTGTTCTGTTAATGAGACACTGACTGAAGGATCTTTTACTTGCTTTTTTAACTTTTTATTTTGAAATAATTATAGACTCAGGAAGTTGCAAAATTAGTACATAGAGATCCATGCATCCTTCAACAATCTTCCACTAATGGTGACATCTTATATACCTGCAGTAAAATATCAAAACCAGGAAATTGATATTTTATAACTCTGTTACATAGAGCATAGGTTATAAGAAGACTTGTTCATGCTTCACTATTTTTACATCATTTATTTGTTTCTGTGTGTAGTTCTACAATTTTATCCCATGTATAGATTTTTGTAACCACAATAATCAAGGCACAGAACTCTTCTATCACAAGGTACTCCCTCCTGCTACCCTTTGATATATGGGCCCCTTCCCCACTTTCTCTGTCCCATGGCAACCACCGACCTGTTTCCATCTCTACAGTTTTACTATTTCAAGAATGTTATATAAATAGAATCATCCAGTATATAACCTTTTTTAAAAAAGATTTTATTTTGTTTATTTATTTTTAGACAGAGTGGAAGAGAGGGAGAAAGAGAGGGAGGGAAACATCAATATGTGGTTGCCTCTCATGCGCCCCCTACTGGGAACCTGGCCCACAACCCAGGCATGTGCCCTGACTGGGAATTGAACCAGCGGCCCTTTGGTTCGCAGTCTGGCACTCAATCCACTGAGCCACACCAGCCAGGGTCAATATAACCTTTTGATGTTCACTTTTTCACTAAGCATAATGCCTTTGAAATCCAGTCTTTTGCATGCACCAATAGCTTACTGCATTTTATCGCTGAGTAGTATTCCATTGTACAAATATGCCAGTTTCACCCATTAAAGGACATGTAGGTTGTTTCGCTATTATTACAAATAAAGCTGCTATGGACATTTATGTACAGATTTTTCTGTGAGTATACATTTTCATTTATCTGGGATAAATGACCTAGAGTATGGTTGCTGGGCTATATGATTAGTGCATATTTCATTTTGTAACTGACAAACTATTTTTCAGAATGACTATACCATTTCATATTCACACCATGAGAGGTCCAGCTTCTCTGCATCCTTGCCAGCATTTGGTATATTGCCATTTTTATTTTAGATATTCTAATAGGTATGCAGTTTCTAAACTTATTTTCAGAAACTACTTAGTCAATTTATATGACTGGTACTGTGATAATTCGGTAGGAATGACTTTTTGTCTTCACAGTATCTTCGTGAGTATGGACTTCAAGACATATTTATATTAATTTTTAGATTTACGATTATAAAAAAAATCTGTTCTCCACTTCAAAGTTACCAATGTCCAGTAACAAGCCATCAAAACCTCACTTCAGTCTCTTCCACCTGGTCTCATGAATTTTCCTATGGCACAAACATACCCATGCCTAAAAATGCTCTCCTTCCTGGGGGAAAAACAAAGTCCTACTGGGTGCATTCTCTAGTTTTAATTGGGGTAGGAGGAGACTAATGACTGGCTGCACTGGTTGTCTCTGGTTGGTCCGCCAGAGCATAAATTCATGAGAGAGCTGGCTTTGCGGTTGATTGCTAGGGGTGCTAGGAAAGAGCGGCCCAACCAGGATTCTGCAGCTTTTCTCTTTTCAAAGTTAACTGGCCTGTACGATGACCTACAGATGGGACAAAGTATAGGCTGCCAGGTTAGTTGCAAACACTTTACTTTTAAACGGGATTCAAAGCACACTTGACAGGCTTGCACGTCAGAGGTAGAACAAACTGGATGCAATTTACTTTCCCCCTCAAGTTCATGCCATTCTTTGTGAAGAGGCCCAAAGTACTTACTACTAGTATCAGGAGCTGAAATGGCAAATAGAAAATAGAATCCAATTACAAAAGTAGTTTGTGGCTTCTGCTCTCCTTACATTTACCCACAATTGCATCTTGAAAATGATGTAACTAATAGTTGCTACGGTAAAATATTACATCATACTTATTTACTTGTAATCATAAAATGACTTCTTCTGTTTGGTAATGATGTGGTTTGGGGGGTGGAGTTTTGGGAGAGGAGGGTATTTGTTTTTAATTTAATTTTGTTTGTTTTAAACTTCCAAGTAAGATAAAGTTATCCAGTGTCTGCCTACCCTTCTTGACCTAATAGATTGACTTACCATTTATATTATCTTATAAATAGGAGTTGAGGAAATGAATTTCAAAACCATACTGATGAATAAAAGAAACCAAACAAAAAACTATTAATACACTGTATGATTCCATTTATATGAAGTTCAAGGGCATTCTATCGATGAGAATAGTGGTTGGCGGTGGGATGGTGTTGACTGGACGGTGGTGGCACAGATGAGTTTTTGGGGGTGTTTAAAATGTTCAGTAACTTGATCTAAGAAAGGGTTCTACAGGTGTGTATATATGTACAATTCATCAAGTTTATGTTTAGGAGTTGAGCACTTTATTATGTTATTCTTTAATTAAATTTTAAATTAGCCCCTAAAATAAAAAAGTGAGGTTTGATAATAAAAATCACAGACAGAACAGATTTTGGTTTTTCACTTCAAAGTGTCCAGGACTTTTTAAATTTTGAAAATTATAATTTTCCTCAATGCAAATGAATCACCTCTTCTCATTTCTTTCCTCCACTCTGCCCCATCCCAGCTTCTTTATTAGATTTATGTTGCAATGTCATGCATATTATAGCTGTTAAATTAAAATACTGTGAAGCAGAGTGTGGAAGCAATAAAATTCTAAGATCAGTTTAGGCCTTTAAAAATTCCATGGTCCTTTTCACTCACATGACATCTTTCATTACTTTTTTTTTGAAGTTTGGATCCAAGGAATTATGCATACTGTGGATTGACGTTTAGTTAATAGTATCTTTTGCTGAGGTTCCATTTTCTAAATTAACAAGATCAAGAACAGTGACCTGATGATATTTCTTTGTACATTTGGCTCTTTTCCAAAAAGAGGGATTAGGGCAACAAAAAATCAGAAAGAAAGAAAGGAGATCAAACCCTCTTAGTCACCTTTGAGAGCAAAATGTGTTTCAAATTTTTGTAAAAATATCAGATACCACCCTGTTACCAAGAAAATGAACAAACAACCCCACACACATACACAAAACCTGTAGTTGCAATATGTCTGCTATTTCTCATTTCTGTCTCTTGCTTCCCATTGTGTCTTGGTTCCCTCCTACTAAGCCAAGAAAAAGATGAAATCTACTTATATCTACCTACACATACACAATGGTGATAATAAAATCAACAGCTTTCTTCAGGAATTGAATTGAGTCAGGTTTAACTTAAGACGTATTTGAGGATGGCCTAAGGGAACGAAGAAAGCTGAGGAATATAGTAAGAATTTATGTCTAGACACACAGTAGGTGCTCAATACACATTTCCTTAAAAGATGGGATAAAAAGTACAAATTATTTATGCAAGCGAAGAACTCCTACAGCAATGTGTGGGACCAAAACGGTGCCCCTAAGACTGCCATTCCCAGATGCTTGACTTGGAAATTCCATGGTTTAAAGGGAGTGGGGGGTTAAGACCAAGCTATATATAGACAATGTGAGAAATACCAAAGAAGGCAACAGATGGGGGGGAACCCCAAATATGAGGCCTACCAAAAACAAAGGGGTGCTTTCAAGATGGGAAGAGGAAACTGGGAACACCTTTCCACTCGGCGGCCCGCAACCTATCCTCTGTGCTGCGTATCCTAACGCAGTTGACTTGGCTTTCAGCCTGAGAGGAGAGCGGAAGGTCTCTGGATGGGTGGGAAAGCAGGGCCTGGCAACAGGTGGGGAGGCGGCGGACTTTTGTCTTGGGGAAAGAGATCGGCTGCGCTGAAAGGGCGGAAAGCAGTAGCGCTTTAGACTTGAGCCTGCGGGGTCCTGGCGTTCTCGCCGTCGCCTCGGGCTCCTCTAATTAGAGAAGGGATGCAGGGTGGCACTAGTTCCCAAACGTTTTAATCGAGCCTCTTTTCAATGGTCAGGGATAAATGTAGCCACTGTTGCTCTGCGCTGAATGAGTCGCAAAAAACCCCGCCTGGCCCCCAGAGTGGCCATTCAGGCTTCTTTTCACAACCTCTAAGAGTTTCAGTCCCCAGGCCTAGCGACACTCCAGAGCGCCCCTAATTAGTCTAATTAGAAAGGTGGATTGATAGATGGAAAGAAGACAGAGTGGGTTAGGAAGATGCTCAATGCTGCCAATCTCGGTTGGGTTGCCGCTTATTCGCTCCGAAAAGAAAAGGCCGCAAAAGAGTGGAGCCGGAGCCCACCCGCCCGCTCGGAGGCTCGGCTCCTGCTGGACTCCCGGGCAGGGCGGTCGTTGACCCCGCGCTTCCCGCCCACAGCTGAGACCCGGCCGCAGGCACCTCCCGCTTCCCCAGGGCGCGTCTGCGGGCAACGGCCTGTGGAGCCAGGCCGGAAGGAAGGACTGTGGACGAGAGGCGCGCGGCCTCCCGCCTGGGCCCCGCGGGCGCCGGATCCTCACTCTGAAAATCGTGCGGAGATGCAGCCTGCACAGCGCAGGAGCCAAAAGATCAGTGCGTGGCTGTGCGTCCTGCTTCGCCACGTGGCCGCTCCGTGCGACCTCCTTTGCCACTGGCCTTGCTTGCTGTCGGCGCATTTCCTCATCCCAATAAAGTCGAAACCCCCCAAAACAAAAAACTTCGGTTTGGGGGCGAGGACTTGGTTGCGTGCGGCTTCGGGTGATGGGAGAGGTTCCTGTGCCCTTGCTCAGAAGCAGGCCCCCCACCCGCGCCACCGCGCCTCGGGCTTCGGGCGCGCTCCGCGGCCGCGCGCCGGCTCCTCGGGCGCAGAGGGGCCTGGCCCAGCGCATTCCAGCCCTCGCTGCTGCTGGCGGGAGGCGGGCGGGAGGCGGGGAACGGAGCGGCGCGGGTGGCTTCAAGAACACTGAGCTTTAATTGGGCTATAAATCAGACAGGGGAGTGCGGTGGAGTTTGTGCAGGTGTAAAAACAGAGGGGAAAGCCCGGGCTGAGCAGCCAAAGCGCCCGGGCAGGTCAGAACCTCCAGCAACTAACATCTTGATAAGTCCGCTGACAACAAAATAAACAGTGGAGAGGGTCAGGGGAGGCGGGAGAGCGGTCGTCCACGGCCCGCGCGCAGTAACACAAGAGAACGTCTAGGAGAAGGCAGGCCTCTCTTGGCTTTTTGTTTGGGGCTTTTTTTTAGGGTGCGAGGGTAGCTAGGAAGGAGAGGCAACATTATCTCTATCTCCTTTCTGTCCCTCTTGCTTTCAGCATCGCATTCTGGTGGACAAACACGTGAAGGATTGGGAAGTGCGTGCTGTCTTGGCCGGGACCCTGCGAAGTCCCGGCGCCTGAGCTGTTGGCGACCATGGGCCAGGCGGTTGAGCACCGGAAGCTGGAACCTCGGGGAGTGACGGTGGGTCCCTGCGCCCCCTCCCAGACACAGCACCACCGACAGACAAACCGTCGGCTCCTGCTTCATTTTAGGGGCCGACGTTGGAAGAACACCGCTGCGCCCCTGGCCCAAGGAAGTAACAATCGAAGCAGAAAGGGCGATCAAAAATTTGGTGCACTGCTAGGGAGGAAAACACTGTCAAATCCCTATCGAGACGTTGGCAAAAGCAGCAAACGGATTCACAGACAAAGGAAAACAATACAAGTCTCGTTAGATCATTTTTCTGGACATTGCTTAAGGTCTGAAAGGGACCAAATCGTTTCAAAATGTTGCCAGTAAAAATTATCCTATGTGGAATGCAACTAATCCTTTTAGGTTCCTGTCAACTGTTTCCACAAAAGGAATCCGATTTTTCAAATCACAGATCCAAAAGTCTTCAGGGAGAGATTTATTACATGCCAGAGCTTTAGTTACAGAATAGAGTTACAATAACAACTTGCACCCACCAACTCCCTAAAATAAGGGATCCCATCCCACAAATTTTAAAGACGTGTGAGGGGTGGTTTGCTGGATTTCTGTTTTGTATGCAGATGGATGGGAGGAGAGGGAGGGTAAGAAGAGGAAGGCAAAGAAATATTAAATTCCTTAAATAGAAAAACAGAACACAGAGCTCCTCCGCATTTTATTTTTGTCCTCTGAACCCCTAGTTACTTTTTTTTTTTGAGGAAAACAAGAAACATTCTTTTTTTTTCTTATTGTGGCTCAAGCCCTACTTTTGAAGAAGAAAACAAATCTGATGACACCCACACTCCCTTGGTGATAACAATTTAAGAGGTTAATGCTTGAATTGAATACTGAAAAACTCTTGGGTGCCTACGCAGACCCCACCCCATGCTCCCAAACGTGAACTGAGTTTGCAGATTGACGTTCTACAACTTCTGCAAGTGGAAAATAAAGTTTATAAAAGAGTACAAGGAAATATATCATGATTTATTTTTCAGTTTTCTTTATTTGTAATAAAATGTTTAAGCATGGAAAAAAGCATCCTAAGAGTTTTCACTGTGCCTCTGTATCTAACGCTTCACAAACTGATGTGAACACAAACTCATTCCGTGGAGGTCATAGTCTCAGTTCACAGTAGCATAAGCATTTTATGATAGGCTGGATCACAAACTGTAACCCCCTCCTTTAAAGTCTTCACAGAGAAGAACTGGTGACTGATAGGTAATAAGACTAATAGCTAGCTACAGCAAAAAGCCTGAAAAACTTGGAAGAAAACTCTAATTCACAGTTCTCTGCCTGGAGGAGTTTGGCACTGAGTTACCTCCATGCCACGTGGGCACTTAAGTGTTTTAGGCATTTTGTGAGTTGACTGGTACACTGGAAATAAATTGATAAGAAGCAGACAGCTTCAATCTAGTTTACAGACTACTGAGATTTTTTTAATGGTTCTGTGAAAATGGATAAATCAAAAAATTTCCTTGCTAGGCTTCCTTCTACCCCATTGTTTCCTGCTTGAAAGGCTTGTTCCTCTTGTCCCACAAGTGTATGCTTGTCATTAGAGGCAACTCACTGATGGGAATTCTTTTCATTTGTTCTTATATTTAAAGCAGGTATAAGAAGATTTGCAATGTAGCAGGTGCTCAATAAATACTGCACACTAATCCCACTTTTCAAAGCTTAGAGGTCAAAGAGATGACTGATAAATAAGTAGAGAAAAGAAATGGAGCAAGAGACTAGAAGAGTGGGTTTAAAACACCATTGGTTTGTTTATTTTAAAAGGAAGGAGAACGTTATCTGTCCAAATACACATCTGGCTGAAGTAAAACACAATGCTGTATTTTTTTTCCTATTTCTAGAAAAGGTTAAGTAACCATTGATTTCATAGATGGGGTGGGAATTTTAAAGAAAGATGAGGTTTTACATAGAGCCAAAGGTTTTTCTTAACTAATTTAAGGACGTGGGTGTACTCCAAAGTTTAGAAGTTTTTATTATTTCCTGGAAGAGTAAGGATGTGGGGAAGGAGCCACAAAGGAATTGTCATTCTATACACTTGTATAGGTTTTGTTTTCCAAAGCATTTTCATTAAATTGCCTTATTCGATTCACACAACCTATGTCCACACTCTCAGAAACTATAAATGAGTATGAAAAGTGATCTAACACTTAATTTCAACCTAGTCTTATTTCTTCAGTTGTGGACTTTGGAGAATCTTTGGTTTGTAATTTTTTTTCCTCTCCGTAGTCCAACGCTGAACAGAGTGTAATCTTTTCACAGTCATTTTCACATATAGATATCAAACTCTCTGCATAAAAATAATAAAAATAGAAAGAGAAGTTATTTTTCATTCGTGATAACCCTTCATTGTTGACTTTTCAGAAAACATCTGACATCCTTTTATGGCTGAAAATATCTGCCTTTTAGTTATATTTATGGGAATTCCTCAGCAAGCACGCAAAGAAGCTCCTGTTTTCTGCCATAATTAATGTCTGCCTCTTCTCTTTTTCTTTGCCAGTTTGTTATTGATCATTACTAGTTGCAAACGAGAGAGAATCCTCACCTCATTTACTTTTCATACTCATTTATAGTTTCTGGGAGTGTGGACAGAGAGACGCAGGCAAGGGCCCATGGTCTCAGGCCCATCCTCTGCCACTGCGGCCTTCCGCCTCTCCTGGTGCTCAGCGGACATGCACTGGCGGGCCTACGGATGCATGTCATATAGTTTGCGTTCTGCTTTACAGACTCGTTAGAATCTCTTTAACTCTAGCATCCTATGTCCAGGCAAACACTCTCTCTTGAACAACAGAGTCATTCTCATTTTAAGAGTAAAAAAATCTCTCTCCTGGCCTTCTTATTTCAAATTCTGAATTAGAATTTTCCAGGTTCTCTAAATAAAGCTCGTGATATTAACTGACTGCTTTTATTCCTTGAGTGGCATTTTTGTTGTCTTTTACAGTCTGGAATTTAAAAGAAAAAATGTTTGATTTTTTTATGAACACACTCTTTCTCTAAAAAATCACTATTACCTTGCATTAAGCACTGCCCCTTGGGGTGGGGGATCACCATACACACTTTTGTAGGCAGTCTGCAGCTCACTCTTAGTCAGGTGCAGTCCCAGCATTGACTCCAGCCCGGATGTCCCGGGGAAAGACTAAAGCACTGGCCCTAGCACCTGCCTGAGGAAGCTGGGTTTCAGTAAGGCTTCAGTGGCAATGGGCGAGGGGGTGCTATTCATGTCAAGGGATGTGATTCCAGCAGGTGGTCTGGAATTCCCTCCCCACAAAAGCATTTTTAGGGAGACCTCTGGCTAGGGAGGTTGTGTTCTAGGGAGGATTGCCCGGGGGCGCAGCGGGGGTTGGGGGGGTGTTCCTGTGCCGTGAATCAATTGTGCAAGGGCTAATAGGACCCGCTTAAGCCACATCATACTCACCTGTTCGAGGACAGTAAAATGTTCGAGGGGCACATTCAGACAGTAAAATGTCTGGAGGGAGGGCGGGCACATTCACAGAAAAATGATTTGCTTTCTCATTAAATGTTAAATTAGTTTATCTGACTCTCACACATTCTTCTCTTTTCCACATAGGAAGGATGTGACCCTAGGTCTAGTTATAAAGACCTGCTTAGCAGTCTAGCAAAAACATGCTGCCAGTTTGATAGACTTTGACCATTAAAAATCAGTGAGAGCAGAAGAAATGGACAAAGAGTGGCCTTTCACCTTTCACAAAGGTGAAAAGGTAATCGCTGTGTGTGTGTGCGTGTGTGTGTGTGTGTGTGTGATTTTTAAAGATGATTGCTGCTGGAAAAAAAATGGAAAAGTGACGCTAGGAGAGTGTCATACATAACTGGGTGGAGGAAGCTCACACATTGGAAATCCAAATGCATCTAAAACAAGAGCTGGGGGGCTGCTGCGAAGACCTGAGTAGACGTGGCAGGGAGGAGAGTCCAGCAAGTTTCAAAAAAAACTGTTTAAGAAATAAATGACTTGGTGATCTCTAAGGCAATTGCCCTATCACAGTGGGTGTTTAATAGATCACAATGATGGCAACAAAGTGGCAGTGTAATGTAATGGAAATAAAATAGCTGTGACACTGGGCTAGTTACTTAATATCTTTTGAGAATTGATATCTTTATTTGTAAAACAGAGTTAATAATAATTTTTGTCCTCTATTTCACTAATTGTAGTGGAGAGAAATATTAGTGAAAGCACTTTTACAAAGTTAATGCCTGCTGAGAGTAGTGGCTGGAATACACAGCAAAGGGGTTTCTGTGGTACTGGTAACATCTGCTTCTTGGTCTGATGCTGAATACATGGATGTATGCACTTTGTGAAAAGTGGGTGAAATTTGTGCGTTTTTCTATATGCATATTATACTTTCTTAAAACGTTTAATTTTAAAAGTTAGAGTAGCTCAAAAACAGTTTTTAAAGTTAGGATATGATGATAAGGACAAGGAAAATTATAAATGTGTGTGTGTGTGTAATTTTACACACACAGCGCTCACAATCTATGTTCATTTCTCTTCCTACCCATCTTATCACACCTGTAGACTCGGAACTCAAAAAGGAACCAGTGATAATAATCAGTTGTTTTCTCTGCGTGTGTTTGGCTTGTTACTGAATAGTATTTTCCTGGTAAAGAAGCAGGAGGAATGAACCAGGAAGTTCCCTGCATGCCAGAAGGGTCAACAATAAAAAGCAAAGAGCCCAAGCTGTTCACATCAAGGGAAAGATGTGATTAGAGAGATGTAACATGCAAAGAAATTATCTGAAAAGTGAATTCAGTTGGGAGAGTATAAGCCCCAAAGAGCCCTGAGCAGCTGGTCATGATCAGATTCTCCATCTTTCTGTCAAATGTAATCGTATCTGAGTTGGCAGGGTATTTATTGCTAAAGTCGAAGGGCCAGATTTTACACTAAACATATTTACACATTTACATTTGTGGCCCTATAAACACTCCACGTTTCACTGGCCATGACATCAAACACATTTACCAACAAAAAGCATATGCCTAATTACAAAATCATAGGGGAGTGGGGAGGCAAGTGGCAGCTGATGCGCAGTGAGTGCGCATGCCTGTGTGTGCATATGTGTGACCCAGCTGCGCCACCAGGAAACCGGCAGAGGCAAGAATGGATGCTGACAATGCCGGACCCTCTTCACTTGTCCTCTGCTCCCCGGGGCCTTTCCTTGTCTAGTTTAGTTGTAAAGCGGGAAGGGGACCCCTGGCATTCCAGTTAGACCCAAAGTGACCGCCTGGAGGAGCGCACAGACACCAGGGTTGCTCCCAGGCAAATTTCTGATTTGGATTGGGTTTGATGCTGTTATGACCCTTAAGTTGCCCCCCAAATGACTTTCCTCAGTCAGTAATAAAAACAGGTGTGAGCAAAATGTGAAGCCAAGCAGAGAATTTTAAAATTAAAACTAGAATCCTTAATTCCTGGCTTTGGAGAGTAAGATGAGATCCCTACCCATCAACAGGAGCTGTAATAACACCGTTAGTTGCTCCAAGCTTGGTCCTCAGTCAGGCAAGGGAATCAGAGCCACCAGGGCCCTCGAGAGGAAAACAAAACCAGCACAACCACTGGCCTCAAACAGCCTTTAATAAATGACGCAGGCTGCTCTTCCATCAAAATAATCACCTTCCATCAGAATTACCACCTCACTCAGCTCTCTCCGAGGGACAGGCTGCGGGAAGAAATGGTGGATTAAAAAACAACAACAACAACAACAAAAAACCAACTGTGAAGGGCAGAAGTCTCTCCCAAATGGATGCTTACAACATTTACTGTAAGAACTTTGATAATAAGTATACCCAAAATTTTAGTTCCATCAGCAGAAAGTTTGAGCACGAAAGGGTCCCTGAGTAGGGGACAGGGAAGTTGAGATGTGCAAACTGACATATATCCCAGGGGGTAAAAAATAGGGAGAAAATGGGTCCTCACATTTTTCCTTCCCCTACCCAGTTTTTCTTTTCTTTTCCTTTCTTTCCTTTTTTTTCTTTTTCTTTCTGTCTTAATTTTTTTTCAAGGGAAGTGGTTCTTAAATAAGTGCAGGGGATGTGGATGGAGAGTAAACACATTGTAGAGCAGAAGCGCTAGCTTCTTATTTTAAAGAAATAAAATAATTGCCCAATAGAGAAAAAAAGAAACCAACCAAGAAACAATCTAAGGTCATGACACCATGTGTGGTACAAGGAGCAATTCAATCCATAAGGGCTTCATTACCCCCGCAATAGATAACATTTGGCTAAATCTAGCTGCAGATTAAATCTCCGCAGCACAACAGAGCCCTGAATGGAGCGGCTCCTTTTTGTGTGGTCCTTCTCCGGGATCTGCCCGAACCATTAGCCCCAATATATCCCTCTCCCTATTAACTGCAATTCCCTCCCAACTGTGCTTCGGTCATTTGTCTCCAGGCTCTACGGGGGCGTTTGATGAGCAGAGAAACGAGGAGAAGGGGAGAAAAGCGTCGGGTTAATGAGTTGTAGCAAATCCACACTTTGTAGTTGGGAGGAGGAGAGCTGGTGGCCAATGTTTGTCCAACTGGTTTATTTTTCGAGACCCAGCCTATTGAGGAAGGCTTGTTCAAGCAGGCTTCATCCTTACAAACACACAAACATCCTTCTGTTTGCCTTCAAAGAAAAGGGGACCAGAGCTAAATTTGCATGCGAATGCGGGGCCCCGGAGGAGGCGTCCTTGCCCATCAAAGGCCATGGTGGCCGGGCAGCCTTTGTTCCAGCACCTGCTCACCGCGTTCCCGGCTTGCGCGGTCCACGGCCTACCGCGCAATCCTCGCCTGCCCCAAGGCCCTCGCCCTTCAGCCCAGAGCCCACTCCTGTCGCTACCCACGAGTCACCCAGCCACCGGCCAAGCCGGAATGCCCAGCAAGGCTGACCGCAGAACTGCGAACCGGGAGGGTGGAGCAGCTGGACTCAAAGGACCCAAAAATCGACTGAGGCAGGCAGGTCGAGTTTACTTTTTCTTTTGGCTCAGGGCTCAAGATGCGCTGGCGGTCTCTCCAGCCAGCGTGGGCGAAGCAGGACTGGAGCTGCGGGACCCCGAACCCGAGCGAAGCCAGCGCTGGATCGCCCAGTGCCAACCTTCCATTCCCTTAAGGATACTGACAACCTGGGAGGCGGGGCTTCTCCCAGCACTTGTTTTAAAGATGCGGGAATCTGAACATGATTCAGAGGGAGCGGGATTGGCCAGAAATCCCTGCTTTCTTTTTAGGATATCCAAGCTTCGTGTAAAAATAATCACACACGTGTTTGTTCTTCCACTCTTCATCATTGCTTTCACATTGAAATGTCAGATCTATGTGTTACAGAAAGCTGCAAGGTGTGCCAGCAGTACCTGTGCCTTTTCGGTTCCGCCTGCTAATGCCTCTCCACCCCAGCGGTAGTGGCATCAGATGTCCATGGTTCCAATGTCTCCTCTCCCTTACTCGGGCTAGAATAAAAGTAACTTTTGCGTATAAGAGTTTTGTCTAATGATACTTCAGTTTGTACCTGTATACTTACTGCTAAGTTTGAGGGTAAATGTGTTTACTTTAAACTCATTTGATCTCTTCCAAACATTTCTGCTTATTTTTAAATTTTATTTATTGATTGTAGAGAGAGAAAGAAAGAGGGAGAGAGAAACACTGATTTGTTGTTTCACTTAATTATGCAATCATTGGTTGACTGCTGTATGTACCCTGACCGGCGATCAAACCACAACCTAGGTGTAGTGGACAATGCTCTCTCCAACAGAGCTTCCTCGCCAGGGCACTTCCAAACATTTCACAGGGGAAAAGAAAAAGGAACTTAATTTTGAGGCAGTGAGTCTGTTTTTTCCTCCCGATAGATAAAGGAGGGGACAGGATGTCAAGAATGCATGTCACTGCAAAATACTGGCCTATAACTCAGTCTTCATTAACTTGCTAGGTTAAGCCTGCAGATCTGCAGATGTGTACCTGCCGAGGTATTTGAAAATTTTTAATGAAGAGATTTTACCTCTTCTACACCTCACTGATACTAAGTATTTAAATGTCTTGGTTTTATTTGAGCTCACAGTAACATCTGTAGTCATCAAAACTACAGTCTCGCATTTTTTTCCCAAGGTCTAAAAATGGCCTGCAACAAGTAGTTTAACGAAGACACACAGAATTTGAAAAAAAGATATTCTAAATTATCTAAAATGTATAGATATAATTAGTTCAATAAACATCTGATGCTTTTTTATTTTTATTACTTATTCATTTAAAGTAGAATTTTGATGTTTGCCTTTTAGCATAAACATTTCTTTACACAATTACTGGAATCTCTTCCATTGCGAAAATAGTAGCTTTAAATATCAAACTTTTGCATATGTAAATTTTTCTTATTCAGAAGTTCAAAGCTATTTAACTGATGATCACGTCTATTAAAATTTTGCAACTAAAAATTGCCTATTTACTTGTGTTGCTTCCGTTACTATATAATACTCTGTTGCAGAGCTTTTACGGATATACACAATATTGTGCTCAAATGTCAGTAGAAATTGCTAGAAGTGGGAAGCTTAAAAATAAAAAGTTCTGTAAAATTATCCTAGGGTAATTGTGGCTTTAATTTTAAGTAGACTCAATGCTCATCAAAATAGAATGCAATTAGATTTGAAAATGTATACCAAAGTGACTTCTTTTATTTGTAATCATTTTAAAATAACTTCCTCTCTCCTATAATAATGTTTTTTGTTAAATTCTTTTTAAAAATATTGCCTTTTCTATAATGGGTTCCTTCTCTCACATAGAAGCTTTTTTAACAGAAAGAAAATAAACTAAGGGGATGACTAAAGCCAATTCTTTTGGTGGATTTTCTTTGAAAATTAAGCATTTTATTTCTGAAAAAGTGTAAAAATCTTACATTAGAATAGTACAATTGCCAGTAAAATTTACAATACTCCTTGTAAAGAATATGCAGTAAGTACAAAATTAAAATTCCGCATGTCTAATTATGATACAAAACACAGGTTAAAATATGAAATAATTTTGACTTTTTTCCTTGTGTAAACACGTTAATCGTTTTTTTTCCTTTTCATGAAAAAGTACACCAGACAAGCGTCCTCAAATAAAGATTATTGCTTTGCTGACATTCTTCAGGGCCTTTACTATTTTTGCGTTCGTCTTTTGAACACTGATTTTCTTTTTTTAACACCTGGACCTGAGACTCTCTAGACCTCAAAAAGGCTTAGAATTTTTAAGCGTTTCCCAAAGTCAAGAAAGCCACTGTGCCTAGACAGGGCGGACCCCACCAGCACCCTCTTCCTCCCCACCCTGGGGCCGGGGGCTGCAGCATAGGGCGACTTTGCATAAATAGAGGGACCAGCAAAGCCAGGGAGCACGCCGAGCTGTTGCCAAACAGTCTCGTCTGAGAATCCGAAGCGGCGAAAATAGGTGCGCGAGGTCAGGAGAGGCCGCGCCGGCAGGAGCGAACAAAACACCCAACCACCAAGATGAAAAAAGGAGCAGGAGTCCTACCTTCTGTTTCTCAAGCGCGCTAACATAGCGTTATTAACCATTTGAAATCCTAGCAGTAAAGTTCTCGACACTGGACAGGGCAGTCCCCTGGTGCAGAGTCCCCAGGGCAGCCGACGAGGAGACGGAGGAGGCAGCGGCGGCCGCGGCGGCCACGAGGGAGCGAGTGAGCGCGGCAGCCGGCCCCACGGCTGCCTGAGCCGCGCAGCCGCCCGGTCCGGGCGCGGGCGCCGCCGCGGGCGAGGGGGACGGCGAAGCCTGCGCGGCAGCGGCGGCCTGAGCGGCGGCAGCAGCGGCGGCGGGGCCCAGGCTGCCCCCGATGATGCTCTCGATGGAGAAGGGCGAGCGCGCCAGAGCCGCGGCGCCCGGGCCACCCGCCTTGGCCGCGGAGGCCTGCAGAGGCCCGGGCAGGGTGGTGCCAAGCGGAGGCGGCCGGTAGCCGAAGGCGGTCCGGGCCAGCTCCGCGGCCGCGCCGTGCGGCGGCGGGGGCGGCGGCGGCGAGTGCGGATGGAAGGCGGCGGCGGCGGCGGCGGCAGCGGCGAAGAGCGCCGAGGGCGGCGCGTAGGGCGGCAGCTGCAGGCCGTAGCTGCAGGCGTAGGGGCCGTAGCCATAGGCGTGCGGGGGCGGTGGCGGCGGCGCGGGCGGGAAGAGAGCCGCCGCGGCCGCCGGGTCGCCCGCGCTTCCCACGCCCCCAGCGCCACGGAGCAGCAGCGACTCCGCGGCAGCGGCGTTGGGCGGGAGCAGCGGCTGCCGCTTGAAGCGCTTCCTCCGGCGCAGGAAGCTGCCGTTGTCGAACATGTCGGCGGACTCGGGGTCGAGCGTCCAGTAGTTGCCTTTGCCGGGGTTGCCGGGCTCGCGGGGGATCTTGACGAAGCAGTCGTTGAGCGAGAGGTTGTGGCGGATGCTGTTCTGCCAGGCGGGGAACTTCTCCCGGTAGTAGGGGAAGCGACCGCTGATAAACTCGCAGATCTCGCTCAGTGTCAGCCTCTTCTTGGGGCTCTGCAGGATGGCCATGGTGATGAGCGCGATGTACGAGTAGGGCGGCTTTACCAGCGGGTTCTTGGCGCCACCGCCCGTGCTCCCGCTCCCGCCCGCGCTTGCGCCCCCGCCGGCCCCGGCCCCTGTCGCCGGAGCTGGGCCTGGGGGCGCCGGGGAACCCCCAGTCTGCGGAGCCAGTAGGATGTCATCGTCGTCGTCGTCCTCTTCCAGGTCTTCTAGTTCGTCCTCGCCGGCGTACGAGCGCCGCCGCCGCCGCTGCGCGGGGACAGCCAGCCGGGGTCCGCCAACGCCGCCCTCGTCGTCCTCCTCTTCCTCGTCGTCTTCGTCCTCGCCCTCCCCTACCACGTCGATATCTGTCTCCTCGGCGAGGCCGGAGGCATCGGACATCTCCGTGCTCAGGGTCATAGCTGTCGCGGTGCGGTGTTGAGGCGGCGCATAGGGGCGCCGGGCTCCGGGCTCCCCCCGCGCCCCAGCCCTGGTCCCGGGCGGCGGGCCCGGCCCCGGGGCGCCACGCTGGGGGCGCGGCCGCTGTTCAAACTGCGCTCCGGGGCTTCCCGGCGGTGGCCGAGGCTTTGCACTGCGAGTTTGTAACTCCTGCGCCGCCGCGGTTGCTCCGCGGTCTCTGCGCCCCCTTGGCTCCGCGCGCACCCGGCCGGGGCGGAGGACTTGACCTTCCCCTCTCCGAGAGCCCCTGGCCGAGTCAGTTGAGGATGGGGTGACAGGGCCTTGGGTGAGCAAGTCTGAGCGTTGGAGCGCCCAGGAGGGTGCGGGACTGGTGAGAGTCTAGGGACAGAGCTCCGCGAGGCGAGGGGCTGAGACCAGGAGAGGGCGGACCTTTACACGGCTTATAGCAGAAGGAGGCCTGTCACATGGTGTGCACGTCAGCGCGCTACCGAGGGAAGGGAAAGAAAGCCTAGGAAATCAGCTCTGCTCTGGAGAGAAAGTTCACCCGTAGGAGGAGGGAGCAGGAACTGAGAACAGAGAACAGGAGAGGACTCCACCATTCCTTGCCAAGAGGGCTGAGACCTGAATTACGCACTGGCCCGCGGTGGTCTGGACCCAAGACACAAGTTAGAGTTCCCAGCCTCTTTCTCTTCTATTGGCCTTCAACCCTAACTTCGGAAGCACTCCCTTGACTCGACGGTTTGACCACTCCACATCGTCTGAGGTGGTCCCTGGGGAATGGCTCTGAGGTCGGTTGGATTGTCCCATCTTTAGATAGGGCGAGTGGCCCCCCATCGAATCTGATGAGAACCCCCATTCCACCCTAAATGAAGCCCAAAAATTGGTTATTGACCTTTTAACCTGTCTCTTTGGGGTCTTCCCCAAAGAAGTTTGTTTTCTACCATTTATTAATAAAAACGCTGTTAGGCTGGCGTTTTAGTCACTTAACTGCAATTGAATGTCCTAGAAACTTGACAGCTAAACTAAGCCTTTAGAGTTTAAGAGAGGATCTGAAAATTTTCATGGGAATAAAGAAAGCAACAATTGAATGCAAAAAAGAAATAAAAACACCTAGTGAAAATCCAAATACCCACACCAAAAAAATTGCACCTAGAAACGACTCAAAAAAGTTTTTTTCATAATGGGGTAAGGGACTCTACAGTTAGCAGTGAGAGGAACATTCTAATCAACACTTAACAGTAATCTCTAAATACCTGAATTACTCTAATGTAGACACACATCTCGACTCAGGCGGGCTTAATAATAGAAACTACAATGGTAAATAAAAATTTACAGACCCATTTTTAAATGTTTTTTGAGCCTTGACCGTTGTGGCTCAGTTGGTTGGGCATCCTCTAGCAAAACGAAATGTCCCTGGTTGATTCCCCATCAGGGCACATGCCCGGGTTGTGGATTCGCCCCCTTGCAGCTGATCATGTTTCTCTCCCTCTCTCCCTCTCTTCCTCCCTCCCTTGCCCCCTCCCCTCCCCTTTCTTTAAAAATAAATAAAGTCTTAAAAAAATAAATAAATGTTTTCTTGAAAATTCACTAACTATTTCCAATAGCTACTGGTGAAGAGAAACAAAGGTGTTTTGTTGTGTGGGTGTGTGTTTGTTTTTTGTTTTTTTTTTGAAGAAAGATTCAAGTTCTGGTCAACTCAATTTCTCTTTTCAGGTGACAGACAAGTTAGTGGAAATAATTCAAATACGACTCTATTTTAAATATACTTAGGCTTGTCACGAACTCTAATTATTTTGGTCAGTGAAAAATCCTAATAGCTGTGGAATTCTTACCCACATAGCCATAACTCTTGGATTTTGGATTTTGGCATTTCCTAAAACACTTCTTCTATTTCAAAGGGAAGAGAACTTGCCTAAAATTTCTAGCTTGCTCATTAAAAAATGACCACTTGCGAACCAAGAATCAAAACTCAATAGCTTTCTGTAGGAACAATCATCAGCTGCCCTTATGCATGCCATTTTATGGACCAAGTACTTTTCACATTTTGAAACGTTTCATTATTCCCTTTATCAATCACAGAGCCTCAAAAATAAACTATTCCCCCATTTAAGACTTCTTTTAAAATCGAGTTTTTGTTGCTGAGAATGGCTACCAACCAGTTACACTTAACAAATGACCCATAAAGTTCATCATAGATTTGAAAGATCTATGAGAATGTCTCAAAGTTCTAAATAAATTATTTTTCATTTAGTCTCGTTTGATATATGGCTGAACCATTTAATTATTGTAATTGGTTCAGGATTAACCTGAGCCAACATTAATCAGCACTATTAATCAGGCATTACATTTCTTTGTTGATGTAGCCAGGAGTCCTTACCAAAGAGTTCACTTTTACATTTGAAAGTTTAAGTTTTATAAATACTGCTCAATCGATATCTAAATAAACACCATAATTTTCGTTGGATTGGGGGTTGGTGTGTGGTGAAGTATTTAAAGATGAAACGGAGAGGAAGAATTTGTTCACCGACCATTAGTTACAACAGATGATCAGTTACAGCCGTCATTCCAGAGTTACCACCGCCCTGAACTTGTCTGGCCAAGAAGGGCACGGTGATTGACCTGGCGTTCCGTTTGTAACTGTCTGAAGGACCCTCCCCAAAGGGTTAAAGGGCTGTTCCCTGAAAAAAAAAATTTTTTTTTAAACGTGGCAAATTATCTTCTCACCCTTCAGGAGAAAGTGTTAGGATTTACTGAAGGTAAAAGCAGAAGATCAACACAGGAGACCCGTTGCAGGGACAGTGTTAACAGAGATTTGAGTGAACTTTACTAAAGTGCCACATTTGGGCAGTTCGCTTGCTTTGTTTATTTTAGTTAACCTACGCATTCGTATGTGACTTTTAGCTCTGCGCTCGTAAAATTTCCCGGAAACCCAGGCATTTCGTTTCTCGAGAGTCCCCCTTTGGTCCTCCTTGTCCCCGCACCCCACCGCCCTCCCTCCCTAACGCGCGCCTAGGTCTCTGCGGAGACTGGGAACGCCACCCCACCTCCTCAGGCTGGTACAAGGGACGAGACACCTTTCCTTCAGCGGACGGGGACGACATCGCGACGCCCCCTTTCCTGCGCATTGCGCCGGGTTGGACGCGGGAATTGGCGGGGCGCCTGCGGGGCCGGACGAAGACCACGTGGGGGCGGCCTGCCCCCTGGCGGTAGCATGGCGCTGTGCTGGCCGCTGCGCTGGCAGGAATCCGGAGCTCGCCGAGCAGCTGGCGTTTTGCGTCATTCCCGCCGAGCTTTGGGGTGCCGGGCCTCCCTCCACCCTTGGAGGCCTCCCTTCTCCTCTGTGGCGATTGGGCAGACGCCGAGGCATTTCTTGGACTACTCGTTGCGGTCGGTTTGGGCGCTGCAGTAGGCCCCCGGGAGGTTACCGAAATTACGGACCACAGGAGCGAGGGAGACGCCCCCTCAACCCGTTGCCGTCGAGCCCCAGACCGAGAGCTCCATAAGGTCCAGGGACCTCCTGAGAAGGACGAAGGCTGGCAGAGAACTGGGGCATAAACTTGGATGACTCCTCTCTCAACTCTAAGCGCAGCCTACGAGTTGGCTCGTGAAGGTGAACCTGAACGTGTTTCCAAAGGGCAAATACTTTGGGGCGCGTTCCCCCTCAAAGAGTCATTCCGCAAGCCTGTATTAAGATGCTTTGCGGCTGACACTCGGTTCTGGAGAGAGAGAAGAAAACAGGACTTCGTAAGGTGAGGATACTCATAGTCTCATGCTGGAGCCAGGTGAGTAGATAATTATTGTGCCCAATAAGTGCTTTCTGAGTCCCCTAGCTAAGAGTGAGTGTGCTTCAGGGTCCCTGCCAGCCGTCTGCTCTATTCTTTCATCCTGCGCTGACCTCCATTGTGGATGTAACTTCTCGTTTTAAACTGAAACGTCTGGAGGCCAAAAAGGGCTCCTCGGTTTTTTTGTTTGTGGTCCGTTGTTTGTCTTGGCTGTGTGTTAAAATATACATAGCATAAACTTACCAATTTAAGTGTACAGTTCAGAGTCATTAAATACTCTCACAATGGTGCACTATTTCCATCATCACAAACTGAAACTCTGTACCCATTAAAGAATAACTCCCATTCCTCCGACCCCACTCCACCCCTGGCTCTTTGGCAACCTCCATTCTGTTTCCCCTCCCTATGACTTTGACTATTCTAGCTTCCTCATGTAAGCAGAATCATACCATATTTGTCCTTTGTGTCTGGCTTATCTCACTTCGCATAATGTCTTCAGTGTTCATCCATGTTGTAGCATGTGGCAAAATTTCATACCTTTTATAGGCTGAATAATATTCCATTGTACATACGCACCACATTTTGTTTATTCATCCATTGATGGACATTTGAGTTGTGTCCTCCTCTTTTGTTCGTTTTTGAACCTCCACTCGCCTGGTTCTTTGTAACACTTTGCATGCAATAGGTGCTCAATAAAGGTTTATTTGTTCATTTTCTTAAAGCGTTTCATCTCAGAAATCCTCAAAGGAGCTCCATTGTCCTAACAGAGCACATGCGTTAGTAAAGTCTCAGTAATGGTTTCTGCCATGCCGTTTTGAATTTGTAACCTCAACTTGCTTAAAATTTTGAGACTTTCAGGCTCAGATTTTGTACATTGTGTTCAGTAAAAAAGTAGGAGTTAGGACTCCACCAAAATTAGTTTCAGACAAAATTGTGATCATCTCCACACACACATGCTTTTCACATCGTTTTCATGCTTTATTACCTGTCTTAATTCTTGGAGTCCCAAGATGGCCTTAAAAGTTTTCTCTTGGCCCTAATCGGGTCACCCAGCTGATTGGAGCATCCTTCCATACACCAAAAGTTTGCAGGTTCAATTCCAGTCAGGGCACATACTTACATTGCCGGGCACATCCAGGGAGGCAATTGATTGATGTTTCTCTCTCCCATTAATGTTCCTCTCGCTCTCTCTCATTCTCTCTCTCTTTCTCTTCCTCTCTCTAAAATCAATAATAAAATATCCTCAGGTGAAGATTTTTTAAAGGTTTTTTTTAGAGAGTATTTCCTTTTTTTAAATAAAAGATTTCATTTATTTTTCAGAGAGAGGGGAAAGAAAGGAGAAAGAGAAGGAGAGAAACATGGAGGAGCAAAAGAAACATCAATTGGTTGCCTCTCACACTCCCCCACCTGGGAACCTGGCCTGAAACCCAGGTGTGTGCCCCGACCAGGAATCAACCAGACACCTTTCGCTTTGCAGGCTGGGGCTCAATCCACTGAGCCACACCAGCCAGGGAGGATTTTTTTTTTCAAGTTTTCTCTGGTTGTCCAGGGCCCTCCATTTGGCATTCTCCTGTGATGTAATATTACCTGCCGTGAATGTTGGTTCACACATGCCACTGAACTAATTTCAAGGTCACACTAACTGGTGAAGTGGGTACCTCCACACGATGGCTGAGGAAACAGGCTCTGACAGTTGCTACCTGCTGTCATGGAGTCAGCAATGGCAGAGCAGAGCCTTCCACTGTTGTGTTCCAGTTCCACAGGCCTCTCCCAATGCAGGGCACCAACACCATGGGCCATGCTCTTTTCACCTCCCAGATCTGTTCTTCAGGGCCAGGTAGGTAGTCTGAAAATAAGTTCAAGGCAAAACATTACTGGCTGACAGCGGTTGGTACCTCTCCCAAAAGTAGGCACATTTTAACTTGGGAATTCTGTTGGCAAAATGCCGTAATCCAGTTTCAAATGGCGAGACGTCAGGCAGCGTAGTTGGGAGGTGAGATTCCTTTGAGAAGAGGCTGTTTCAGTGGCCTCCTGGGTCTCACTAGGTAATCTGTGCTTGCACAGCAGCCCTCTGAACAGGTGGTTCTTGGCATGGGCATGATTCAGGAATCCTCAAGCACTCAGGATGTTAGCACAGATCTAAATCTGTGTTGTATAACAGCATGATTATTTACACTGACTCAGGAATTTTCATTACCACAGTTTACCTGGACTGGTCCTCTCACCCCCACACATACCAACACTGAGATTTTTTTAGCTCTGGATCTCAGTGGTTTGCAGTGGCACAAAGTGTTCTCCCACACATTTCCAGTAGCCACCTGGCACCATACAGAGTTATTACAATATTATTAACCGCATTCCCTATAGTGTACTTTACATCCCTGACACTCCATTGCAGCTACCAATTTGTACTTCTTAATTCCTTCGCCTTTTTCATCCAACCTCCCCAACCACCCACCCCTCTGGCAACCATGAGTCTGTTTCAATTTTGCTGGTTCATGTATATTGCTTTTTAGACTCCACATATAAGTAAAACCATATGGTATTTGTCTTTCTGATGGGCTTATTTCACCTAGTATGGTACTCTCTAGGTCCATCTATGCTGCTGCAAATGTTAAGTTTTCATTCTTTTTTATGGCCAAGTAATATTCCATTGCATATATGCAACACTTTTTTTAAAAAAAGATTTTACTTATTTATTTTTTAGAGAGAGGGGAAGGGAGGGAGAAAGAGAGGGAGAGAAACATCAGCGTGTGTTTGCTTCTCATGCGCCCCCTACTGGGGACCTGACCCACAACCCAGGAATGTGCCCTGACTGGGAATCCAACTGGCGACCCTTTGGTTCGCAGGCCTGCACTCAATCCACTGAGCCGCACCAGCCAGTGCACCACTGCTTTGTTATTGACTCATTTATTGATGGATATTTGGGGTGCTTCCATATCTTGGCTATTGTAAATAATGCTGCAATGAACATAGGGGTGAATATATTCTTTCAAATTTCTGTTTTAGGTTTCTTTGGATACATGTGCAGAAGTGGAGTAGCTGAATCATTAGGCAGTTCCATTTAAGTTTTTGAGGACCCTCCACACTGTTTTCCACAGTGGCTATATCAATCCACATTCCTACAAAAAGTGCATGAGGGTCCCCCTTTCTCCACATCCTCACTGGCACCTGTTGTTTGTTGATTTATTGATGATGACCATTCTGACATGATAAGGTGATACCTCATTGTGGTTTTAATTTGCATTTCTCTGATGTTAGTGATGTTGAGCCTCTTTTTGTATGTCTATTGGCTATCTGTATGTCCTCTTTGGAGAAGTGTCTATTCAGGTCCTCTGTACATTTTAAATTGGATTTTGTGTGTGTGTGTGTGTTGAGTTGTATGAGTTCTTTATAAATGTTGGGTATTAACTCCTTATCAGATGTATCATTAGTGAATATGTTCTTCCATTCAGTGAAAGAATGATGATTTCCTTTGCTGTATAAAAACTTTCTAGTTTGATGTAGTGCCATTTATTTACTTTTTTCTTTTATTTCCCTTGCCTGAGTAGATATGTCAGAAAAAATATTGCTAAGGGAAATATGTGAGATTTTACTGTCTATGTATTCTTCTAGGAGTTTTATGGTTACAAATCTTATATTTACGTCTTTAGCCATTTTGAGTTTATTCTTATATATGGTGTAAGAAGGTGGTCATTTCATTTTTTGCATGTATGTGTGTAATTCTCCCAACACCATTTATTGAATAGACTGTTTTTACCCTGTTGTATGTTCTGGCCTACTTTGTCAAATATTAATAGACCATGTAGGTGTGGGTTTACTTCTGGGCTCTCTATCCTGTTCCATGGAGCTGTGTGTCTGTTTTTATGCCAGTACCATGCTGTTTTGACTACTACAGCTTTATAGTATAGTTTGATATCAGATAGCATGATACCTCCAACTTTGTTCTGCCTTGTCTAGATTGCCGTGGCTATTTGGGATCTTTTCTGATTCCATATAAATTTTTGGATTATTTGTTCTAGTTCTGTAAAATATGCCCTTGGTATTTTGACAGGAATTGCATTGAACGTGTAGATTGCTTTGGGTAGTATGGACATTTTAATTACGTTAATTTTTCCTATCCATAAGCACAGTATATGTTTGCATTTACTTGTATCTTTTTCAGTTTCTTTCTTCAGTGTCTTGTAATTTAGCTCAGGTCTTTTAATTTAGTTAAATTTATTGCTAGGTATTTTTTTATGCAATTGTAAATGGCATTGTTTTCTTAGTTTCTCTTTTTGATAGTTCATTATTGGTGTATAAAAATACAACCAATTTCTGAATATTTATTATGTATCCTGCTACTTTACTGATTTCATTTATTAGTTCTAGTAGTTTTTTGGTAGAAACTTTAGGGTTCTCTATATACAGTCTCATGTCATCTGCAAATAATCATAGTTTTACTTCTTTCTTTCCAGTTTGGATACTTTTTATTTCGTCTTCCTTTCTGATTGCTGTGGCTAGGACTTTCAGTACTATGTTGAGTAAGAGTATTGAAAGTGGACGGCTGTATCTTGTTCCTGATTTTAAGGGAAATACTTTCAGTTTTTCCCCAGTGAGTATGATGTTGGCTGTGGGTTTGTCATGTATGGCCTTTACTATGTTGAAGTATGTTCCCTCTGTTCCTGCTTTGCTGAGAGTTTTTATTATAAATAGGTGCTGGATTTTGTCAAATGCTTTTTCTACATCTATTGATATGATCATAGTGATTTTTATTCTTCATTTAGTTTATGTGGTGTATCACATTGTTTTGCAGATAATGTATCAACCTTGCACCCCAGGAATAAATCCTACTTGATCGTGGTGTATGATCTTTTAAATGTATTGCTGAATTTGGTTTGCTAATATTTTATTGAGAATTTTTTCATCTGTATTCATCAGGAATATTGGACTATAATTTTCTTTGTAGCGTCTTTGTTTGGTTTTGAAATTAGGATAACGGTGGCCTCATAAAATGAGCTTGGGAGTCTTCTCCACTGTTGTATTTTTTGGACAGTTTTTGAATAGTTTAAGCAGGGTAGGTGTTCTTTGAATGTTTGGTAAAATTCACCTGTGAAGCCGTCCAGCCCAAGACTTTTGTTTATTGGGAGGTTTGTTTGTTTTTTCATTACTGCTTCAATTTTATTAGTTGTAATTGGTCTGTTCAGATTTTCTGTTTCTTCTTGATTCAGTTTTGGAAAATTGTATGTTCCTAGAAATTTATCCATTTCTTCCAGATTGTCCACTTTGTTGGCATATAGATGTTCATAAATTGTTTCTTATAACTCTTTCTGTGGTGTCAGTTGTTACTTCTCTTTTGTTTCTTTAAAAAATTTTTAAAAATTATTGATTGATTGATTTGAGAGAGAGAGAAAGAAAGGGGGGAGGTATGGAAAAAGAGAGAGAGAGAGACATTGGTTTGTTCCACTTATTTATGCATTCATTGGTCGATTCTTCTGTGTATCCTGACCAGGGATCAAACCCGCAACCTTGGCATTTCAGGATGATGTTCCAACCAACTGAGCTACCCAGCCAGGGCCTACTCTTTCATTTATGATTTTATTTATTTGGGTCCTCCCTGTTTTTTCTTGATAAGTCTGGTTAAAGGTTTATGTACCTTGTTTATCTTTTCAAAGAACCAGCTCTTGGTTTCATTGATCTTTTATAGTATTTTTTAGACTGTATTTCATTTATTTCTGCTCTGATCTTTATTATTTACTTCCTTCTACATACTTTGGGCTTTGTTTGTTCTTCTTTTTCTAGTTCCTTTAGGTGTCAGGTTAGATTGTTTGAGATTTTTCTTGTTTCTTGAGGTAGGCCAGTTATGCCATGAATTTTCCTGTTAGGACTGCTTTTGCTGCGTCCCATAGATTTTGAGTTGTGTTTTCATTTTCACTTGTCTCAAGGTATCTTTTCATTGTAATTTATTGTGTGTTTAAAATGTATATAGTGACCAACCTTCTCTATTACACATACACACAAGCTCTTTATTGCCTGATGCTCAGGCTTAAATGAGGACCGAACTATCACCTCTCTGTTCTACATATGCAAACACACCAGAACTTTGATGTCCATCCTCAGAGTAAACCTTTTACCTGACACCATGATCCGATACCAGTCTGGAGGTGAGAGGGTGGGGAGTGGGGGCGGGAGTTGATCGCAGTGATACAGACATAGGCCTCAGTGCAGAAGACATTCTGGATATCTTCTACCAGAGGCGCATGTGAGTAAATTGCCTTTGCTGGGAAACTTTGGTTGGCTGGCCTTCCGGAGCAGAAGAAACTGGGAAAAGGCCTGAACTCAAAATTCAGGTGAGTAAATACAAATAATGAGTGATCATTAGTGCTAAAAGACATGCAAACAAACGAGAAGAATGGTGAAATGCAGTTTTCCCCTATCATATAAGCAAATTACATGTGGGTGATGGGCCCAATGGTTCAAAACTCAATCATATGCTGCCTCTGGGAGTTGTAAAGTGATATGAACCTTCTGGCAAACAATTTGGCTATACAAAGCTTGAACCTTAAGCACCCTTTCTCTTTGATTCATTCATTCAACGATTCTATTCTAAAGAAATAACCAGAAATATGAACAAAAATTTATGTACAAAAATTTTTGTTGCAGTGAGTTTTTAAAGGGGTGAAAATTAGAAACATTCTAAATGCCTAAGAGCTAAGTATATTACTATATATCCTTACAATGGAATATTTTGCAATCATAAAAATTATTAAAATTTTAATAACTTGAAAAACTCTTAAGATTAGTGGTAAATGAAAAGTCCAAATAGAAAATTATATATAGTATTTATCAATTACTTAATGTATCAATACTATACATATAAGTAGTATGACTGGTTGGGAATACACTAAAAGGTTAATTGGTTATTTCTGGGAGGTGAAATTATGGGTGGTTTTAATTTATTTATATTGTAACTTTCTGTGTTTTCCAAACCTTTAACAATGAGCAGTGTTCAAATTGCTTAGTTGAAAGCCTAAGGAGCACAATTAGTGCAAAGAAAAGACTACACATTGAACAGTTTATATCTGAAGCATAATTATTGGAACAGACACCAAGAATGTTTAAAAAGCATGATAAATATATTAAGCAGGGAACTTATTAGTAACATTATGCCAAAAAAAAGAAATTTTAAAAATCCTAGTGGAAACATTAAGTATTACGAATGTAATAGATGAAATAAAGAACAAATAGGTGGAATAAATAACAGAATGGAGACACCTGGAGGATAGATTGAGTTTGAAGATCATTTTGAGGAAGTCTTTCAAAAGCAGCTTGGAAAGGACAAAATTCTGGCTCCCAAAAATCAATTTAGTGGGTTGCAATCAGCACTGAGAGAGGATGGGATGGGATGGGATGAGAGAGGCCTGGGTGGTGTGGCTCAGTGGACTGAGCACCAGCCTGCGAACCAAAAGGTCACCGGTTCCATTCCTGGCCAGGGCACGCGCCTGGGTCTCCAGTTGGGGGTGTGTGAGAGGCAACTGATAGATGTATCTCTCACATGTTGATGTTTCTCTCCCTCTCTTTCTCCCTCCCTTCCGCTCTCTAAAACTAAATAAATATTATCTTTTTAAAAAATAGAATAGTCATATTTTCTAATGACTGCAATGCACATAACAGTAAGAATAGTTAGTGAAAATTTTACTTGAGTTATTTTTATTTTTGTATGTATATTTGTGTTCTGAGTTACTATGTAAAATAAATTTCAGTGTGGGTTACAGTAAAAAATATTTGGAAGCTACTATTTTAAAATAATATATTTATATCACACTTTTGCTATTATTTTCTAACTTCTTTGCTCATTAGTGATCATGTTTCTCTCTTAGCTCTCATCTGAGTTTACAAACATATTCCAAACCCTGTTTTGAAAAAAAGCACAAATGGTCCTCCTTCCTGTGCCAATGCAAACTAGTGCCCTCTCTCCCCTTCCTTTCATCACCTAATTTTTCAAATGTCTGGTTTCTCCCGTTGCTTACATTCCTTACATTTGATACACAGGGGCTGATGAACACGGCTCCTCAGCACAGGTAGGTCCCCGTCTTCCTTCCTGACCCTGCTTGTGAAGCTTCAGACACTTAACCTGTGGGGCGCAGTCTGTGGGATGCAGGTTGGCAGCACTGCCTAATTTTGTTGAGATTTCAGAATCTCCTTCCCAGTTCATTCTTCTGGAATAGCCACTAATTCTCATCCCATGATAGGTTAGCACTTTTGCTTTTTTTCCTGGACTCTGTGCCCGAAGTGAGGAAAGTACTGCCTACGGGCTCCATGACGCCTCCCCTGCTCCAGGTAAACTGCACTAACCTTGACAATGAATGAACTCTCAGCCCTTTCAGAAGTTGTTCTGAAAATCCTACTCTTACTCCTGAGTCACTGCTCTCTGTTCTGTGCAGTTTACCTGAAATTCATTCATCAGTGACCTATTAAATTGATTCATGGCAGTGTCACCCATTTTTCCTGATTAACATCTGGACCTAATGTCATGAAAGGCCAAGAAAAGTGGGGACCATCATCTGGGAGCTAAGGTCCCTAATGGTTCCAGCAAGAACAGCCATATCAGGTAAAATTCTGTGAACAAAGATAAGTTTAAAGACATATTGCCCAATACTGTGTAACAAATTATTCCCAAATTTAGTGGCTCAAAACAACATTTTATTATGCTCACAACCCTTGTGAGTCAGGAATTCACAAAGGGCAAAGAGGGATTGATACATCCCTGTACTGCAATACCTGGACTCTCAGCTAAGAGGGTTTGAAGATGGGGGTGACCCAAGACAGGAAACAGGAATCCTATGGAGGTGACTTTATTTACATCTCTTGCCATCGATGCTGGCTGTCAGCCAGAACACTGACATGTGACCCTTTCAGGTGGCCTGGGCTTCCTCATAGCATGGCTGACCAGTCTCCCAAGAGAGAAGCCATATTACCTTTTATAACCTAGACTAAGAAGCCACAAATGTCATTTTTATAGTAGTCAGATGCCACTCAGATTCAGGGGCGAGAACTGTATTATTTTATTAGGTCTGCGATAACAAAGTACCAAAGACTGGATGGCTTAAACAACAGAAATTTATTATTGCACTGTTCTGGAAGCTAGTCGTCCAAAATCAAGGTGTTGGCAAAGTGAGTTCTTTCTGAGGGCTATGAGAGAAGGCTATGTCCAGGCCTCTCTCCTTGGCTGGTAGATGACTTCTACCTATGTTTCTTCACAGTGCCTCTTTGTGTGCCCATGTGTCCAAATTTCTGTTTATAAGGACATCAGTCATATTGGATTAGGGTCCACCCTAATGACTTGATTTTAACTTGATGACCACTGTAAAGACCCCCCTCTCCAAATAAGGTCACATTCTGAGGTATTGGGGGTTAGGACATCAACATATGAAGTTTGAAGGAAACACAACTTAGCCCATAAGAGAAACATAGACCCCCAACTCTCAATGGGACTCATATCAAAGTCACTATGAAAAAAGTACATGTGGGAGCCTTGTCCAGGTGGTTCAGTTGGTTGGAGCATCATCCTGTACACCAAAAGGTTGAGGGTTTGATTCCTGGTCAGGGCACATCATACCTAGGCTATGGGTTTGATCCCTGGTTGAGGTGTGTTTGGGAGGAAACCAATCGATGTTTCTCTCTCATATTGATATTTCTCTCTTCAGTGTTTCTCTTCCTCTCTCTCTCTCCCCCCCCCACCCTTCCTCCCTCCCTCTAAAATTGATAAACATATCCTCAGGCAAGGATTTTTACAAAAAATACATGTGAGAGGTACTGTTACTACCTTCTTTGGAAAATATAATCTACCACATCATGATATTAAAAAGTTTAATGATGACATTTTATGATAGCTTATATTATTAATTTCATGCAAGTCAGCTCACAATGTAAAACCTATATAATTTGGGGGGAAACCACTTTTATATGTTTCATATTTTTATAATGATCAGAGAGCTCAAATATCAACTGTTTGGTTTCAAAGAAGACACCTGGAAACTCTATGGCTGAGCCTAGGCAATGAAAAGCTATGCTTCAAAAGCTAGTGCTTCCTCACAGAAAGTCCAGAAATTGTTTCTGGCCCCAGGATTTGCTCTACCTTAAGGTCATTTGCTGATTTGCTGATTTGTAGTAGACACTCACTGTAAGTGCTTGTACTTCAGCCTTGACCAATTTTGTCTTCGCTCAGAGGAATGCATGCCTGTAGTTTTATTTTACTTGCAAAGTAAATTTAAACATATGTTATTACCAGATTTTAGGAAAAACCAATATTAATAAGTCCCTACTATAACAATGTATTGTATCATGCCTCACTTGTTGCCATCATTGTTACTATTTGCGATGATACTTTTAGTGCAAAATAAACTTTACCCATAGTTGGGGCTCCTGCCAACCCCAGACTGGTATCGATAACACTCTTATTGCCCCAGTGTACATCAGAAAATTTTCTGAAACACCGACTGTTGAATAAAGATTGCACAAAACACTCCTTTAAAAAGTGGGGTTGCCCTGGCCAGTGTGGCTCAGTTGGTTGGAGTGTTATCTGAAAGGTTTGATTCCTGGTCAGGGCACATATGAAAGGCAGTGAACTGACGTTTCTTTCTCACATCGATGTATCTTTCCCTCTCTCTCTCCCTCCCTTCCTCTCTCTAAAATCAGTAAGTATGTCCTCAGATGAGGATAAAAAAGTGGGGTAAAGACCTAGTTACACCACGAACCACAGGGCTAACTCCAAATCGCCTTTCCTGTACGTCTCACTCTTGGCATGTGGCTTTCCCTAGCCTTTCTCCTGGTCAGCCTTTCCCTTCCTGCCCACCAGGGGGCACACATCACAAGGCCACCCAGACCTACTGAACTGGAGTATCTGGAGGTGGGGCCCAGAAATTTGTTTTGGAAGTTCCCTAAATTAATTAGGTTGATCCACAAGGTTTGCCAACTACGGGGTTGTGTGATCAAATTCAAGTTCCTTAAGCTTAGCCTAAAAAGGCCCTCACCCCTGCCCAACTCTGCAGTCACATTCCCTGCCACTTCCCACCTCCCACTTCATAATTTCCCTGTTAACCATCCTGAACTACCAATAGCTTACAATACTTGATATCCTGCTTCACTCCACTCACCGGGCCCTTATGCAGGCTGAAAACTCTCCTCCCACTGTTTCCGTAGGTAGGTAACTAGTTATTAATAAGGCAGAAAGCGAAGGGAATCAGACATTGTTGAGAACAATCAACCATGGAGCATAAGCCTGTTTGCTTCACCGGGAAGCTACAGCCTCACACACTCCAGGGTTCACAGCATTGCCCCACTAAGGATTAACTCCCCTTGTCTCTCCCCCTGCCCACCCTTCCGTGCCCGCCCTCCCCAGCGCTTGCCCATGCACTCGCACATCACGCAGACTCCAAATGCAGGCCCCAGGCGGGAGTCTGCACGCCGCAACACAGCAATGGAGTGCACCAGGAAACACAAGCTAAGCTAGCCAGATGGTGAGCGGGACTAAACTATGCTTTAATATGGCACAGAAACTCTGGACACGGGCCTTTGTTTTGGCCTTGCTGGAAACACGGTTGGACTTTTTCCATGGAGGGATGGACAGATATGGGGCACAGGGTCAGATTTCTACTCCCACTCAGATAAATCTTACCACACCACAACCTCCCGTGTGTATCCAAATAAACCTTGCCACACCACACTCTCCCATACCTGGGTCAGTAAAATGCTTTTCTCTCAATCCCATGCAAGAGCCCTACTTCCACCAGCAACACCACTATAACTGCCAAACAAGCTGTTTCCCCTCCAAAACGCAGCTCCCAGGTCTGCTTCCATGACTACCTCACTTCCACCACCATCCAGAATTAGTCCATCTCTCTTCTGTATTCTGACTGCACTTCATTCACACAGCAATCAGTTCATAGTGTAGAATAAACTTCTCTTCCCTGCTGGAGTATAATCCCCTTGAAGACGATTCCTGCCATCTTCACCTTAGTATTCTTAGCATCTAACCCCAGGATGAATTACATTAGAATAAACTGCTTGTATGGGGGGAAGCAATGGAGTGCTTTGTCAATATTACCATATTCGGTCAGGCTACTGTGTGTTTTGTTACCCTGCCTGACCCTGACACAATTAGGGAGATTTTCTTTCGGCATTTAACGTAGTGCACACTAGCTCTTTCCCTCAGCAAGAAAGCAGGTGTCTATAAACAGGAAAAGAGATTTCACCCACTGTTACAACAAACTTGAAAGGCATTAGCATCCAACAAAAAACTCCCAGACCAATGCCTGCCCGCCTTGTCTGTCCTGGCGTGGACACTTGCCTTCCCTCCTTTCTCCCTCTAATATTCACGCTCTCAGCACATCCTGGACAGCAGGGGCCGACCTTTGCTTCTTATCGCCTCCATTCTCTCCTGTTGCCTCTTCTTTGCTTGTAGCTTTGACCAGGATTGCAGCTGCAGCCACAACTGACTCTCCCAATTCAATGACACCAGTTTCCAGCCAACAAAAGCTTCACAGATTATATAAAAACTTGGTCACGCCAACAGCTTTAGCATCACTCATCTGGAAGCCAGGGATTTGGTATTGCCTAACAGTCCGAGGACTGAAGTCCTTGCTACTTGCTCTGGTGGGTCTCTGGAGGGATGGCAAGCAGACCCTCACATGACAGCAATGATGACACAGCAATGACTCTCTGACTTTAGGGTGCATCCAAGTCACCTGAAGGACTTGTTACAACACGTTGCTTGGCCCTACCCCCAAGATTGCTGATTCAGTGGGTCTGAAATGCAGCCTGAGAATTTCTAAAAAGTTCCAAGGTGATGCTGTTGCTGGTCCAGGGACGAGACTTTGAGAACCACTGCGGTAGAGTGTCTGGAGGGTGGACCAAGCCACCACTGACTTGTTCAATCTAAATAGTGGTTCTCAAACTTATCTACATACTAGACATTTTGAAATCAACTGTGGAGATTTTAAAATTTCAGCTGCCTAGGCTGCATTCCATTGTAAATCAGAATCTTTGAAAGTGTCAGGATGATAGCTGTATGTTTAAAAACTTCTCAAGTGCTTCCAATGTGCAGGCAAATTTGAGAACCAGTGATCTAGCCCAGCATTTCTCAACCCCGGTTGCAAATTAGAATCACATGGGGAGCTTTTAAAACTTATTCCTGCCAGGAGCCCCACCCCAAACCAATTAAATCAGAACATCTGGGTGTGAGGCCTGGGCTGCCTGGCAGCCTGCCTTCCTTCCTTCCTTCCTTCCTTCCTTCCTTCCTTCCTTCCTTTCTTTCTTTCTTCCTAGTTTCCCAGATCTTTCTAAAGTTTAGCCAGTGTTGGGAACTACTAACCTGGACTTCAGTGTACCCCTGTTATAAAGTCATTTCTGTCCCAAATGATAAATCCCTTCTTGTTTTAAACAAAACAGATTGGGGTAATTACTCTTACGTTTGGAAAACTTAGAGGGACTGGTCTGGGTAATCTGGGTAGGAGCAGGGGTAGGGAAGCAAATCCATCTCCAGAGCAGGCCCCCTCGCAACAGCGCCAGATGTCTAAAAATCGCCCTGCACAGCGCCTCCCGTGGCCAGCTGTGGACCTGCAGCACCAGCGTCGCCCAGGAGCGTGTCTGAAATGGGCCTTCTCGGGTCCTACTCCTAAATTCTGGGGGCAGGGCTCTGGAATCTGTGTTTCAGTGAGTCCTGCAAGTGCTTTGAAGCATGTTAAAGTTTGAAAACCACTGACCAGGCAGTGGGGAAATTAAGAACGTGCTCTTCCATTTCTGATATTGATTCATCTCTTTATTTTTTTTTAGCACACCCTCCCACACCACCTCCGGAAAGGAAGACTGTGGCAACAGAGGCAGCAGCAATGCCAGCAGCTACCTGATTTTATGCCGCGCGCTAGGATGAGATGGGACAGTCAAACCGCTACCATCCCCTGCTGAGTGTGGGCTTCCTCCGTGACTGTTTTGATTAGCCTTAACCTGTGGTTTTTTTGTACTTACCATCATGGCACAGGTAATCTCCAAATTCTAACAGCCATGAGCATTTAGTAGATGCTCTGAGATGGCATAGCCACCCCAATGTGATTAAAGTGTCTGGGGGGCTCTTTGGGGCTCCTGTTTGCCCATCTTCTGTTTTACATTTCCTCAGCAGATGGGGTCACATGCTCTCCAATTTTTATGCAAGCCACAACACATGAGCCTGTGCAGCCAGAGATTTGGAGAGAGGCCCTGACTGAACCCATCAGCAATTTACCAGAAGCCAGAGCCTTCCTCTCAAACTGGAGACCAACAAAACAGAAAGCAGCTCAGTTTTTTTTGCCAAGAACCTTTTACCAAGGGTTAACAAGAGCCTCAGGCAGTGTGAGGCCTCGGGCCTATTTGAATGGAACTAGGCCTCACAGGAAAGGGCGAAGTGACACCTGCGGGGACGGCGGGGAACACCCTTTGTTTGCGGTGTTCTTAGCAGGAAGGGAACCCACTTTTATGGAGCACATACTAATTCTCAGGATTTTACATACACAATTTTACTTAATCCTCACAACACTGTGAAATTAATACTATTATTCCTACTTACAGAAATACAAACATATAGGAAACAAATTCAGAGAGATGGAATGATGTGCCTGAAACGCCACAGCTACAAGTGAGATTCGCCCTTTCACTGTTTCCCTTCTGCCCACCTGGGGCTGCCTTTGCCATCCATGCCACCCGCAAATGCCAGCCCTGGCTTATTCTACCACTGCGTTACACTTCCTGATAGAAATGTTGAAAATGGGTAGGTATAATTTAAAAAAGAGACCCGTATAAATGTGTGCTGGGTGTTCAGAATTGATCCTTGGGATGCTCTATAAAAACCAAAAGCATGAGCAAGGAAGACTTTATGAAAGGAAGCCTAGATATAATGGCTTCAGAAATCACCCTTATTTTTAGTACTCTTTTGAATCTGTTTTCCCCTTGCTCTCCTGCTGTCCAACCGTCTACCCCATCCAGAACCTTCATGAAGTCTCCAGCTGAGCTGGCCAGGATTAATATCACATCCAGCCTCTTTTGGGCACTATGTTCTCCACCCCTGACTGCTCCACCCTCTCCTCCCACACTTTATCCTAATTCTCACCGGTGTATGAACAATCCATCTACCTGAGAACGGGAGAATACCTGCTTCCCCACAGCCTCCCCAGCACTGTGCACTATATTCTTTTCAAATCTTTGTTATTAAAATAGTGGCAAGAAAAGTTGCATTATTTTCATTGGCATGTTCTTAGTTGCTTTTAAAGACATATCTACTTGAGGTTTTTCTTCCCTTTGTTAATTGCACTTTCACGTTCTTTACCCACTTCTCTTTGAGAGTGGTTCTTATTGATAATGGGAACTCTTTATGTACTAAGGATATTAACGTCCTGTCATATATGAGCAAATATTTTGTCTCAATTTGTCTTTGACTTCGGCTGCTTTTGCAGCACAGGGGTTCTATGTAGTCATAGCTATCATTTCTTCCTGCGGGGTCTTTCTAAAAAAGACCTTCCCCACATTAAACTTTTAAAAATTATTTACCTATATCTTATTGTATAATTTTTGTCTCACTTTTTACATTTAATCCATCTGACATTTATTTTGCTGTAAGATATGGGAAAGGATTCTAGAGTTAACTTTCCCTGTCGGATGGATAGCCAGTTGTTCTAACACCAGTTAATGAATGATAATAATTTCCTCACTGATATAAAGTACCACCTTTATTATATACTATTTTTTTGCATGTACTCTTGTTTCTTTTGAGACTCTCTATTCTTTCTATTGATCTATCCATTCTCGTGCCAGTACCACACTTACTTAATTTCTGCAATTTAAAAAAATGTTTTAATATCTGATACAGCTAGTGCAGTCCTTCTTAGTAACAACATTTTTCAAATATTTCTTGACAGTTATTGAATATTTATTCTTCCAAATGAATTTTGGAATTATTTTTGTCAAAGTCTGACTTTTCCACTTACTGTTCTAGAAATACCTGGGCCTGTCTCTCTTTGGCTCTTCTTTCTAATATTCAATAACCATTACCTGTGCCTACTGTTAACCTGGTGCTGTGCTAGACACTGGAGATATAAAACAGATTTAACCCACTCCCTGCCCTCAACAGGCTTATCACATGTAGGAAAAGAATATCAGCAAATACGTGCATTCAGTCATGATATCCGCTGTGGGCGAGGACTGAAAAGGGCAGAATACCAAGGAGGGTTTGATATACCTCCTGGGAGAAGGGGTAGAAGAGAAAATAGCAAGAGGTCACCTGTGCTTCCCCACTGGGTCTCATAAGTGGACTCAAGAAGTTGTCTGTGATGACTGTACAACACTGGAACGCTAAGATCCCAAAGCTAAGATTTTGGGGCCTTAAAACGAAAGTTTGCATTCCATATTAGCATTGTCCAGTGGATTAAGCATTTCCAGTTGCTCCCACCCTTTCTAGAGTTTCCTCCCACATTATATCTTACATGCAGGCAATAGTGCAGTGCCCTCCCCTACTGTACAGCCCTTTTATGTCTTTCAGAGTATTTATCTGTTTTATGCCATCTAAAATTTCCCAGTCTTGTGAGTGGAGCAGATACCATAATTTCTATTTGAAAGATGTATAAATGGATATTTTGCAAAGCTAACACATAAAGTAAGCAATTTTGTGTATATGGATGTTTAGAAAGGCTAACATATGAGTTAAGTGATTTGTCCAAAGTGTTAGGTGATGGAGCCAAGCCTAGAAAGGAAGTTTCAGACTTCTGGTCCAGTTCTCTTTCTATCACACCCTGTGGTCTACGAAGTATTCAACATACAAGATATGTCTAGAACACCTCTAGCCTTCACCCTTCACCTCTGTAATGAAACAGGGGATCCTCTTTCTTTCCACTTTTCCATCAAAAACATGGGATTCAGGAGAGGAGGAAAGAGGCTAGGACAAGACTGGGATGAGGACCTAGATGGAGGCAAAGATGTGGAACAGAGAGGAAATGGCCCTCTCTGGGACAAGGGTTTGAGGAATTGTGGCTGTCAGGATTTTTGGCTAAAGTATCTCCAGTGGCTGCCTGGCTGGATTCCCACTCACTGCAGCCCACCTACTTCCGACACTGCCACCATTAGCAACTTCTGAACAGAATCTCTCTCTTCCCCTGGGCAACTGAAGAACAGAACTCAGGCTCAGTTTTTCACCTCTTCAGATATACCGTTTAAACATGCACATGCACAGACACACAAAGAGAGAAAAAGAAAAAAAAAAATCGAAAGAACATAAAAAGAAAAAAGGCAAAACAAAACACAGCAGTGGAGGAAGTGGTAGAGACTTGTGCCACCCCCACCCCCCAGTTTTCTTTGGGAATATCCGGGACAGGAGATTAATCTGCTGCTCTTGCTCACCTGGGTACTTCATTGCTGGAGCCGAGAGTTAAAGAGACGGGAAATTTGAGGTCAGTGCAGGGATATGGGGTGGAAGCTGCCAAGACTAACATTAAGTAGGGGTGGATGAGGGCTGAGAAGAGCTGTGGGGGAGTGTTCTTCCCTACCTCACTCAGCCCCCAGACCTTACCCTGGACCAGCTGGAGCGGGTGAAAGACAGTGGAGGTGGGGATCTGGGCCAAATAAGGAAAGAAGGAAACTCTTAAGACAAGAAATTGGGAAGGAATTCCTATAGCAGATTCTGGAGCAGAAGGTGAGAGGGTTTGCCTTCTCATGAATGTGTGTTGGGGGACTATGGTGGGAGGAGACGAAGTGAAGCGATCTAGGCAACTGAGCAAAGTCAGGCTTTTGAGGCTAAATGCAAAGCTTGCTTTTGCACCTAATGTATATACCATCTGTCTCTCCATGCCAGTAGAAGCACTAATAAATGTTACATGTTGAAACTGTTGCACTAGCTTGTACATAAAAATTCCATATACCAACCGACTGGACTACATGAACACATCTGTCAAAAACAGGTCTCTTAGGCATAATTTAGGACATTCCAAAGCAGCTTTATAATTGTTTCAGCCTCCAGCTGGTATGAATTAACTCTCATAAGCCAGGTCTATTCTCACTGAGTAAAGAATTGGGCCAAATGTCCAAATAATTCAAGTCAGAAACACTCTTTTTCCTTCATTATAGAGAATATCAGTAGCAAGGCCTTCCCCCGCCACCCTCAAAATTATGCTGCTGATTGACTCACTGTTAGATGTTGCATTGCTAACATATGTTAATGTAGCAAAAGTGATAACATACTTTTTGTACCATTATGAGGTTGAAAGGGCCATATTTTACATTTTTATAAGATTCTGTTACTCCAATAACATTTACAATTTACAATATGCATTGACATGTATTAAGTGATTAGATCTCAGGTGCCAAGTACATTTCATGTTGAAAAGTCAGTATGTGAGATCTCCTGAGACTGCTCTTTCAGATCCATCTCTCCCTACGATGGAGGATGCATGGGGGAGGAATGCAATCCTTCCCGTTAGAGGGACACTTAGATGTAAACTTCATGTGCTCAGTCTTAGCACATATATTAACTCTAGGAACTGGAAATTTTGCTTCTTCCTTTTTCCTCATAGTGATTTTTTATGTGCTTATTATTTTTAACTTTAAAACCTTTAGAAAAGGAAGTGTAAATAATTATTGAATGAATGAATGAATGAATGGGATAACAGAATCAAGATCTCTAAATGTCTCAACAGATGGAACAATGGGAAAAGTCTAACAGAAATGCAGTGGGTGTGAGTGCAAATCACACCTAGGTCTCAGTAAACCAGAACTGGATTGGGGAGAAATTCAGCATATCATCAGGAGGTGTGAAGGAAGGCTTAGGAATTTCAATTCGCTACTCAACAGGCACCAGCAAGTCATTCAGGCTACCCTGGTGTAGTCTTAGACTATGCTAACAGATGGATACTGTTCAAAACAGGGCAAGAAATCCTTCAACTCTAGTTCAGATATAGATTCTTCATTTTAACAATGAATTGGAATGGATCCAAAGAGGGCACCCAGCCTAGTAAACAAGACATAAAACCTGTCCCCAAAGGACACCTAATACAATAGGGAAAACGGAAGCAAATGATTGCCAGTTCTAGGAACTTGTTAAGCGTAGCCTTGGAAAGGATGCTTAGAGGAGTCCTTCAGTATGGAGGGGATATAATTTTGGTTACTAGATATTTGAGGATGTGTCATATGAGAGTAAATCTGTTTGGCATGAGAAAATTAAAATCAATAAGTGACTTTACTGGAAAACAGAGTTCAGCTCCATGTAAGGGGAAAAAGTTGCTCTTTAAGCTCCCTATCGTATTAGTACATCCATTCTCAATGGGAGTAATAGTACCCTCAAGGGGGCAAAACCTGATTCTTGGAGAGGGCAAAAAATGATGTTACAATTGTGTCTAGCCCTCCAAAGCTCAGCCCCACACAACAAAATCTTATTCCTGAGTGTTAAATTCTCATGCTGAGCTTTCTTAGGTGTTACCTGAGCACCACTGACCCCAACATGGAAGATACACAAAGCATGCAGGATCAGTGCTCCAGACCTATGGAGAATAGGTGGCCGTGGCTGGAGGACTCTCAATTGATTGCTCCATCTCAGCTGTATTGTTCCGGGCGGCCTGCATGTGCTATTGGATGCCTTGAGGAGGTCGTCTGTGTTTGATCCTCAGTGCTTTGTTCTTACTTGAGTTTTGAGAATTAAATAAAATGGCTTATATTTTACTATTTAATTCTGTGGAAGTTATTCAACATATCATTAGCTATGTCAAATGCTGAGA